>WNWK01000851.1:87500-368996 GCA_009830355.1 Cherax destructor
TCCCACATACACATAGGTTTGATATACCTGTGACCGGTTTCAAGGAGTTTCCCATCCTTGCAGCCCAACCAGGGGCTAGGCACTAAAAACGTCTTGTTATCCAGCACTTTAAATATTCCCTTTCAAACATTATCAAATTTACACTGCCATTATCATCTTGCTGCTGTCATCAACAATTCACTTCTAATGTATAAATCATAATCACAAGGCAAGTAAAACTAGTCGATGTATTTTTCACATCTCACAATCCATATTCATAATATATTCCATGTTGTCGGCCGTAAATACTAACCAGTTTAGATGACAGGTGAACTATGCTGCCCATTCATGGCAAAACAAGCAACCTGTGGGGTGGGTGGCACCCTCCTCCCAGAGAACGGCTTCCACATGAATTTTGGCCCATTATAAAAGTCTGATTGAAATTACCTTTCCAGTGAGATATAAAATATTGCTGCATAAAAAGTTTTTCAAAAAATGAAAAAAAAAACCGGTCATTTTGAACAAATTTATGGTGATAATAGTTTTACTTGTATTAAATGGTATGAAAATGCTTTAGAGTTCTCTTTAGTGTACTAACATTAATTTTATTTCTGTGGTACAGGTACTTTGACCGGTTAATGTTGTGATCTACAATGGATGACAGAAATGCTTTGTTTGTGAAGCAGTTATTCATCAAAATAATGTGGTGACAGTTTTTTTGTTTTTGCCTACCAATGGCCGGGTCTTCCCCGCAGACACAAAATATAAGCGACTCCGTTACACAATTCACTTGATATTTTGGAATTTACATAATAGGTTATCGTTACGCTCGAAATTAAGCCCGTCAACGCGATATTAACCCAACAGAGTAATACACATCCATGAAGCACTTGCCTTGTGTAGGACCGAAACGTCGTCCTAAGTTTCTATCTCATGTGTTACACACTCGCCCTTCACTGGTTTCTATAATGGCCACTCGAAATTTTTCCAGGGAACGTCATCTAGGCTTCAGCACTTTCAAAATTCCACAAGAATGGACATTTATCCATAGATATTTTTGTAGGTTGCTCTAAAAATGGTGGCGGAAAAAAACAGAAGGTTGGAACCATCGAAGACATGCGTGCACATCAACCTTACACTGACATGCGTTGCACTGTACAGCTTGATCAAGACATGACTTGATAAAGCTCTACACAAGGAGTGTTCGGTTAATAGGGTTTAAAGTACGTATATCGACTACACTACGGTCATAAAGGCTGCAAGTAACCTTTCCACCACCAGACAAGAATACACTAATTCCTAAAAAAAAGGAATTAAATTCTCAGCATACCTGTACCTAAGTTAAAAGAAATACACCTATCGGTGTATGTATCCTGTGCACATTAAAAGCTTGCTATGTACCTTCGAGTATTCTTCAATACCATGGCTAATACACCTTGTACACAGGGTGATACTAGCACACACAACACCGGACAGTCACACTCTGCCTCCACTGGTTGGCTAATAGAGTTTAAAGCCTATTAACTACATGAGGGTTATTCAAGCTGCATGGAACCTTTTCACCATCAGACAAGAATATTTTAATCCCTTAAATAGGGATTAAAGTAAACTCTCAGCATATATACGCTGAGAGACATACACTTCTAGATGTATATATACCCTGTGGCTGTATTTAAAATGTTCGTTGCTTCATTTGGTGGTTTGGTTTAAAGCCTATCGGCATCACGAGAGGTCATTAAACAAAATATTATCAAAAACAATAAATGGCAAGAAAATCACAATTGCAATAATATAAATATACAGAACTGTGATAAAAGACTTATGTAACAAATTAAATGCAAATTAGGTGTCGTTAAGGCTTCATATAACGTGACACAAACCAGTCAAGAACAATACCGAGGAACTAAATTAACTCTCGGTGTATATACATTACATACAACTCTTGGTGTATATACATCTACATACAACTCTCGGAGTATATACATCTACATACAACTCTCGGTGTATATACGTGAGGATTGTTCAGTGTTCAGTGTATGTTTCGACTCAGTGAAAATGAGACATCACTATCCTCACAATTTCAATTATTTCTTTGTTGTCAGCAGTGAAGGTCTCACCTGTGTAAACAATTGATCAATAATTGAGAAATATTTTGCCTTTCCATTTTATACGGAAGCTGTTGTTTCAATTTTATAGAGAAACTGTTATTTCGAGTTTATTCAGAAGCTGTTATAATCAGTAATAATAACAAATAATAATAATAATAATAATAATAATACTTTGCGTGCAAACATTTTGCGTTTCCTTCAATTTCACATATCAACTTTTTACTTCCATTTGATTAAAATCTGTCAATCTCTCTCTGAACTGGGTGGGGATGGGGGGTGTTGCTGTGATGCCGCTGAAGGACTCTTCAGAGTACATATACTGAAAGAGTATTTAAATGTCTATACAAGGGATTCAAGTATCCTTGACCAGTGGTGCACAGGTGATGCTCAGCCTTAACGACCCTCGTGTGGTCGACAGAGTTTAAACATAACAGACGAATTTTGTTTTATCTGTTATAGATAGTATAATAACCTATCTGATAAGTCAAGGTATCTTGGTAATGAAAATAAGATACCAGAGATATTAAGCAAATATCTTAAATATACCTGCAATATACATAATTGAAGATATAAATCCAGATGTATTCCAGTTAACCCTTTTTTGGCCTAGCTCCTAGGCTTTTTGTGTATCCATATGCTCTTGCGCTACCCTCCACAGGATGGAAATAGGATGCACAATAAACTAGCTTTACCTTTGATCAGTTTCGAGTCTTTCTACTCCCGGAGCCCGGCCATGGGCCAGGCTGGTTTGATGCTAGCCTGGTCAACCAGGCTCTTGCTAGGCCCGCTGCCCCACGTATTCATCACAGCCTGGTTAATCTGGCCCGCTTCGGCGGCAAAATCAAAATTTAATCAGTTAATGGTTCTGGGGATTACCTTCCCGGTGTCTCAGACCTTCTAGGTCGGAAGAACACACCAAAGTATGTGTGTACTGAACGTAAGTACAACTTTATAAAATCATGTTGCAATTTTTGGTTACTGAGATGTAAATTTTGATTACTGAGACGTAAATTTTGGTTACTGAGACGTAAATTTTGGTTACTGAGATGTAAATTTTGATTACTGAGACGTAAATTTTGGTTACTCAGATGTAAATTTTGGTTACTGAGACGTAAATTTTTATTACTGAGACGTAAATTTTGGTTACTCAGATGTAAATTTTGGTTACTGAGACGTAAATTTTGATTACTGAGACGTAAATTTTGGTTACTCAGATGTAAATTTTGGTTACTGAGTTGTAAATTTTGGTGATCATTTTGAATTTTTTTGGGTGTTTAAGATGTAAATTTTTTATTGATGTATTTTTTGGTGACGTAGCTTTTTTGATGATCATGATGCTTTTTGTCATATTCTGCATATGTCTTGCGTCCCATCTAGGGTTTGGTGATGGTGGTGGTGGCGGTGGTGGTGGCGGTGGTGGTGGCGGTGGTGGTGGCGGTGGTGGTGGCGGTGGTGGCGGTGGTGGCGGTGGTGGTGGTGGCGGCGGTGCTGGTGGTAATAGTGTTGTTAGTGGTGGTTATACCTTTACCTTCATACCTTTGATGAGTTTCAAGAGTCTACTTTTGATCCCGGCCATGGGCCAGGCTCGTCTGGTGCTAGCCTGGTCAACCAGGCTGTTGCTGCTGGTGGCCCGCAGCCCCAACATATCCATCACAGCCTGGTTGATCTGCAGTGGTCTTATACAGCAGCCACACTGAGCTTCGCTGGGCTAGGTTGATATTAATTACTCTGAATGGTACAGTTGTTCATTCCGATGGCCATCGCTGGCAGTGTGGACCGGTCCCAGGCCACACCGCCGCTCACAACACTGCCGACAGTATTAACTCGACCATCATGAATAAAAATGTAACCGTATCTGCAGACGAGTAGATAAAGACTACACACCGTGAATGCTTCATTGTGGGTGATTAAGAGTCAGTTTGTGTAGATAGATAATCGTTCTTCCCGCTGTCTATCAGTCGGGATACTTTGTACTTACCGATCTTTGTTTGCGAAGGTCAAGTCTCGGCTCCTGACCCCGCCTCTCACCCTCTTCAAGGGGAAGTTGGTTACCTTGACTCGAGTGAAGAACTCATCATCAAGGAAATTGAAGCTACAGTCCCCTTCCATTCCTAAGTCATAAGCCCCGAAGGGCTTTATGTTATAGATTCCAGGGATCACCCCACCCCACCGCGGCCTGATCTAGGATCAGGCACTGACACTAGACCTGGTCATTAACACCATGCCAGACTTGGCCATGAAAACTATAAGAGACCTGGCCTTCAAGACCACACCAGCAGCAAGACTACAGCAACACTTGCATCACACACCATAAAAGTTTTTTGAAAGGGTCCTGGAACACCAATTTACTATTTTTAGACGATCCGACAAATGTGACTATAGTGATAGCCTATGAGGTCAGTATCTATAACACTCAGGATCAATCTTCAGTTAATTTTAGTACTAACAGGTATATTCGTATAGTTTTGAAGTAACCTCATGCTCCTAACAACAAGTATTCAAAATTAAGCACCTCACAGATTAGTGTAGCCTCACTCGGCACTCCCTAGGTCCGCCATGGTGGCACAACATAAACCAAGCTTCGTTGTTGCGCGTGACCAGAGTCCACAGGGACTGCCACCTCTCAAGGACATAGCTATGTGACCCATGAAGTAACTCTGAGGCAGAAGTCTGCTGTAGAACAAGCTGAAAATAGCAGTCCTCACCTCACCATCTAACCCATCATTTCCCAGGACATCAACATGGCCCAGCACCATGTTAATAGTCATGTATACTCGCCATGTGTGACCATGTATAACCGTCATGCACGTTACACCAACCGTTACAACTCTCACAGACTTGACCTGAGTCTTTCAAACGCCTTGGGCGAGCCCCCACGCATTAGCAGTCAGTCATAATGGAGTATCATGAGAGTCCAGACAAGGGGCAGGTGGCTTAGCAGAAGTTCCTAAATAAACTACTGTGCAGAGCAGTTAGTGATCTCATTTCACCTATCACTCAGCAACAAAACCCATGGGACCTATTTCGACAATCCTTGTGCCGGGCGTGAAGTCGCGCTAACCATTCCTGGATTCTTTGGACCAAAGGATGAACAGAAGCATACCGGGCCAGTGCACACTAATAATGTGAATAGACGTGATCACTCTAAGTTGGGTATCAGGAGGAGAGCAACAAGAATCACTCAGTAGAGACAACAGAGAACTAGATTAGTAACCGTGCACAATACGAGTCCTTTCCGGTAGTAATGTTTACTTTGGTGTTGTAAACTATGTTTACCTCCTTCACATTCCCCTCTCTCTCACACATCTGAATATAATACCCACCAGTAATGATTACTGTAATGCTACTGCAACAGTGAGTCTGCATTCTTTATATTTACATGCACGTACGTATTCTTAGCTATATAATACAGTCAAAATTTATTCTTCCTATATATAATTTGTGTTGGCTGCTTCGTGATATTGGAGATATTTTCATAAAATTGCATCTCTCCTGAGTATGGAATATGTCATCCTGAGAGATGGTAGTTTTCAAGTCATAGTAACTCCAGCTCTACTGCAACCAAACCTTCGAAGCTCTCGTAACTGATGAACCCTAAATGGAATACTTACCATATGCAGGCCTGCATGTGAATTCTCTGCTCAACCAGACTGTTGATGTTGGCGGCTCACACGTCCATCACAGCCTAGTTAAACTGGCATACTGCAAAGGTAGTAATCCAGTTTCCTCTTGAATATTCTCACACTTATTCTAACAATATTTCTGATATCTGCTGCATGCAGGTTAAATAGTCGAGGCCCACGGATATTAACACAAGTGTTCTCTTATTGTGCCCATGGCGCCCCTGCTTTACATTTGGTTTATTCTACATTTCCTTCCATATCTCTCACTTCAGTACGTTGTTATGGTAGAGTGCAGGTTGAGAACGAGATCCTCCAGTATCTTCCATGTAAATATTATCATGTATCTCTCTCTTCTCCTCTCCAAAGAGTACATTCCCGGCTCTTTGAGGAGTTCCCGGCAGTTTAAATGTCTGAATGGCTCTATGCAGGGAGTAAACACTCACCGTATTTTTCCAACTCTGATCTCTCTCCAGCCTTGAACAGTCTACAGCACTAAGCAGTATTCTAGGCAATATAAAAATTATTTGAACAATGTCACTATTGACATTTCTCTTATCGTGCAAGTTCTCATTAACCACCCTGTCATTTTCCTGACTTTTGCAATGTTTGCTTTATTGTGTCCATTAATAGGTCAGCTGACATTATTATACCCAGGTCTCTTACATACAGTACTCCTGAGTTCTTGAATTTGTCCCCACAGAATATTATGTTATTTTCTACCGCCCACTGGAAGACTATATTCTCCTGCAATATTTCGATTTTCACTATCACTCTAGCTGTGGTTTATGTTTTTATCTAGTATATGTCTGCTTTGAGGATAAGAAACAGAAAAGGCGCAAGGACCTTGCCTTGTAAAGGTACTGAACTTTTTACTTCCCTCAGGCTAGATTTTT
The DNA here is from genome assembly GCA_009830355.1 of Cherax destructor. Taxonomy (NCBI): domain Eukaryota; kingdom Metazoa; phylum Arthropoda; class Malacostraca; order Decapoda; family Parastacidae; genus Cherax; species Cherax destructor. The sequence goes on from WNWK01000851.1 coordinate 94,104, forward strand.
CTTTCGTTATTTCTAATCTTTGTGTTCTATTCATTTGAAAACTGAATGTCCATTTCCTACTTGTTATACCTAATGATCTTATTGTACGAGCTATCACTCCATGATGACATTTGTCAACTGCCTTAGAGAAGTCCGTGTAGACTGTATTTTGGAATACTTGTCCATATCTGTAATGCCTTACCGAAGTCTCCCAACTCAAGCTGTAAGATTTCCATACTACTGTATATACAAATGTTAGGTAAGTGGACACAGATGCAACTAATCTGACATTATATTGTGGCAATAAAATGTCACATTAGTTGCATCTGTCTTCTACTATTATTACTGTATATATAAACCCCACCTGTTGTGATGGAATATGACAGAGAAACATACCCAGCTTTTGTTCCCGGTGTCTAACTACCACGTAGAATAAGGTAACACCACATTGGTGTTGAACACTGTTTACATCTCTCATACGCCTGGATACCTTGACCAGCAGTAAAGTGTTCCACAGGGTTGTATACTATACTTACCTCCCCATACACCTGGATACCTTGACCAGCAGTAAAATGTACCACAGGGTTGTATACTATACTTACCTCCCCATACACCTGGATACCTTGACCAGCAGTAAAATGTACCACAGGGTTGTATACTATACTTACCTCCCCATACACCTGGATACCTTGACCAGCAGTAAAATGTACCACAGGGTTGTATACTATACTTACCTCCCCATACACCTGGATACCTTGACCAGCAGTTTGCTAATGGACTGAGACTATGAAAAGAAAATACAGATGGTCCACCTATCTTATGTTCTCCCATCTATTTACCGCTCATCTAAGTAATGGTACCACTATGTCTTCAACAATGGTACCACCATGTCATCAACAATGGTATCACTGTGTCTTCAACAATGGTACCACCATGTCATCAACAATGGTACCACCGTGTTTTCAACAATGGTACCACTGTGACTTCAACAATGGTACCACCGTGTCTTCAACAATGGTACCACCATGTCTTCAACAATGGTACCACCATGCCATCAACAATGGTACCACCATGTCATCAACAATGGTACCACCATGTCATCAACAATAGTATCACTGTGTCTTCAACAATGGCACCACTGTGTCTACAACAATGGTACCACAGTGTCTTCAACAATGGTACCACCGTGTCTTCAACAATGGTACCACCATGTCTTCAACAATGGTATCACCATGTCTTCAACAATGGTACCACCATTTCATCAACAATGGTACCACCATGTCATCAACAATTATATCACTGTGTCTTCAACAATGGTACCACTGTCTTCAACAATGGTACCACCGTGTCTTCAACAATGGTACCACCGTGTCATCAACAATGGTACCACCGTGTCATCAATGGTACCACCGTGTCATCAACAATGGTACCACCGTGTCATCAACAATGGTACCACCGTGTCATCAACAATGGTACCACCGTGTCATCAACAATGGTACCACCGTGTCATCAACAATGGTACCACCGTGTCATCAACAATAGTACCATCGTGTCATCAACAATGGTACCACCGTGTCATCAACAATGGTACCACCGTGTCATCAACAATGGTACCACCGTGTCATCAACAATGGTACCACAGTGTCATCAACAATGGTACCACCGTGTCATCAACAATGGTACCACCGTGTCATTATCAATGGTACCACCGTGTCATCATCAATGGTACCACCGTGTCATCAACAATGGTACCACCGTGTCTTCAACAATGGTACCACCGTGTCATCAACAATGGTACCACCGTGTCATCAACAATGGTTCCACCGTGTCATCAACAATGGTACCACCGTGTCATCAACAATGGTACCACAGTGTCATCAACAATGGTACCACCGTGTCATCAACAATGGTACCACCGTGTCATTATCAATGGTACCACCGTGTCATCATCAATGGTACCACCGTGTCGTCAACAATGGTACCACCGTGTCTTCAACAATGGTACCACCGTGTCATCAACAATGGTACCACCGTGTCATCATCAATGGTACCACCGTGTCATCAACAATGGTACCACCGTGTCATCAACAAGGGTACCACTGTGTCTCAACAATGGTACCACCGTGTCATCAACAATGGTACCACCGTGTCATCAACAATGGTACCACCGTGTCATCAACAATGGTACCACCGTGTCATTATCAATGGTACCACCGTGTCATCATCAATGGTACCACCGTGTCATCAACAATGGTACCACCGTGTCTTCAACAATGGTACCACCGTGTCTCAACAATGGTACCACCGTGTCATCAACAATGGTACCACCGTGTCATCATCAATGGTACCACCGTGTCATCAAGAATGGTACCACCGTGTCATCAACAATGGTACCACCGTGTCTTCAACAAGGGTACCACCGTGTCATCAACAATGGTACCACCGTGTACCGAGTACTTAGTTCCTTACCCACGTGTATTACCGTTAATGAGCTGTGAATTCCTGCAGCCTCGTGTGATCTTTCATCCTCAACTGTTGATATGCCTTTTCTTCTTCCTTCTTCTTCTTTTCTTTTTTCTTCTTTTTTTTCTTCTATTCCTTCTTCCTCTTCTATTATTTCTCCTCCTCCTCCACTGGCGTCCCCAACGTCCCCTACTTTAGCAAAACGACCCCCTGGTGAGACCTGGTGATTGTGTGGTCACAGTGATGGTGGTGGGTGGTAGTGGTGGTGGTAGTAACCACAACACACACACACACACACACACACACACACACACACAACACACACACACACACACACACGAGAGGATAAAAAAAGAAAAGGGGGACAAAAAACAAGAGAAAGGAATGGTATTATAGGGAGAAAGAAGGAGTATAGAGAAAACGGGTTGAGAGAGGGGGAGAGAGACTTGAGAATGCCTGGGAAAGCACACGAGAATGATTGTAGGAACCAGAATGAAAAGCAGCAGGGGGACACAAGTACAGTGGTGACGTGCCAACTTTCCTTATTGTTTGATCAGCCAGGCTGTTTTTGGTAGCGACCAGCAGGCCTACATAAGCATGATACATGTGCATGATTAACCAGGTTGTTGATTTCGGCGGCCATCAATCCTATATAAGCAGTGACACTCATGAATGATTAATCTGGCTGTTGGTGGTAGTGGCCAGCAGGCCTATATAATCATGATATATATTAGAGTAAGTTAGGTTTGAGTACGACAAGGTAGGTTAGAGTAAGACAGAGTAGGTAGGAGTAAGACAGAATAGGTAGGAGTAAGACAGAGCAGGTAGGAGTAAGACAGAATAGGTAGGAGTAAGACATAGCAGGTAGGAGTAAGACAGAGTAGGTAGGAGTAAGACAGAGTAGGTAGGAGTAAGACAGAGCAGGTAGGAGTAAGACAGAGCAGGTAGGAGTAAGACAGAGTAGGTAGGAGTAAGACAGGGTAGATTTAAGAAAGATAGGGAAGGTCAGGGTAAGTTATAAAAACGTTAAAAAACGGCCTACCTTAGTCTAACCGACCTTATCTTACTCTAACCTGCCCTACCTTACTTTAACCCACCCTGTTACTCTAACCTACCCTACCTTACTTTAACCCACCCTGTTACTCTAACCTACCCTACCTTACTCTAACTTAACCGAAAGGTTGTAAAGAGGTGCACAGCAGTGTGACAAACTAAGTCAGTCGTACACACAACAGGATCTAACGTGCAACAGACAAGTGTACATCCAGTACTGGAGAAAGTAGGGATATGTGCACTAGGTACTATACGAGGTGGTACATTACCAGTGGTACTAACAATACTCACACTGAACCAAGACATAGCAAATGGTAACTCCCTTTTCCTGTCAGATAACATTCAGAGTTTGAAATAAAAGTAAAAGGTAAAGTCCGGTATATTAGTGGGTTCCCCACAGAAGTGAATGTTGTGTTTGAAGCGTTCACAGAAACTCATGGAATGATAAAAAGTTAATATGTATAACTGTGAGAGAGTTAATAAGTCACATGTTGGAGTAGGACTGTGTGAGACACATTTTGCTGCACAGTAGAAGTTCTAGGTTTTAAGGTAAAACATAGGAATCTAGTAATTATCCTTGTATATAAACCACCATCAGCGGTATATTTCCAAGTATTTATAATCATAACCATAATTTTTAAAGGGGTGGAGGGGTAAGCCAGCGGAAGGCCTCGGTCAGCTGACTAAAAGCTCCAGCTGCAGGTCATCATATGACTAAGACTCGCGTCAGGAAACACTTGTCCTGGTTCCTGACAAACCTTACCTAACCTAACCAGCATAGGAATAGATGGATCAGAAGAGGAAGATAGACAGCTGCCTCCTTGGACATTTCAGACTTATAAATATAACATTTAAGATGGTAAATCACAACATTTTACCAGAAACAGTTCCTGGAAGCGCACCAGCTCAACAGGTACGTATTAGAAAGCTAATGGAACTATGCGAAAAGTTTGCTTTGATGCAAAAGATAACAGAACCCACTAAAAACGAAAACACATTGGATTTGATCTTCACAAACAACGAGGAACTAATCAGAGACAAAACAGTAATGTGCACACAACAGGTGTGCCCTCAACACCATCGTAATAAACGCCTGTATGTCAAGACACATAATTTACAAATGGCCAGGGTCGTGGGTCGTGAGTCCCGACGCCAAGACTCCCAAGACATCTACTCCAGGTAGAACGTAGCACCTCCAATACCTCCCTCACCTTGTTATTACAACTCTACCACCCCCCACCCCTTCCCTCTTCCCCTACCCCTGCCCCCCTTCCCTCCCAACAACCACCTCTACCGAATTTCTCTGCTCTCCAGCCCCCTCCCCCCAAAAAAAAATATCCCCTACTCTCACCCCTGCAACTCAACACTTCCATCCCCACCCCCTACCCCTACTGCAACCTCACGTACCCTACCTCCTCCTGCAACCCAATACATGTCTCCAGACAATCCTTGACAAGACCACGTCACTAGTCTGTGCCTCCTTCCCCAAACACCCACATCATTCCACAAACACCCACATCATTCCACAAACACCCACATCATTCCACAAACACCCACATCCCTCCCCACACACTTACATCCTTCCGACACACACATCCCTCCCCACACCCACATCCTCCTCACACACTACATCCTTCTTCAAACACCCACATCCTCCCCAAACACTCACATCCCTCCCCACACCCACATCCTCCCCACACAGCTATATTCCCTCCACACACCCACATCCTTCCCCAAACACCCACATCCCTCCCCACACACACACATCCTTCTCAGACACCAACATCCTCCCCACACACACATCCTTCCCAGACACCAACATCCTCCCCACACAGCCATATCCTCCCACACACTCATATCCTCCCCACACACTCATATCCTCCCCACACACTCACATCCTCCCCACACATCCTCACCACACACATCCTCCCCACACACCACATCCTTTCCACACCCACATCCTCCCCACACACCCACATCCTCCCCACACCCACATCCTCCCCACACACCCACATCCTCCCCACACACCACCATCCCCACACACCCACATCCTCCCCACACCCACATCCTCCCCCACACCCACATCCTCCCCACACACCCACATCCTCCCCACACCCACATCCTCCCCACACCCCACATCCTCCCCACACCCACATCCTCCCCACACACCCATATCCTCCCCACACACACATCCCTCCACACACACACATCCTCCCCACACACCCACATCCTCCCCACACCCACATCCTCCCCACACCCGCATCCTCCACACACCCACATCCTCCCCACACACATCCCTCCCCACACCCACATCCTCCCCACACACCCACATCCTCCCCACACCCACATCCTCCCCACACACCCACATCCTCCCCACACACACATCCCTCCACACACACATCCTCCCCACACACCCACATCCTCCCCACACACCCACATCCTCCCCACTAGTCCTACATTACAAAGCTTCAAGTGATAAAGAGTGTGTGAAGGAGTGGCAGCTTAAGCCAACAATGAATGTCATAAATTTCTATCTTTCAAGACCTGATCATACCTACTTCTGAAACTGTGTAGTGTTAATACAATATCTTTCATATACCTTTGATGAGTTTCGAGAGTTTTTCTACTCTCGGAGCCCGGCCATGGGCCCGGCTTGTTTGTTGCTAGTCTGGTAAACCAGGCTGTTGCTGCTGGTGGCCCGCTGCTCCACATATCCATCACAGCCTGGTTTGATCTGGCACCCGGTGAAGATACTTGTTCCAGCAGTGTTTCTGATTTTTTTGTTAAGATGTTGAATAATCTGGGGCCTCGGATGTTGATACAATGTTCTTTTATGGTGCCACACGGCGCCCCTGCTTTTCACTAGGTTTATTTGATACTTCCTCCCATATCTCTCACTCCAGGATGTGAGTTGTGGCAGTGTGTAGATCTGGGGCTAGACCCTCAAGTACTTTCCACATATATATTATTATGTATATCTCTCTCCTCCGCTCCACTGAGAATATATTTAAGATATAAAGGCGTTCCCAGTAATTTAAATGTTTTATTAGCTAATGGATAATGGGAGGCATTCAGGTTCCATCTATGGAAGGAGGCGGTAGCTTCAGTTCCTGGGATCAAGATCCGCCCCTTACCGGCATGACGGTACCTCCCACGAGGGGCCAGATTATCCTGGTCAAGCACTCAGAGGTTGTCATGGCAACCCCAGATGCCACCGGCAGAGATGAATCTACAACATGATGCAAAGATGACATCAAGCCTCCACACCATGCCTTACAACCAGTGTATATACCCAGAGGTGAGTCTCTCTCAGTGTACATACACTGAGAGGTTTATGTCTCTCAGTGTACATACACTGAGAGGTTTATGTCTCTCAGTGTACATACACTGAGAGGTTTATGTCTCTCAGTGTACATACACTGAGAGGTTTGTCTCTCAGTGTACATACACTGAGAGGTTTGTCTCTCAGTGTACATACACTGAGAGGTTTATGTCTCTCAGTGTACATACACTGAGAGGTTTATGTCTCTCAGTGTACATACAGTGAGAGGTTTGTCTCTCAGTGTACATACACTGAGAGGTTTGTCTCTCAGTGTACATACACTGAGAGGTTTGTCTCTCAGTGTACATACACTGAGAGGTTTATGTCTCTCAGTGTACATACACTGAGAGGTTTATGTCTCTCAGTGTACATACACTGAGAGGTTTATGTCTCTCAGTGTACATACACTGAGAGGTTTATGTCTCTCAGTGTACATACACTGAGAGTTTTGTCTCTCAGTGTACATACACTGAGAGGTTTGTCTCTCAGTGTACATACACTGAGAGGTTTATGTCTCTCAGTGTACATACACTGAGGTTTGTCTCTCAGTGTACATACACTGAGAGGTTTATGTCTCTCAGTGTACATACACTGAGAGGTTAGGTTCCTGATGACTTAGTCATGGGAGTCTCCTGGACTGGTGGAACACAGGTGATAAACATCATTAACAACCCTCGAGTAGTCACAGGCTTTACACCTGTTGTAGATTTCGGGGGTCATAGCCCCCCGCGACCCGGTCACACACTTTGCCTTCTGATCGATAGGCCTCGTGATTGATAGGCTTCCTCATTGATAGAACTCCTGACTGATAGGTTTTCTGATCAATAGGCCTCCTGATTGATAGCTTTCTTGACTGATAGGCCTCCTGATTGATAGATTTCCTGACTGATAGGCCTCCTTATTGATAGATTTCCTGACTGATAGGCCTCCTGATTGATAGATTTCCTGACTCATAGGCCTCCTGATTGATAGATTTCCTGACTGATAGGCCTCCTGATCGAGTGCCATGTACGAGTATCATCGTTTTACATAAAGACTGAATTTATTCCGCGTTGATACATGATAAAACATGTTCTAAACTACCATATACAATATGAAGCAATTTCAAAACATGGAAGCCGACAAAATTTATTTAAACATCTCAGATTTTTTGTTTAGTGGGGGTTTAAAAGTTTTCGTCACAGGTCACGTGATGAGGCACTTTGCATAAGGTGGTGGTCTAGTTTCCTCTTGAAAAATTCTACATTGTTCCAGAAATATTTCTGATCTTTGCTGGTAACAAACTGAAGAGTCTAGGTCCACGGATATTGATACAGTGTTCTCTTATTATGCAGGCGGTGCCCCTGCTCTTGTTTTATTTTGCATTTCCTCCTATATCTCTCACTCAAGTAAGGCGTTATGAGGGATACTCACCCTCATGTATTTTCCATATTATCAGGTATCTCACCCTGGTGTATTCTCCTCTCTAGAGAGTACATTCCAAATGCTTATAGGTGTTCCCAATAATTTAGAAATTTAAATGTATGTTAACTGAACATACATTTACCAGCTGTGATATATCTCCTGCTTTGAAAGGAAGTGTGAGCACTGCACAATATTCCAGACGTAAGAGCACAAGATTCAATACTACCATCAATGGTCTTCCTTCTCTTGTTTTGAAAGTTTTTTATGATCCACCCTGTCACTGTTTTGGCCTTTCTTGCAGTCGTTTATTCGAGTTTTCTTAAGTACAGGTCACCTGACATTCAGCTATGAATCGCTGACTATCTAACCTAAGATGACCAGGAAGGAGGAAACAAATGTGGAAGCTGCGTACACAGACGAGCAATAGCATCTTTAATCTCAATGTTGTAGAAAAGAAGAATGAGTTGATATAGGAAATACTGTAGGTAATTTCAATGCACAGTTTTAAGAGTAGGTATGAAAGGACTCAAGGACCAGAGAATCTTTGTATGCCTTTGTAGCTTAAAAGGGGATGGGAAAGTGACAGGAACTAGGATTCGACCCCCACGTAAACGAGAGCACACACACACACACACACACACACACACACACACACCTTATGTAACCCAGCTGCTTACAATGGCTGTGTGTATACAAGTATCAGCTGATAGCACACACACACATGGCGAAGGGTTGTGGGGTGCCAGGCACATGGGAGGAGTTTGTGGGGTAGAGGGAGAGGGAAGTAGTCTTTCGGAAAGAGGAGGGAGAGGGTAAAAGTCTTTTGGAAAGAGGAGGGAGAGGGTAATAGTCTTTCGGAAAGAGGAGGGAGAGGGTAATAGTCTTTCGGAAAGAGGAGGGAGAGGGGAATAGTCTGTTGAAAAAAGGAAGAGGGGAATAGTTTTTGGGAGACAGGAAGAGGTAGAGAATAGTTTGTGTGTGTGTGTGAGAGAGAGAGAAAGAGAGAGAGAGAGAGGGGGGAGAGGGAGACGCAGAGAGAGAAAGAGAGAGAGAGAGAGAGAGAGAGAGAGAGAGAGAGAGAGAGAGAGAGAGAGAGAGAGAGAGAGAGAGAGAGAGAGAGAGAGGAGTGAAATTTGAGTCCAAACTAGCTAAGAAGAACCACGTTGTAAATCTTGCAAACAAAGCAGCCAGGAGGCTTACGGCACTTAGACGTAAATGGCATCTGCCAGATACGTCGACAGTAGAGGCTGCAAGATTCTGCATGAGGCTAAGAGCTCACACCTTGAGTATGCTCCACTGTCTTGGACTGCCTCCCCCATCTCGTCTGCGACTTTTTGACAGAATAAAGAACACAACAAGACGACTCATCTCTCGCCTGCACCCAACTTGGACAGTTCTGTCATTTCAGCAGTCTTCAACACCTGAGGGACGTGGGTGGCCTTACTGTTATGTACAAGGCCAATATCATCAAAGTACCACACTTGGTTCCACTCCGAGGACAGCGAGAAGTGAGATTCTACACAACAAGACGGGCAGCAAATAACAACAACACTCTGACTGTAACCTTCAAGAACATCACTTCATCTGAGATCATTTATTCCTAAGATGACTCGAGTCTGGAACATGTTCGTACAGCATAATGATATCAACAAAAAGTCAGTTGAACAAATAAAATCGCTGGCCCACAGATGACTCCAACTTCATCCTGTTCCCTGTCTGTATAACTCTAAGTAATATAAAAGGCTTTCAAATGAGGTGATGTAGGTAACAGCTCTTAGCTTGTATATAAAGTTAGGAACCCTAAACCTAACCTTGTAGAACCCTGTAAAAAAATAAAAGGAGAAGAGGGAGAAGGAAGAGGGCTGGAGTAGAGGGAGAGGGGAGATGGCAGGAGGAGGAGAGGGGAGCCAAGAGGTCGTTCACCTCTCATAAATCAGCGGGTATTTATATATATAAATGTTTGGGTCTGAGAGGATGCCAGAGAGAGAGAGAGAGAGAGAGAGAGAGAGAGAGAGAGAGAGAGAGAGAGAGAGAGAGAGAGAGAGAGAGAGAGAGAGAGAGAGAGAGAGAGAGAGAGAGAGAGAGAGAGAGAGAGAGAGAGAAAGAGAGAGAGATAAATACCTGGAGGTCGTTCAAGGGCTCAACGCCCCCGCGGACCGGTCCTCGACCAGGTGTAAGAGAGGAGAGGGGAGATTAAATCTTTCCGCCGAAGTTACTAGTTCATTGTGCACCCCATATCCATCCTGTGCACGGTAGTTGAAGATCACATAGAGAAAGATGGTGTGAACTCACACTAGTACCTATATCTGTAGACTGGGAGTGTCGTAAGAGCAAGAAAACACTGACCGTGCATACAGACTGCAAGATGCAGGGTCGCACATGCAGACTCATCCTCCGGAACTGTGTCAAAACAAGTGACATATCTTTGAAATACCTACGAGATCTTTCGAGGGATCTCCAAGTCCAGGACAAAATAAACATTGTGGTGAATGAACAGGGAGAAGACTAGATTGCTACCTACCTGATGCTACCTACCATGATTGCTACCTACCTGATGCTACCTACCATGATTGCTACCTACCTGATGCTACCTACCATGATTGCTACCTACCTGATGCTACCTACCATGATTGCTACCTACCTGATGCTACCTACCATGATTGCTACCTACCGGCTGCTGCTACTTATGTCTTCTACGTGCTGCGGATTCTGTGGCCTCGTCTGAGATCATCCCTCCTGACTGATGGCCTGATCAGTCAGGCTATTGGTGATAGCAGAACGCAATCTGACGTAGGCACCACAAGCCGAGTGTGACTTAACCCGGAACTCTCAAGATTATTCTTGGAATTGCTTTACAGCGCCTTATTGGAATACTTGACGATATCTTCTTTGACGTACTGAAGTCTCCCAGTTGGACCACATTCTGCGTGAGGGCATATGACAGATACACAGTTAGCTTTTGTTCCCAATGTTTAATTATCGTACAGAGAGTAGCACATTGCTAACCCGCCTTCTGGCTTCTAGTGTGGTCAGGTTCGACTCCTCTGGGAGTTTCTATACAAATACAGTGACAAATTTCTAGTTTAAATATTCTGTGGTGATCCTTGGACTACATCATTTGTGGTTTTCCTGTGACCTGTTCTGGGCCTCCCTACTGACTGCCTGTTCAACCAGGCTGCTATTGCTGTACCCTCTTACTAAGAGTACTGTTCAGTGTTGATGGTTCCTTTCAGTGTAGGAGAGGTATCAGAGATGGAACATATACATATATTTACTGCCCACATAGAGCCAATGATGCCTCAAAGTCCTAAATATGTACTCGCTGGAGTTGAGGTACTTGGGTTGCCTGCTCCTAAATTCGCACACCGCTGTAAAAACATACCGGAGGGAGAGATGCGAGAGAATGTGTAATATAAATCCAGTGAAAAGCAAGGGCGCCGTGGGAACAGTAAGAGAAGATTGTATCAACATTCATGGGACCAGGCTGTTTAACACTCAAAATTACAGAACGCGTGGGGTTCGAACCCATGACAATAGAGTAACAAAATTCACAAGGAAGTGTGCTAACAAGTGGACAGTTCTGTTATTACGATTTCTTGAGTGTGTTTACCACTCTAACACAAGATATCAGAAACACTGCTTGTTCCAGAAATGAGACACACCAACAAGAGGTTGGTGGAGACTCAGATGAGTCACAGGGATGTTAGGAAGTATTTGTTCAATCATAGAGTTGTCAGGAAGTAAAATAGTCTGGAAAGTGATGTAGTGGAGGCAGGATCCATACATAGCTTTAAGAAGAGGCATGGTAAAGCTCATGGAGCAGGGAGGAAAGTGACCCAGTAGCAACCAGTGAAGAGGCGGGGCCAGTAGCTATGAACTGACCCCTGCAACAACAATTAGGTGGGTACAATTAGGTGGGTACAATTAGGTGGGTACAATTAGGTGAGTACTGCCGGAACAAGTGAACTCATCAAGAGAAACCTGGACATCTGTCTCTGTTAAGTGTCAGATCAACCAGGCTGTGATGAATATGTAGGCCAGGAGGTAACAACAGGGTTGATCAGACAAGCACCCGACAAGCCTGGTTATGGGAGTAGGAAAACTCTCGAAACCCTTCAAATGTAAATCAAAGGTAAATGCCCAATGGTGCACACATCCATCAGAGCGGGTAGACTGCGGGTAGACAGGAAGAGAGAGGTAAGAAAGGTTAAATGGTCTTGCCACTTGGGCTGGGTTTTAAGAGTGACAGGGGATAAGTTATTGGTTGAACAGTCTTGAGCCATTGATGTTAACACAGTGTTATATTATTGTGTCCACAGTACTCTTGCTTCTCAATGTGCCTAGTTCACATTTCCTCCCGTATTTGTCACTTAACTAGATTTTAATGGTAATTTATAATATCTTTCATGTACAGTGGAACCTCGGTACTCGAACAGCTCCATACTCGAACAATTCGGTACTCGAACGCTTTGCTCGGCACTCGACCAAACAAACACGACCTGCCAGAACAACTGTGTCAATCTCCAGCAGTTGTCGCTCAGTCTAAAACTCCACTGAACTCAGCAGTTGTCGCTCAGTCTAAAACTCCACTGAACTCAGCAGTTGTCGCTCAGTCTAAAACTCCACTGAACTCAGCAGTTGTCGCTCAGTCTAAAACTCCACTGAACTCAGCAGTTGTCGCTCAGTCTAAAACTCCACTCAACTCAGCAGTTGTCGCTCAGTCTAAAACTCCACTCAACTCAGCAGTTGTCGCTCAGTCTAAAACTCCACTCAACTCAGCAGTTGTCGCTCAGTCTAAAACTCCACTCAACTTCACTGTAAACTATTTCGTGTTTCTTCGCATTTTTTTGGCGTATTTTTTTTATATTGTATAAATAAGTCACCATGGGGCCTAAGATTAGTGATAACAGTCAACCAAAAAGAAAATAGGTTAGTGTGTTTGCCCTGATGTAAACACCGCCTCCGCCTCTCCATATAATATGCCTTTTATTAATTTCGGCGTCTTTATTTTGCTTCTAGGTTATCTATCGTGTTTCTGATATCAAGTTGGAATAAATGTGATAGATAGATAACTTTTATTACTAACATTAGCATAATTACACAACATTGTATCCGGCTATCAAGACGATTCCTGGCCCCACCCTCTCTCTCCTATAGCTCCTCCCACTTCTTTTATTCTATCTCATTCTATCAAATGAGACCAAGAAAATGAGAATGCAATCATAAATAAAATACGAAAATACACCGCAAAGTCGCTGTAATTGTATTTTTTGGGTCTGAAACGGATTAATTAAATTTACATTATTCCTTATGGGAAAAATTCGTTCGGTACTCGAACAGATCGGCACTCGAACAGCCTTCTGGAACGAGTTAAGTTCGAGTACCGAGGTTCCACTGTATATACTAACAGGTATCTCTTTCACCGCTAGATAGACTACATGTGAAATATTTTGAGGTCTTACCCAATAGTTTAAATGCCTTATTGGCTCTATGCGGGCAGTCAACGATCTCTGTGCTTTTTCCACTTTTGATATCTCTCATGTCTTGAAAGAAGCTGTCAACACCGAACAATATTTCTCTTGTTTGAAAGTTCTCATTATCCGCCCTGTCCTTTTTCTGGACGTCGCGGTATTTGTTTTGTTGTATTCTCTAAATGAAAAATCATCTGACATTATTATGCCCAAGACTTTTATGTTTCTTTCGTTGTATATGACGGTCATCCTGTGTTTTGCAGCCAGTGTTCCTTTTGAGTGCTTCATTCTTTCCATATCTGAGCAGTTGAAATTTGTCATCACTGAAAATCATGGTATTTTCCTCTTCCCACTAAAGAAATTCGTCGATATCTGCTTGAAAATTTTCAGTGTCTTCTACCAAGGCGATTTTCAAGCCTATTTTGCTATCATTCTCAGATCAGTTCATGTTTAGCCGGGCTGTGGTGCTTACCTTGGACTTTGTGCGGCTAGCACCAGCAGCCTAGTTGATCAGGCCATCCATGAGGAGGCCTGGTCTTAGACTGGCCTTGGTCAGATGACTAAGACCCACGTCAGGAAACACTTGTCTTGTTTCCTGACAAATCTTACCTAATTTAACCGGGTACACTGGGGCGTTGACCATCGGAACATCCTCCAGGTAAACTCCAGGTAGATCGGCAAAGGATAACACGAAGGTGTGGCGAGTGTCTGCTAGGAGGACGAGAAACAGCAAAGGCGCCAGGACAGTAACCTCGGGGTACTGAACTTTTTACTCTCCTACAGCTAGGTTTTGCTTTGCTCACTAATTATCTTCGCATTCTCTTCATTAGAAAATTTATTATTCAGTTTCCTACTTCTCCTCTTATACCTATTGATCTTATATGTGCTATCACATGTTTGTCAGATGCCTTGGCGAAATCCGTGTAGACCACGTCGGTGATATGACTTTCTTCAAGGCCTCCTTAATATTGCCTCAGTGGTTCAGTAGTCGAGGCAAGCATCCTCTACCCGCTCTAAATCCATGTTGACTTGGGTTGGTGGAAACATCTGTGGCTGGCAGAAATGTTTGTGGCTGGTAAAAACGTTTGTGGGTGGTGGAAACACTTGTGGAAGAAATGTTTGTGGGTGCATATATTTGTGAGGGGGTTCGAGAGTTTTCTTAATCCCGCAGCCCGGCCATGGGCCAGGCTTGTCTGGTGCTAGCCTGTTCAACTAGGCTGTTGCTGCTAGCGGCCCGCTGCTCCACATATCCATCACTGTCTGGTTGATCCGGTACTTCCAAATTTCTTCCTACTGATCATAAGTCACCCCTGTGACATACCTGTGACCAGTTTCACTGGTTCTTCTACCCTAACATCCTGGCTTGACGCCAGACTTCCTCACTAAATGACTGTTCAAACAAGCTATTGGTGCTAGCAAGAGAGAGAGAGAGAGAGAGAGAGAGAGAGAGAGAGAGAGAGAGAGAGAATATTACAGCTTTAGACTAAGTAGTATGGTATGTGGTGACTGGTCATTCACTTAATTCCTTTGACAGACCTCAGGGAGAGGGAAGGGAGGGAGGGAGGGAAGGTTGGAGGGAGGGAGGGAGATAGATAGATAGATAGATAGAGAGAGAGAGAGAGAGAGAGAGAGAGAGAGAGAGAGAGGTGGGGAGAAGGACAACTCTTGAGTCATAATATCTTTCACAGACCTCGTCTTGGCTTCGTCTTATTCTTCATACTGTTCTTATCAGTGTCAACACTGCAAGACAAACACAGCTTCTTCATACGACAGTGTTCAAGGACCAGTGGAAATATGTTACTTTGTCTGACTTTTTTGTTATGGTGGATAATTTACACCTATGTTACTATGCAGAACAAGCCACGTGGGGATGGAAATCCTTAGCTCAAGAACTTTCGTACTCTCTGTGCGTCGTCAGGAAATATGCAATGTTGCATGACTAGAAACAGAGAGGAGGAAAAATTCTGTCTGCGGCAAAGCAGAAGCGTAGAGCGTCAAGCCATGTCACACTAGACTGTGACATGGCTTAACGCTCTACGCTTCAGTCTTGCCTCAGAGAATTTCCCCTCCTATCTGTTGCTAGTCTTGCAACATTTCATTGCTCCTGACGACGCACAGAGCGCGAAAGATCTAGAGCTAAAGATTTCTATCCCCACGTTGCTTGTTCACCATTGTTAAGATCACCTGTATTGCAATATGTTACTATGATAACTGTACTTACGTGTACCTCTGCCTAAATAAATTTTACTTACCTAGTCCTCATCGTGAGGAGTGCCTTCATGATGCTGAAGCACTCTTGATCCAAGGAACTGGAGCTATCTTCCATTCAAATCAAGCCTGATTACCTCCCATTGCTTAGGTACTGTGTAACCCCTATGATTTTAGCGCTCCCAAATCTGCACACTGAAATCACTCCCTACGAAAGTCAGAGACTTGGCAGACGGTGCATAAATATCCTTAATGAATAACATGGGTGCCATGAGTACACTAAGAAAACACAGTAAGTGTAAAGGGACCAAGACTTTTCAGCACTTCATATGTACGGAGAATTACCAACTGACCCCTGGCTTTCCTGCATAAGTTCCTCATGGTAGTTACTGATTACCCAGATTGTGGTGCATATGTTGTATTGCGTGCGGCCAGCACCAACAGGATAATTGATCAGGCCATCAAGAAAGCTGCTTGATCTATGACCTTCACGCAGGAAGGTGACAATTTGAATCGACCCAAGATAATCCAGTCTAGCCTAACCTAACCCAACTTAACCTAACCTAACCCAACTTAACCTAACCTAACACAACCTAACCTAACCCAACTTAACCTAACCTAACCCAACTTAACCTAACCTAACACAACTTAATAACCTAACACAACTTAACCTAATCTAAAGCAACTTAACCTAATCTAATACAACACAACTTAACCTAACCTAACCCAACTTAACCTAACACAGCCTATCACTACATAATTTAACCTTGAACAACAAATGGTTGCCAGATTTTTTTGTTTTTCCTGAACTTTTTATTTTATTTCCCTGACGAGAATGCTTCATCCGATCGCCTTCAGATTTTAAATGCCGATATACGGCACCCAGGGCCAAGTTCTTGCAACAATTAGCATGTGCAAGTGCACTGTGAACAAAGTTGTTAAACCCATTCCCATTAGGACGTGTTTCTTTAAGGCACCTACTGCCAATGTTCACCCATTAGTAAAATAGGTACCTGGGTGTTAGTCGCCTGGTGTGGGTCGCATCCTGTGACAAAACTGACCTAATTTGCCCGAAATGTTTTGTATAACAAGCGACTTTCTATATGATAGTATGTCATTGATGTCAGCTAGGCCTGTACACCTTGTACATGTACGTGTAGAAATAACAATAATTATTATTATTATTATTATTATTATTATTATTATTATTATTATTATTATTATTATTATTATTATTATTATTATTATTATTATCCTGGAATGGCTCAAAGAGCCATCAAAATAGACACTTCTTAATTTAAGGGCAGCAGAAAGTGACATTCAGTAAGAGCAGAGAAGCACACTACCGTCACTGCAACAATACACAAATAACACTCACATAGGAGGAACAGAAACTTATCACGACGTTTCGGTCCCACTTGGACCCCTGACTAGTCACACTAACACACGAAGGTGAGGGAGCCAGTATATATAGCAGAGGGGGACAAGAACGGGACAAAGAGAGGAAGAAAGAAGTGGAGAAGTAGCTGTAGAGGCAGTGCTGGTAGTAGTAGTAGTAGCAATAGTAGTAGTAGTGGCAGTAGTAGGAGTAGCAGTAGTAATAGTAGTATTAGTGGTAGTAGTAGCAGTAGTAATAGCAGTAGTTGTAGTAATAGTAGCAGTAGTAATAGTAGTAGCAGTAGTAATAGTAGTATTAGTGGTAGTAGTTGCAGTAGAAATAGTAGTAGCAGCAGCAGTAATAGTAGTAGGTAATAGTAGCAGCAGTAATAGTAGTAGTACTAGTAGTGGTAGTAGTAGTAGTGGTGGTAGTAGTAGTAGTAGTAGTAGTAGTAGTAGTAGTAGCAGTAGTAATAGTAGTAGAGTAGTAGAGAGTAGTAGTAGTAGCAGTAGTAGTAGTAGAGAATAGTGAGTAGTAGTGAGAGTAGTAGCAGAGTAGAGTAGTAGTAGTAGTGAGCAGTAGTCAGTAGTAGTAGTAAGTAGAGTAGTAGTAGTAGTAGTAGTAGTGTAGTAGTAGTAGTCAGTAGTAGAGTAGTAGTAGTAGTAGTGTGCGTAGTAGTAGAGTAGTGTAGGCAGTAATTATAGTATTAGTGTATTACAACTGCAGATATATTTGAGTGTGTTTCTAGTGACTGTCTTCAGTATTTAATAGAGGACTCAGCTGGCGCCCAGGATGCTACCCGTTAACCTTGCCCTTTGTGGAGACAATTTTTTTTAACGTCTCCTCCGATTGAATTCAAACTTTCAGCCCCAGTGTGTGTTCTGGAGAGTAAAAAACAAACTGGAAATCGTTGGATTCAGAGAAATTACTAGCGAATGTCTCTTCTGATAGGCTTCAAACTTTGTGTGGATGGGTTTTATTAAAAGAAAGCTTGGCTTTCACTCTAAGCTTTGTAAATTGCAAATTTTATTAAAAAAAATGGTTTCCATGCAATAACTATAGAATGACTCTTCTGATCGACTTCAAACGCTTCAGCGTTGTTTTATCTTAACTGGAAATATTTGTGTATTGAATCTGGGTTTTGTACTTGATTATTTCTCAATTTCATAGATTTTTTCATCAAAATTTACTTTCTTTAAAAATACAAGACCAATTTTTTTCCTTAGTGGACGATAGAGAACATCTTGCGACAACTATCGTAGTGTTATACAACATCTTGCGACAACTAACGTAGTGTTATACATCTTGCGACAACTAACGTAGTGTTATACAACATCTTGCGACAACTAACGTAGTGTTATACAACATCTTGCAACAACTGACGTAGTGTTACACAACATCTTGCAGCAACTGACGTAGTGAAACACATCTTGCAACAACTGACGTAGTGTTACACAACATCTTGCGACAACTACACAACATCTTGCGACAACTGACGTAGTGTTACCCAACATCTTGCAACAACTGACGTAGTGTTACACAACATCTTGCAACAACTGACGTAGTGTTACACAACATCTTGCAACAACTGACGTAGTGTTACACAACTTGTAACAAACAACGTAGTGTTACACCACGTCAAATGACGATGGTGGACATCTTGAAGAGGGAAAATACAGTGTTTTCCTCCTCCTCCTCTCTTTATGATCACTTTTCCTTGTCTAATCCTCTGTACGAGTCTTCCTCCTTCTTTGTGCTTCTTCATTAATATATTAGTTATCTTCCTCTTTCTTTAACTCATAATATTCCCCTTTTTTATTGTTCTGTTGCTTTTATTCTCATCCTCCTCCATCATCATCCTTAACTTCTTCTTCCCCTCCTCCTGGTATTGTGCACTGCGCCAGGGAAGGTGGTTGTGCTGGGCTCCTCCTCCTGGTGTTGTGCACTGCGCCAGGGAAGGTGGTTGTGCTGGGCTCCTCCTCCTGGTCTTGTGCACTGCGCCAGGGAAGGTGGTTGTGCTGGGCTCCTCCTCCTGGTGTTGTGCACTGCGCCAGGGAAGGTGGTTGTGCTGGGCTCCTCCTCCTGGTGTTGTGCACTGCGCCAGGGAAGGTGGTTGTGCTGGGCTCCTCCTCCTGGTGTTGTGCACTGCGCCAGGGAAGGTGGTTGTGCTGGGCTCCTCCTCCTGGTCTTGTGCACTGCGCCAGGGAAGGTGGTTGTGCTGGGCTCCTCCTCCTGGTGTTGTGCACTGCGCCAGGGAAGGTGGTTGTGCTGGGCTCCTCCTCCTGGTGTTGTGCACTGCGCCAGGAAGGTGGTTGTGCTGGGCTCCTCCTCCTGGTGTTGTGCACTGCGCCAGGAAGGTGGTTGTGCTGGGCTCCTCCTCCTGGTCTTGTGCACTGCGCCAGGGAAGGTGGTTGTGCTGGGCTCCTCCTCCTGGTGTTGTGCACTGCGCCAGGGAAGGTGGTTGTGCTGGGCTCCTCCTCCTGGTGTTGTGCACTGCGCCAGGGAAGGTGGTTGTGCTGGGCTCCTCCTCCTGGTGTTGTGCACTGCGCCAGGGAAGGTGGTTGGGGCTGGAGACTCCTCCTCCTGGTGTTGTGCACTGCGCCAGGGAAGGTGGTTGTGCTGGGCTCTCCGGTCGACTGCCGAGGTGTTGTGCCTGGCGCACGCGCCAGGGAAGGTGGTTGTGCTGGGCTCCTCCTCCTGGTCTTGTGCACTGCGCCAGGGAAGGTGGTTGTGCTGGGCTCCTCCTCCTGGTCTTGTGCACTGCGCCAGGGAAGGTGGTTGTGCTGGGCTCCTCCTCCTGGTCTTGTGCACTGCGCCAGGGAAGGTGGTTGTGCTGGGCTCCTCCTCCTGGTCTTGTGCACTGCGCCAGGGAAGGTGGTTGTGCTGGGAGGCAACACAAGACATGTGGCTTCCCCATCACTTTATCCTAATAATTTACTGGCATGTTGATGCTGTATCTGAGGCAGCAGTGTGTGCATGTGCTACATGTGTGCGTGTGTGTGTGTGTGTGTGTGTGTGTGTGTGTGTGTGTAATAGTAGTAGTAGTTACTAGTTGTGTGTATGTGTGTGTGTATGTGTCTGTCTGTTTGTCTTGTGTCTGTGTCTGTGTCTGTGCTACATGTACTCACCTATATGTGTGGTTGCAAGGGGTCGATTCACAGCTCCTGGCCCAGCCTCTTCGCTGATCAATACTATGTTCCCTCTCTCTCCTGGCTTCGAGAGCCTTACTGTAGCTCTTCAGCTCCTCTTCTAGGTTTTGTACCTTTGCCTCAGCAGCTGCAGCCCATCTCTCCCATTTCCTGCTCGCGGCAGGTATCTTCTCTACCTTCCCCTCCATCATCTTGGAAAACTCACTAAACATTTGTTCCTACTATTGTTCCACCTTGTACCTGAGCCCTGCTACCCACAATTCTTCCCCAGACCATTCCTCCTCGGCTTCCCTCCCTCTTCATCCTGGCTTTTGGATCCCATTTCTGCACTCCTCGGGTTTCCTGGTTAAATACCATAACTTACTCGAATTTGCAGCTTACTGGCGGCACGCCTTTAGTTCCTACCCTGCCTGTGTACAGGAAGCTCTGTGTATGCTTGTGTGTGCATGAGCATGTGTATGTGTGTATATATGTGTGTGTATGTGCATGTGAATTTGTGTGTGTCCTCACCTATTGGTAACAACCTATTTGTGGATGCAGGGGGTTGAGTCTCAGCTGTTGGCCCCTGCGTGTTTATACGTGGCTGAGCATTCTGATAAACACTTCATGACCCTCGCTCCTTCATAACTCCTATCGAAATACTATTAATTTCCTGGCCTGTAGGGTCCGCTCATACCTACTCTTGAAACTGTGTATAGTATTTGGATCCTTCGTCTAGTGCATTCCACTTACCAACGAAAGGTTGAAAAAGTAATTCCTAACAACTATATGACTCACCTACTAAACGTTGCCTCAGTAAAATGTCATATTAGTTGCACATGTGTCCTTTAATTTCACCTGTGTTCACCTGGTCACCTCTGCTGTCTTGACCTGATCACCTCACCTGCTTTCACCTAGTCACCTCACCTGTCTTGACCTGGTCACCTCACCTGTCTTGACCTGGCGCCACAGTGTTAGTGTAGATGTGTCACTGTAACAGTTGATGTAACAGTTGATGTAACAGTTGATGTAACAGTTGATGTAACAGTTTCATCCACCAAGACATTAAGTGTCATGTTATGCTTTTAACTCACTTCAAGGTGAAAGGTTCTAGAGTC
Organism: Cherax destructor; assembly: GCA_009830355.1. NCBI lineage: Eukaryota > Metazoa > Arthropoda > Malacostraca > Decapoda > Parastacidae > Cherax > Cherax destructor. Next base: position 115,628 of record WNWK01000851.1, read on the forward strand.
AAGGAATTGGAGTTACGCTTCCCTTCCTTAGATCAGACCTGACTGCTTCCCATTTTCCAGGTGCCATGTAACCCCCTACCTATGATATACCTTTGACAGATTTCGAGTTTTTCCACCCTCGCAGCCCGACCTAGGACCAGGCGTTTCTCTCGATATTTTGCTCAACCTGGCTGTTGCTGTTGGTAGTCCGCTAGCCTGCATAGCCATTACAGTCTGGTTGATCTAACACTTTGTAGACGAAGTAATGCAGTTTCCTCTTGAAAACTTCCGATATATGCTGGTAGCATGTTGCATAGTTTGGGACCAAGGATGTTGACACAGTGTTCTCTTATTGTGTCAGTGGCGACTTTGCTTTTCACTGGGCTTATTTCACATTTATTCCCCCTAGCTCTCACTCCAGTACATTGCAGATTTGGGACTAGACCCTCTAGTATCTTCCATATGTATATTACCACGCATCTTATCTTCTTTCCAGAGACTGCATTCCCAGTTCTTCCACACACATTCCCAGTTCTTCCACACACATTCCCAGTTCTTCCACACATTCCCAGTTCTTCCAGATATTCCCAGAAGTTTAATGTTTTATTGACTCTGTGAGGCCAGTAAACACTATTTTTTTCAGCTGTACTTTCTCACCCGCTTTAACACTCAACACAGTAACAACACTCCACGCCATTAACACTCAACACTGAGTAACAACACTCCACGCCATTAACACTCAACACAGTAACAACACTCCACGCCAGAGAACACAAAGATATTTAAATATTATTAATACTGGTATTAGTTTTCTTGTTTTGAAAGTTCTCATTAATTACCTTGTTATTCTGCTGACTCTTGCAGTGTGTTCTTTAAAAGATAGGTCAGCTGACATTATTATTACTATAGCTAGATGTTTAGTCAGAGACGGTTAGAACAGCTGGTCATTACTCATTGTTACTTCCCATTTTGTTCTATGAGGTGACCCTCCTGTGTTTTGCATGTCGTTACCCTTTTGGGTTCCTCATTTTTCCCATATCTGAACAATTGGAATTTGTCCACAATGAGCATCATTTAATTCCTACCACTTCCTGAAGACTTTCTTGATATCCTCTTGCAGTGTGTCGACGTCCTCTACCGAGGTAACTTTCATGCTAATTTTGATGCCATCCACACAGGATGATACACAAATAACAAAAAGGCACAATACCGTGACTGGAACAATACACACACAACAGTGTGACTTTGTAAATGGTCCAAGTCGGACCGAAACGTCGTCGTAAGCTTACTCTTTTTATATGTGCGGGTTGTGTGTGTATAGGATGATACACAGTTTGTGTCTGTATCTGTCAGTTATGAGAATGTGAAACAGGAGAGGCGTTAGGGCCGTGCCTTGGGGTACTATGTCTTTTTACATTAAAACTGGGCTTTGCATAGTTTTTTTTACTATTACTCTTTGTATCTTATTCGTTAGAGAATTTTAAATTCATTTGTCTACCTTCCCCTGTTATACCTGTTGATGTGTACTGTCACTCCACTATCACATTTATCAAATGTCTTAGCAACTCCGTGCCTGCCACGTCTGCATTATTGGGCTTTTACCAAAGCCTTAGTAATTATGTTTTAACTATTCAGTAGCTGCGCACAAGCCCATGTTCACTTGGGTTGTACAGGTTAAGTTTTTCCGTAAAATGTTTAGCCTGGCGTCTCACCGCCCTCTCAAAGATCTTTATGATCTGTGATGTTATGCCGCTGGCCTAAGCGTCTAGCAGAGCTCTACTGCCGCCTGTGTGCACAACAGATACGACTGCACTTTTTACAGCCTCTGGGTTTCACCTCGGTCTAGTTCTTCCTCCAAAGTATACTGAGTGCTTGTGATAGTGGTAGTCTACATTTCTCTATAAACAGAGAGTTCCACGAGTCTGGTGCCGGTGCTGCACGTATGGGGACGTCCTTTATTGCCCTCTCGAACTCTTAGAGACTTGTGTGTCGGGTGAGCTGAGGTAATGAAGAAACTTTCTGGATCATCCACTCTCTTTTTGTTTAGTGGATGAGTAAACATTGATTCATACCGGTCTTTCAACATATCACTCACTCTTGTCGTCGGTGTATCAACCTTTTGTTAGTAGCAGACCAGTTCTAGTGGTGATTCTTAATTTGGATTTCATGTATGTGTACAAATATTTATTTTATTTTATTTTTGCTATTTCTTGAAAGACTTGTTGTTCCTTATGCTCTTCCCGTGTTTCATGAAAGCTTTAGTTTCCATTCACATGAGTATTCTCTCGTTGTAGATTATCTTTCTTTCCTTGTGATATATTTTAATCTTCAAAGAGTTCTATAACTCTTCTTTTCCGCTCTCCTTCAGCGGCTGATCTTGTTTTTGGTTTTCCCAGAGGAACGTATTTTATACAGACCCTGTTAGCTTCTTTATTCAGCTCTTCTACGTACTGGTGTAGGTTTAGACTGTTCAGGACCGTTCCCCAAGGAATGTCCTATAGCTCTTTATTTATTTAGTCCCAATCAATTCACTTGTTGTTTAAGTAAACTTGGTAAACAGACCTTCACCTTGATTGGTTCCTGGGGTCTCTGTTTTTACGCTTGTCTGTACTTTAATGAGAGTGTTCTCAATATATTGTATTTGAGATTTTTATGTCCCTGATTAATTCGTAGTTATTCGTGAAGATCAAGTCTAAAATGTTTTCATTCTTGGTTGCCTCTGTTATCTGTTGGCTTATATCAAACTTTTCACAAAGCCTCAATATTTCCTTGGTTTGTTGCTGGGCAAGCATTCTCCCAGGTACTATGTCTACCTGGAGAGTGTTAGGTAAAGGGACACAGGTGCAACTAATACGACATTTTATTGTGGCAACGTTTCGTTCTCCAGGAGCTCCTGGAGAGCGAAACGTTGTCACAATAAAATGTCGTATTAGTTGCACCTGTGACCTTTTACCTAACACATTGTCCGTAATTCTACCAACATTATTACTACCTGGAGAGTATTCCGTGAGTCAACGCCCTCTCGGCCCGGTCCCAGACCAGGCCTTTCAGTAGATGACCTAATCAACCAGGTTATTGGTGCTAGCCACACAAAGTCCAACATAAGCACCACAGCCCGACTGATCACTTACTGATTTGAGAAACTTGTCCAGTTCCTTCTTGAAGACAGCCAGGGGTCTGTTGGTAACCCCCTTACCAACAGACCCCTTCACACTTACAGTGTCTTTACTTAGTGTGCCTATTACACTGTTATTTAGTGTGCCTATTGCACCCCTGCTTTTCACTGTTGGCATTTTTCACCTTCTGTCGAGCCTCCTCCTCTCATGGGGAATGATTTATGTGCGCAGATTTGGGGTCAATCTTCCTGCAGGCTGAAGTCCAAAGGAAAAAGGGGTAAAATGGAAAAGAAAATATGGTAATTACCTCAATTAACTTAACCTGCCACCTCTTGCTCTTGGGTAAACGGCAACAGATAGACCTGAGTCTATCTGTTGCCGGGTCTCTGGTAGCCACTCGTTCTCAGGACAGCGTCGCCTAAAATATGAGCCGTAGGCATCGTGCCAGACTGTCAGCTCTTCCAGGAACGATTATTAGACATAAAAAATCAGGGCATACTTCCATGGACCGCACTTGCAATACTGATACAATGCTATTGTCAGACCTCTTCCACTGAACCTCCTGCAGACTGAAGCCACCAAGGAGAATAATATTTGGTGTAGGGTTGTCAAGTTTCCACGGCACTTCTCTATCTTAAACTGTTCCGTGAATTCTTCAGTCATTAATTACGTTGGTTTATACTCAAAAATATTTACCATATTCTTCTTTTCCCAGCATTTCTTCAGTATCATTGGATGAGTTGAAAAGTACTTTACAACAGAGTCTCTGACAAAGATACTTCTCTTTATGATATATTAATTCTCTCACATCTTTAAACATCGTAGTTGTGCACTCATCTGGCAGCCCAGAACAACCCTTGTGTGCCTTTACCTCAATCTTCAGTGTTCCAAACATAACATTTGCTTCTGTAAGGAGTCTTCTTAGGAAGATAACCTTGTTAATTTTGATGGATCTTAATCCCAAAAATAACTAATAAACAAGAGACGATCATCCAAAACAAGAGACAATCGCCAAAAACAAAAGAAACACGAACGACAAAAGACAACAATCACGTAAAAAAAGAGAATCACTAAGCACAAGAGACGATAATTGGAAGCAAAATATTACCAAAAAAAATATTAGGGATTGAAAATAATACTCCTTGAGAGAGCAGGTTGAGAATAGAGAGGATGATGGAGGTGAGTGAGTGAGTGTGTGCAGCAGACCAGACCACTTAGCAACTGTGGCCGCACCCAGAGACCACAACACAAATATTGAAAACTTTCTTACCAACAAACGTCAAGGCTACCTATAACCCCCCCCACACTCCTCTCTTCCCTCTCCCTGTCCTTTTCTGACTCCCTCCCCTGCTCTCTCTCTCTCTCTCTCTCTCTCTCTCTCTCTCTCTCTCTCTCTCTCTCTCTCTCTCTCTCTCTCTCTCTCTCTCTCTTTCCTGTACTATACTTTGCCTCTTAAATATAACTCAATCCTCCTTTTCAGTTAAATCAATCATGTCTATCAATCCCCCTCTAGTTTAAATCGGGATGCATGGCCCCCATGGCCTTGTCCTAGGCCTCCTTGCCTATGGCCTAATTAATCAGGTTATTTGGGGCTAGCAGTACTTATTCTAGGTGTTAGTGTGAAGCAGTTCCTGACCAGCCGGGCTGTGGTTCGTACGTCGTTTGCGTGCGGCCAGCAGTAACAGCCTGGTTGATCAGATCCTTATTCACCGCGAGGCCTCGTCACAGACCGGCCCGCGGGGGCGTTGACCCCCGGAACACCCTCCAGGTATGCAGAGTGAGGCAGGTGGAGTAGCCAAGAATGACCCCGTACAAGGAGTGACCTGACTCAAGTATGACCAAACATGACTCTCCAGCACCACCTTCACCTTAGTCTCACCCTCAAGGTGTGTCCAGGTGAGGCGACAGAGGTGCACTAACGGTACAACAGAACTGACGGGGTGCACTAACGGTACAACAGAACTGACGGGGTGCACTAACGGTACAACAGAACTGACGGTGTGCACTAACGGTACAACAGAACTGACGGGGTGCACTAACGGTACAACAGAACTGACGGGGTCCACTAACGGTACAACAGAACTGACGGGGTGCACTAACGGTACAACAGAACTGACGGGGTGCACTAACGGTACAACAGAACTGACGGGGTGCACTAACGGTACAACAGAACTGACGGTGTGCACTAACGGTACAACAGAACTGACGGGTGCACTAACGGTACAACAGAACTGACGGGGTCCACTAACGGTACAACAGAACTGACGGGGTGCACTAACGGTACAACAGAACTGACGGGGTGCACTAACGGTACAACAGAACTGACGGGGTGCACTAACGGTACAACAGAACTGACGGGGTCCACTAACGGTACAACAGAACTGACGGGGTGCACTAACGGTACAACAGAACTGACGGGTGCACTAACGGTACAACAGAACTGACGGGGTCCACTAACGGTACAACAGAACTGACGGGGTGCACTAACGGTACAACAGAACTGACGGGGTGCACTAACGGTACAACAGAACTGACGGGGTGCACTAACGGTACAACAGAACTGACGGGGTCCACTAACGGTACAACAGAACTGACGGTGTGCACTAACGGTACAACAGAACTGACGGGGTGCACTAACGGTACAACAGAACTGACGGGGTGCACTAACGGTACAACAGAACTGACGGGGTACACTAACGGTACAACAGAACTCAGTGTGCTTACTGTGCCTCTGTTTACACTGTACGTATATTTCACAAAGTCTGCCAAGCCTCTTGCTTTCAGAGGGAGTGATTTCAACGGGCAGATTTGGGATCAATATATCCAGAATTTTCTCCGGGTGTAAATTATGGCGTATCTTTCTCGCCTACGCTCAAGGGAGTACAGTTCGAAGGAATTCAGTTGTTCCCAGTAATTTAGGTGCTTGACTGAGTTTATAGGAACAGTAAATGCCATGTGTACATTCTCCAGGTCTGCAGTATTTCATGTCTTAAAAAAGGGGGGGCCCTTAGTGTACAGCAATTGTACATTACTAGTGAGGATAGTATGTTTTGCGATGTGCCTGTAACCAGTTTCGAGAGTCTTGCTGCTCCCGCAGCCCAGCCTGGGGCCAGGTTTATTCTGTTAATTGCCTGGTGGACCAGGCTGCTGCTGTCGGAGACCCGCCGATCTATATATCCAGCACAGCCTGGATGATCTGGCACACCGCGGATAAGTGGTCCAGTTTCCTCTTGAAAACTTCTACACTTATTCCAGCAATATTTCTGATATCATCTGCTAGTGAGAAGCAGGGGTGCGGTGGGGACAATAAGGGAGCACTGTATCAACATCCGGGGTCCCAGACTGTTCAACATCTTACCAGAAGATATCAAAAACACGACTGGAACAAGTGTAGAAGCCTTCAAGAGGAAACTGGACAAGTATCTTCACCAGGTGCCAGATCAACCAGGCTGTGACGGATATGTGGGGCAGCGGGCCTCCAGCAGCAACAGCCTGGTTGACCAGGCAAGCACCAGACGAGCCTGGCCCATGACCGGGCTCAGAGAGTAGAGAAACTCTCGAAACTCTTCAAAGGTAGCAGGTTGAAGAGCCTTGGATGATAGGCACAAACACAGTGTTCTCCTACCGTGTCCTGGTCTTCACTAGGTCAAAAATAAGACGCATGTGCAACACTTGAGAACCTTTATTCTGGGACTGTTTCTCCAGGCAGTGGCTTCTTCAGTCCACTGTAGAGAAACAGTGGAAGATGTGAAGTCGATGTTTTCAGTCCCTCCAATGATGGACTGAACACGACTCCAGGATGAGGGACTGATTACCTCAAACTCCTCCACATCTTCCACCGTTTCTTTACATTGGACTGAAGAAGCCACTGACTGGCAAAACGTTTCCAGAAAAAAAGATTCCCAAGTGTTGCACAAGTGTCTTATTTATCATCTTGTCTGTTTTCTAACCCATTTATTCAAAATCTTCACTACGCCTCTTGTACTCTTCCTCCTATATCTCTCACTCACTATGCTGTTATGGTAATGTATAAATTTGTTAGTTTTATCCTTAAATAGGCGTCAGCTGACGCCTATTTAAGCGCAAGCCTCCTTGCCTGTTCTTCAGAATCTCCACACCCACGGTGCTGAACACACCAACTCCAAGGCTGGGGACTGATTACCTCATCTTATGTATATAGTTCTACTGTCTTCACGTTTTGACCTAGAATCTGTATTGATAAAGCCACTGGATGTCGAAACGTCTACAATAAAGATACCTAGATGTTGCACATGTTTAATTTTCATCATATCTCTTCTGCCTTGAACGGAGACGTCAACAATGAATAAACTAACCAGTACAAGTAATCTGAACAATGTCACCACTGGCATTTTTTTTCTCTTGTCTTGAAAGTTCTCATTACTCAACCTGACTTTCACAGCATTTGCCTTATTGTGTTCTCTAAGTGCCTGGTCATCTGTCATTATTTAACAAATTCCTCTCTTCCCCCTCTCTCACATAGAGTGGAAATAAATGGTATAAAATACCGACACAATTAAAAAATAAACACATAAGCAGTATAATGTGATCCTTTATTGACAACGTTTCGCCCACGCAGTGGGCTTTATCGAGTCACAAATAGATCTACCTGGGTGAAAGGTACGTGAGTATTTATAGGATGGAGTCAGGTGGAGAATGCTGGGTCAGGTGGAGAATGTTGGGTCAGGTGAAGAATGCTGAGTCAGGTGGAGAATGCTGGGTCAGGTGGAGAATGTTGGGTCAGGTGAAGAATGCTGGGTCAGGGGGAGAATGTTGGGTCAGGTGAAGAATGCTGGGTCAGGTGGAGAATGTTGGGTCAGGTGAAGAATGCTGGGTCAGGTGGAGAATGTTGGGTCAGGTGAAGAATGCTGGGTCAGGTGGAGAATGCTGGGTCAGGTGGAGAATGTTGGGTCAGGTGAAGAATGCTGGGTCAGGGGGAGAATGCTGGGTCAGGTGGAGAATGCTGGGTCAGGTGGAGAATGCTGGGTCAGGTGGAGAATGCTGGGTCAGGGGGAGAATGCTGGGTCAGGTGGAGAATGCTGGGTCAGGGGGAGAATGCTGGGTCAGGTGGAGAATGCTGGGTCAGGGGAGAATGCTGGGTCAGGTGGAGAATGCTGGGTCAGGGGAGAATGCTGGGTCAGGGGAGAATGCTGGGTCAGGTGGAGAATGCTGGGTCAGGTGGAGAATGCTGGGTCAGGGGAGAATGCTGGGTCAGGGGAGAATGCTGGGTCAGGGGAGAATGCTGGGTCAGGTGGAGAATGCTGGGTCAGGTGGAGAATGCTGGGTCAGGGGGAGAATGCTGGGTCAGGGGGAGAATGCTGGGTCAGGGGGAGAATGCTGGGTCAGGTGGAGAATGCTGGGTCAGGTGGAGAATGCTGGGTCAGGGGGAGAATGCTGGGTCAGGGGGAGAATGCTGGGTCAGGGGGAGAATGCTGGGTCAGGTGGAGAATGCTGCATGTGATGATCTTCCGAGTAGGCTGACAGAGTCTACGTTGTCAATAAAGGATCACATTACACTGCATTTGTGTTTATTTTTCCAAGAACACAAAGTGGATGAACACTGCAACAAGTCTATTGGCTCATACTATGCAGGTCTTTCTTAAAACCAACCATTCCTACCCACCTATTTGTTCAACCTTTTCCCAAAGCTACGGGTCCAATATAAGTCCCCGGGACCCGACGAGTTGTTTTCCAGGGTACTTAAAGAATGCAAGATGGAACTTAGTCAGCCATTAACGAGCGTGTTTAATGCTTCCATCCTAACTGTTGTTGTGCCAGAGATGTGGAAGATAGCTAATGTAGTTCCTATATTCAAATCAGGGGATAAGTCCATTCCATCAAATTACCGTCCAATAAGCCTCACGTCTATAGTAGGCAAATTATTAAAATCAGTTATAGCTGATATTATCAGAAGTCATCTTGAAGAGCATAATTTGATTAATGAATCTCAGCATGGGTTCACGAGAGGTCGTTCCTGCCTGACAAATTTACTGACGTTCTTCAATAAAACATTTGAGGCAGTAGACAGTAATAAAGAAGACACATATGCAACACTTGGGTATCTTTATTTAGGAAACGTTTCGCCACACAGTGGCTTCATCAGTCCAATAAAAAGTAGAAAGTTGTAAAGAGAGGAGGAGTATGAGGTAATCAGTCCCTCGGCCTGAAGTCGATGTGTTCAGTCCGTCAATCTTGTAGCAAGTACAACATAGGTTGTTGTTGTTGTATGTTCGCCGGTACATCCGGCCCGGGTCTTCTCCAAATGGTGACCCGGCATTGGCCCCCTGGGTAGAGAGTGTCGGTCATCTTCTTTCTTCTGTCTTCTTTCTTGGGGGCCCCCGGATGGGGGATGAATTCTTCTTTTCTCTTGCTGTGGCTTATATACTGGAGACAGGTGAGGCGAAGCAGGAGGAGGCGGGGTCATAGTGGTACCATCCACTAGTCGAAGTAGGTCTTCGTCCAAAGTGTAAGTATAGGAAGAAGAAAAGTTCTAGCATGGATAGAGGCATGGCTTACCAATAGAAAGCAGAGTTTCCATTAATAGGGTCAAATCTGAATGGGGATTAGTCACTAGTGGCGTTCCGCAAGGATCAGTTTTAGGCCCTCTGTTGTTCATAATTTACATTACTGACCTTGATAAAGGAATTACAAGTGACATGAGCAAATTTGCTGATGATACAAAAATAGGCCGTATGATTCATTATGAGGAGGATACCAATGAACTCCAGGAGGATTTGGACAAATTAATGTCTTGGTCTGAAAAATGGCCGATGAAGATCGCCACATGCAGCATTCTCCACCTGACTCCATCCTATAAATACTCACGTACCTTTTACCCAGGTAGATCTGTTTGTGACTTGATAAGGCCCACTTCGTGGGCGAAAAGTTGTCAATAAAGGATCACATTATACTGCTTTAGTGTTTATACTTTCCTTACCCCTTACTGCTCGGTATTGGACTGATGAAGCCACTGTGTGGCGAAACGTTTCCTTAATAAAGATTCCCATATATTGCATAAGTGTCTCAATCTTCCACTTGTCGGTTTTCAAAACCATTTATCACATGTCTTATTCTTCAGTACTTTATCTCTCTTGTACATAAATGGTATACAATACCGACTAGAGACATTTGCAACATCTGGGTTGGCGAAACGTCTACAAATACAGATATCCAGATGTTTCACATGTGTCTAATTTTCCATATCTCTCTTAAATATATATATATATATATATATATATATATATATATATATATATATATATATATATATATATATTATTATTATTATTATTATTATTATTATTTGTTCATTACTTTCTTTTCTCTCGTCATTATTTTTTTCATTCTTGGGAAAGTTGAAGGTGTTGAAGTAATTGTGTGACATGTTTTCTTCCTCAGTATTTTAAGTACTGTGCTTGTTCTTGGTAAAGTTATGTGTTGAGAATGTGTCTAATACCACAGCACTGTGTCTTGGGGCACCAGGTCCAGGGTCATTAAGTACAGCTGTAGCAGAACACATCTTTTACCTAAATGGTATGACCCCACACCTGGTAAATCCAGAATGAAAAATCAAGATCACTCAGCACATTCTCCAGTTATGGAAAAATAAATACAAATGCGGTATAATGTGATCTTTTGCTACGTATCACCCACATAATGGGCTTTATCAAGTCACAAACAGATCTACCTCGGTACATGTTTATTAGATTCGTCCGAAACTGTATCTGACTGGGTCCTAATCCTAAGATGATCCGTCTGAGGATCTCGAAGGAGATGTCGATCTAATTCAGCTGTTCTGTGGCCGTAATCAGGGTCTTGTTGTATTCCTTGTGCGTTCCAAAGCAAAATATTTTATGTTCAACAGCGGGATGAGGCCATCAGGCTCCCCATCACTGTCTCTGGGCCCTGTGTTGGGTGGTCATATCTTCTGAGCCTATCAAGTCGCACATGATATCGGTGAAGTGTGTTACTGTCGACACCATTTGTTGGCTCAGGGGTAATACAGGATGTCCTGTTATGTTCTCCTGAGCTACTGTGTTCCTCATTGTTGACTGTTGTGGTGCTGGAGTTGACTCGTTGGTTGTAATCTGATCCTGCATAACTGGGTCCGTCGGCTGCCGTTGTCGGGTGGGAATATCGGAAACTAGCTGAGCAAGGATGCCACCCAGTCGATGTTTGTCTATGTTTCCTCGGCTTCCTTCCACTGCTGCTCAGTGGTGAGGGCTCTACTTGATGTTGGAGGCTGGACAACTGGGGTTTTCCATGCTGACCTGACACGACAGAGCCTCTCCGGGCAGGTTCCAGGCATAATGCTTCTTGCCTCAGTTTGGACACCGAGGTTCCGTAGCCTCTCCTCTTTTTAGTTTATCCAAGCAGTCCTTGGTCGGGTGAGACCCGCTGCACTGAGGTGATTGTACCTTTGGCACCTGAAGCACCTCAAACGTTCTGGGTTGTATGTCCTAACCTGATATGTTTCGTAGCAACCGAGATAAAATTGAGAGGGAAGAGGTCCTCCATGTTGGATCAAGACCTGCCTCGTAGGTACAGTGCCGTCCTTCTTGGCTCGGGAGCCGCTGAACTTTCAGGATGTTTTTGTTACATCGAGAGGCATGTCCAATGGGTAGTGCATTAGTACGCATTTTGTTACCTGCCTATGGATTTTAGTTCTGTTAGGACAAGTGGCGATTCAAGGTCGTCCACCTTCTGCAGTACTTCATAGGACTCTGTGTTTCGGGAATGAGAATAAACTTACCTTTTAGATTTGGGGACACTGATATCCTCAGGTCATATTTCTTCTCGAGGTGGATTATAGCAGAATACGGGGTGTTGTGGTGTCCTTTGCCTATCAACCTGAATTTGTTGCCTGCAGATGGTTTGGCTTTCTCGATCAGAGGCAAGGTAACATTGTGTATCCTCTGGGGCTTCTGCTACCTGCCAACCTTCTCCATCCTGTACATCTGTGGTCGGGATGAGCGTTTCCTTGATCCATCCCCATCTCACTGGCCCGGCTGGTTTCGCTTGCTTCGCCGTCCCAAGAGTCCAGGGAGTTCAGTGAGTAGTCTCGCAGCTTCTTCGCCAGAACTGAAGCCCCGCATTTCCAAATCCGATTCTTCGGCTGAGTCCCCGAAACATCGTGACCACTTCCTTTCGGAAGAAGCCATGTGCTTTCGTGTCCAAGATGATGTTGACAACCTTGATGAGTGACCTGGGTAAAGAGTGCATGAGTATATATAGGGTGGAGAGTTAGGTGGCGAATGCTTGGTAGGTTGGATTTGAGACGGACCTGCAAGGGTCCGCTGAAGATGTTTGGTAGGTTGGATCTCAGACGGACCTGCATGGGACGGACGGATTGTTTAATAATAATAATAATAATAATAATAATATCTTTATTTACTACAAGTACATGTACATGGTATACAGGTCTAGCTGACATCAATGACATACTATTATTTAGAAAGCCGCTTGTTATGCTGAACATTTCGGGCAAATTAGGTCAGTTTTGTCCCAGGATGCGACCCACACCAATCGACTAACACCCAGGTACCCATTTTAAACTGATGGGTGAACAGGGAGAGGGATAGCAGGTGTCTTGTGGAAACATGTCCGTAATGTTTTCCAGCCTTACCGGAGGAGATTCGATCTCCGGACCTCAGTGTGTGAGCTGAGTGCGCTAGCGATCGAACTACGGTGAAGAAGTTTCTTGGCAAGGGGTTCGGCTATGTAATAGAAGCCGTTGTTCTGGGTGAAATTGTTAGATATACAGATAAGTGATGATTCCAGGATTCTGCGGTATTGAGTGTTGTCTTCCCTGGCGATAATTCTTGCATTTCTGTAGCTGATTAAATGGTTGTGGAAATTTTGGTGTTGAACGCAGGCGTTCCTTAAATCTACTACACTCACACTGCATGACAGTAGTTGCTACACTCACACTACACGACACAGTAGCTGCTACACCCACAGTGCATGATACAGAAGCTGCTACACTCACAGTGCATGACACAGTAGCTGCTACACTCACACTGCATGACACAAGCTGCTACACTCACACTGCATTACACGGAAGCTGCTACACTCACACTGCATGACACAGTAGCTGCTACACTCACACTGCATGACAGCAGTTGCTACACTCACACTGCATGACACAGAAGCTGCTACACTCACACTGCATGACACAGAAGCTGCTACACTCACACTGCATGACACAGAAGCTGCTACACTCACACTGCATGACACAGAAGCTGCTACACTCACACTGCATGACACAGAAGCTGCTACACTCACACTGCATGACACAGTAGCTGCTACACTCACACTGCATGACAGCAGTTGCTACACTCACACTGCATGACACAGAAGCTGCTACACTCACACTGCATGACACAGAAGCTGCTACACTCACACTGCATGACACAGAAGCTGCTACACTCACACTGCATGACACAAGTTGCTACACTCACACTGCATGACACAGAAGCTGCTACACTCACACTGCATGACCACGAAGCTTGCTACACTCACACTGCATGACACAGAAGCTGCTACACTCACACTGCATGACACAGAGCTGCTACACTCACACTGCATGACCAGAGTTGCTACACTCACACTGCATGACACAGAAGCTGCTACACTCACACTGCATGACACAGAGCTGCTACACTCACACTGCATGACAGCTTTCTACACTCACACTGCATGTACACAGAAGCTGCTACACTCACACTGCATGACACAGAAGCTGCTACACTCACACTGCATGACACGCAGCTGCTACACTCACACTGCATGACACAGAAGCTGCTACACTCACACTGCATGACACAGTAGCATGCTCACCCCACACTGCATGACACAGGCTGCTACACTCACACTGCATGTGACACAGAGCTGCTCTACACTCACACTGCATGACTGACACAGAGCTGCTACCTCTCTGCAGTGCTACACTCACACTGCATGACACAGAGCTGCTACACTCACACTGCATGACACAGTAGCTGCTCACTCACTGCATGACACAGAGCTGCTACACTCACCTGCATGACACAGAAGCTGCTACACTCACACTGCATGACACAGTAGCTGCTACACTCTACACTGCACTGACACAGTAGCTGCTACACTCACACTGCATGACACAGTAGCTGCTACACTCACACTGCATGACACAGTAGCTGCTACACTCACACTGCATGACACAGTAGCTGCTACACTCACACTGCATGACACAGAAGCTGCTACACTCACACTGCATGACACAGTAGCTGCTACACTCACACTGCATGACACAGAAGCTGCTACACTCACACTGCATGACACAGAAGCTGCTACACTCACACTGCATGACACAGTAGCTGCTACACTCACACTGCATGACACAGTAGCTGCTACACTCACATGCATGACACAGTAGCTGCTACACTCACTGCATGACACAGTAGCTGCTACACTCACACTCATGACACAGTAGCTGCTACACTCACATGCATGACACAGAGCTGCTACACTCACACTGCATGACACAGTAGCTGCTACACTCACACTACATGACACAGTAGCTGCTACACTCACACTGCATGACACAGTAGCTGCTACACTCACACTGCATGACACAGTAGCTGCTACACTCACACTGCATGACACAGTAGCTGCTACACTCACACTGCATGACACAGTAGCTGCTACACTCACACTGCATGACACAGTAGCTGCTACACTCACACTGCATGACACAGAAGCTGCTACACTCACACTGCATGACACAGAAGCTGCTACACTCACACTGCATGACACAGTAGCTGCTACACTCACACTACATGACACAGTAGCTGCTACACTCACACTGCATGACACAGTAGCTGCTACACTCACACTGCATGACACAGTAGCTGCTACACTCACAGTGCATGACACAGAAGCTGCTACACTCACAGTGCATGACACAGAAGCTGCTACACTCACAGTGCATGACACAGAAGCTGCTACACTCACACTGCATGACACAGTAGCTGCTACACTCACACTGCATGACACAGTAGCTGCTACACTCACACTGCATGACACAGTAGCTGCTACACTCACACTGCATGACACAGTAGCTCCTACACTCACACTGCATGACACAGTGCCTGCTCACTCACATGCATGACACAGAGCTGCTACACTCACACTGCATGACACAGTAGCTGCTACACTCACACTGCATGACACAGTAGCTGCTACACTCACACTGCATGACACAGTAGCTGCTACACTCACACTGCATGACACAGTAGCTGCTACACTCACACTGCATGACACAGAAGCTGCTACACTCACAGTGCATGACACAGAAGCTGCTACACTCACACTGCATGACACAGTAGCTGCTACACTCACACTACATGACACAGTAGCTGCTACACTCACATGCATGACACAGAAGCTGCTACACTCACACTGATGACACAGAGCTGCTACACTCACACTGCATGACACAGAAGCTGCTACACTCCACTGCAACACAGAAGCTGCTACACTACTGCAGACACAGTAGCTGCACACTCACACTGCATGACACAGAGCTGCTACACTACATGCATGACACAGTAGCTGCTACACTCACATGCATGACACAGAGCTCTACACTCACATGCATGACACAGTAGCTCTACACTCACAGTGCATGACACAGAAGCTGCACACTCACACTGCATGACACAGAGCTGCTACACTCACACTGCATGACACAGTAGCTCACACTCACACTGCATGACACAGTAGCTGCTACACTCACACTGCATGACACAGTGCTGCTACACTACACATGCATGACACAGAAGCTGCCACTACACAGCATGACACAGAGCTGCTACACTCACACTGCATGACACAGAAGCTGCTACACTCACGTGCATGACACAGAAGCTGCTACACTCACATGCATGACACAGAGCTGCTACACTCACCAACACTTACACTACACAGAGCTGCTACACTCACAGTGCATGACACAGAGCTGCTACACTCACAGTGCATGACACAGAAGCTGCTACACTCACAGTGCATGACACAAGCTGCTACACTCACATGCATGACACAGAGCTGCTACACTCACACTGCATGACACAGTAGCTGCTACACTCCACATGCATGACACAGAGCTGCTACACTCACATGCATGACACAAAGCTGCTCACTCACACTGCATGACACAGTAGCTGCTACACTCACACTGATGACACAGAAGCTGCTACACTCACATGCATGACACAGAGCTGCTACACTCACACTGCATGACACAGTAGCTGCTACACTCACACTGCATGACACAGAGCTGCTACACTCACACTGCATGACACAAAGCTGCTACACTCACACTGATGACACAGAGCTGCTACACTCACGTCGATGACACTAGAAGCTGCTACCTCACACTGCATGACACAAGCTGCTACACTCAAGTGCATGACACAGAAGCTGCTACACTCACACTGCATGACACAGAGCTGCTACACTCACATGCATGACACAGTAGCTGCTACACTCACACTGCATGACACAGTAGCTGCTACACTACAGTGCATGACACAGAGCTGCTACACTCACACTGCATGACACAGTAGCTGCTACACTCACAGTGCATGACACAGAGCTGCTACACTCACACTGCATGACACAGTAGCTGCTACACTCACACTGCATGACACAGAGTGCTACACTCATGCATGACACAGTAGGACACTCACATGCATGACCGGCGTACACTCACATGCATGCACAGAGCTGTACACTCCTGCATGACACAGGCTAACTCACACTGCATGACACAGAGCTGCTACCTCACTGCATGACACAGAGCCACATCCACTGCATGACAGAGCTGCACACTCACTGCATGACACAGAGCGCACCTCACACTGCATGCACGAGCTGCCACTCACACTGCATGACCAGGTGCTCTACACTGCTGACACGTGCTGCTCATCACTGCATGACAGAGCTGCTACCTCACTGCATGACACAGTAGCTGCTACACTCACATGCATGACACAGGCTGCTACACTCACATGCATGACAGAGCTGCTACTACCTCAGATTACATCACTGCAACACAGCTGCATCACATGCATGACAGCTGCACCTCTGCATGACAGAACGACACACCTCAGAGAACAAGGCTGAGAATAAGGAGAAAGAAGAGCAACAAGCGAAAGAGGAATCAGGAAAGAAGAGAATCATGATGACAAGAGGAATCGGATGACCAGAACTCCACTCCTCCATGCACACTCCTGCATGACACAAATACCTCCTCCCCTCTACCTCCGTCAGCACTCTCAGTCGCCATCTGATGACAAAACACAGTGCATGACACAGAGCTCTACACTCACACTGCATGACACAGAAGCTGCTACACTCACACTGCATGACACAGAGCTGCTACACTACACTGCATGACACAGAGCTGCTACACTCACATGCATGACACAGAGCTGCTACACTCACAGTGCATGACACAGTAGCTGCTACACTCACACTGCATGACACAGTAGCTGCTACACTCACAGTGCATGACACAGTAGCTGCTACACTCACACTGCATGACACAGTAGCTGCTACACTCACAGTGCATGACACAGTAGCTGCTACACTCACACTGCATGACACAGTAGCTGCTACACTCACAGTGCATGACACAGTAGCTGCTACACTCACACTGCATGACACAGTAGCTGCTACACTCACACTGCATGACACAGTGCATCTAGCTCCACTGCATGACACAGTGCTGCTACACTCACGCATGACACAGTAGCTGCTACACTCACACTGCATGACACAGTAGCTGCTACACTCACACTGCATGACACAGTAGCTGCTACACTCACACTGCATGACACAGTAGCTGCTACACTCACACTGCATGACAGTAGCTGCTACACTCACACTGCATGACACAGTAGCTGCTACACTCACACTGCATGACACAGTAGCTGCTACACTCACACTGCATGACACAGTAGCTGCTACACTCACACTGCATGACACGGTAGCTGCTACACTCACACTGCATGACAGTAGCTGCTACACTCACACTGCATGACACAGTAGCTGCTACACTCACACTGCATGACACAGTAGCTGCTACACTCACACTGCATGACAGTAGCTGCTACACTCACACTGCATGACACAGTAGCTGCTACACTCACTGCATGACACGGTAGCTGCTACACTCACACTGCATGACACAGTAGCTGCTACACTCACACTGCATGACCAAGAAATAAACAGGTGAAGAGAGAGCAAGAGAGCAAACAAAGGCGTAACAGAGAGAGGCACAGAGGAGACGAAGAGAGCAGCGTGTGGGAGGAATGTGGGGGGAGGGAGGTGAAAAGAGGAGGAGGAGGGGAGATGGAGGAATGAGAGAAGTAGAGAGGAAAAGAGACGGGGGAGGAAGAGAAGGAGGAGGGAGAGGATGGAGGGGATATAGGGAGGGAGAGGGAGGGAAGGGGTGGATTGGATGAAGGGGCTGGAGGGAGGGAGGGGGAGGGGATGGCTGGGGTAACTGACCGCTCAGAAGCTTCCAATGTGGCGTTGTGGTGGTTTCCCCCTCCCTTCCCCTCAATGCCCCAACCATCCCCTCCCTTCCGTCTATGCCCCACTCATCCCCTCCCATCAATATCCCACCCCTCCCTCCCATCCCTTCCCCCCCATCCCTCCTTCCCTCCCTCTCTCAGTCTTATACACTCTCCACCCTTGCATCAAGTGCCACACATTCCGTATTGAGCAGTAAAGTGCTCACACTACAGTATTGACAGTAAAGTGCTCAACACACACAGTATTGAGCAGTAAAGTGCTCAACACAACACAGTACTGAGCAGTAATGTGCTCAACACAACACAGTAATGATCAGTAAAGTGCTCAACACAACACAGTATTGAGCAGTAAAGTGCTCAACACAACACTATTGATCAGTAAAGTGCTCAACACAACACAGTATTGAGCAGTAAAGTGCTGAACACAATACAGTATTGAACAGTAAAGTGCTCAACACAACACTATTGAGCAGTAAAGTGCTCAACACAACAATAATGAGCAGTAAAGTGCTCAACACAACACAGTATTGAGCAGTAAAGTGCTCAACACAGCACAGTATTGAGCAGTAAAGTGCTCAACACAACACAGTATTGAGCAGTAAAGTGCTCCCAATACATAAGGCTACACAGTATTGAGCAGTAAAGTGCTCAACACAGCACAGTATTGAGCAGTAAAGTGCTCAACACAACACAGTATTGAGCAGTAAAGTGCTCAATACAGCACAGTATTGAGCAGTAAAGTGCTCAACACAACACTATTGAGCAGTAAAGTGCTCAACACAACACAGTATTGAGCAGTAAAGTGCTCAACACAGCACAGTATTGAGCAGTAAAGTGCTCAACACAACACAGTATTGAGCAGTAAAGTGCTCAACACACAGTATTGAGCAGTAAAGTGCTCAACACAGCACAGTATTGAGCAGTAAAGTGCTCAACACACACAGTATTGAGCAGTAAAGTGCTCAACACACACAGTATTGAGCAGTAAAGTGCTCAACACAACACAGTATTGAGCAGTAAAGTGCTCAACACAACACAGTATTGAGCAGTAAAGTGCTCAACACAGCACAGTATTGAGCAGTAAAGTGCTCAACACAACACAGTATTGAGCAGTAAAGTGCTCAACACAACACAGTATTGAGCAGTAAAGTGCTCAACACAACACAGTATTGAGCAGTAAAGTGCTCAACACAACAGTATTGAGCAGTAAAGTGCTCAACACAACACAGTAATGATCAGTAAAGTGCTCAACACAACACAGCATTGAGCAGTAAAGTGCTCAACACAACACTATTGAGCAGTAAAGGGCTCAATACACTTATTGCTCAACCTTCAACTTCAAAAATTCTCAAATCCCTCTACTCACTCAACTGGTTGCGGGGGTCGAGTCCTAGCTCCTGGCCCCGCCTCTGACACAACAGTAACCTTGCACAATGAACTTCTGACCTTTAGAGCCATATTATATGGAGATACCTTCTGCGTAATGCTAACTCCCAGACCTTAGTCTTGGCATATTCGTAGCTTGCCAGGCTGTGCTCCGTCTCTGGTCTTCTCATTCCCTTCCCAATACGCATGACCTTGTGGCACCATCAGGGGTTAAACATTAACAGCCACTCGTTTGCTACCCTGTCTCATGATGTAATGTTCCCTGCTTGTTACCTGGAGGGTATTCCAGGGATCAACGCCCAGGCCTCCAGGTGGATCAGGGCCTGATCAACCAGGCTGTTATTGCTGGCCGCATAGTCCAACGTACGAACCAAAGCCCGGCTGATCGGCACCGATTTTAAGTATCTGTCCAGCTCCCTCTTGAAGGCAGCCAGGGGCCTATTGGTAATTCCCCTTATGCATGGTGGGAGGCTGTTGAACAGTCTTGGGCCCCGGACACTTATTGTGTTTTCTCTTAGTATACCAATGCCTCCCCTACTTTTCACTGGGGGTATTTTGCACTGCCTGCCAAGTCTTTTACTTTCGAAGGGAGTGATTTATGTGTGCAGATTCGGGACCATTCCTTCTAGGATTTTCCAAGTGTAGATTATGATATATCTCTCTCGCCTGCATTCCAGCGAGTACAAGTCAAGTGCTTCCAAGCGTTCCCAGTAGTTGAGGTGTTTGATGGAGCTTACATGGGCAGTAAAGGTTCTTTGTACATTCTCTAGATCTTCAATTTCACCTGCTTTGAACGGAAATGTTAATGTACAGCAGTATTCCAGCCTAGAGAGAACAAGTGATTTGAAAAGGATCCTAATTGGCTTGTGATCTCTTGTTTCGAACATTCTCATTATTCATCCTATCATTTTCTTGGCAGTTGTGATAGTGGCACTGTTGTGATCCTTGAAAGTGAGATCCTCAGACATTACCACTCCAGGTCCCTCACATTATTTTTTCGCTCTATTGTATGATCAGAGTTTGTAGTATACTCGGTTCTAGTTATTATCTCCTCCAGTTTTCCATAACGGAGTAGTTGGAATTTGTCTTCACTGAACATCATATTGTTTTCCGTTGCCCATTGGAAAACTTGGTTTATATCTTCTTGGAAGTTAATCTTGTCCTCAATATATAACACTCTCATGCAGATCCTAGTATCGTCTGCAAAGGATGACACGGTGCTGTGGATTACATCTCTGTCTATGTCGGATATGAGGATTAGGAACAGGATGGGGGCGAGTACTGTGCCTTGTGGAACAGAGAGTTTTTCACTATGGCAGCTTCCTATTTAACTCTGTTTACCACTACTCTTTGTGTTCGATTGGTTAGAAAGTTGAAGATCCATCTCCACACTTTGCCAGTTATTCCTTTAGCACGCATTTTGTGCGCTATTACGCCATGATCGCACTTGTCAAAGGCTTTTGCAAAGTCTGTGTATTTTACATCTGCATTCTGTTTTTCTTCCAGTGCATCCAAGACCATATCATAGTGGTCCAGTAGTTGCGAGAGGCAGGAGCGACCTGCCCTGAACCCATGTTGCCCTGGGTTGTACAGTTTTTGGGAATCCAAGTGGTTTGCAATCATGCTTCTTAGCACTCTTTCAAAGATTTTTATGATGTGGGACGTTAGAGCTATTGGTCTATAGTTCTAAGCTAATGCTTTGCTGCCACCTTTATGGAGTGGGGCTATATCCGTTAGTAACTGGAATTTCACCCATGTCTAAGCTCCTTCTCCATAGTATACTTAGGGCACGTGAAAGGGGTTTCTTGCAGTTCTTAATGAACACAGAGTTCCACGAGTCTGGGCCCGGGTCTGAGTGCATGGCCATGTTGTCAATGGCTTTCTCAAAGTCTATTGGAGTTAGGGTAATGTCGGAAATCTGACATACATTGATGGAGTTTTGAGGTTCATTCATGAAAAAATAATTTGGATTGTCGATCTTTAGACTGTTCCCTGCCTGCTTGTATTGTTCCCTGCCTGCTTGTATTGTTCCCTGCCTGCTTATATTGTTCCCTGCCTGCTTGTATTGTTCCCTGCCTGCTTGTATTGTTCCCTGCCTGCTTGTATTGTTCCCTGCCTGCTTGTATTGTTCCCTGCCTGCTTGTATTGTTCCTTGCCTGCTTGTATTGTTCCTGCCTGCTTGTATTGTTCCCTGCCTGCTTGTATTGTTCCTTGCCTGCTTGTATTGTTCCCTGCCTGCTTGTATTGTTCCCTGCCTGCTTGTATTGTTCCCTGCCTGCTTGTATTGTTCCCTGCCTGCTTGTATTGTTCCCTGCCTGCTTGTATTGTTCCTGCCTGCTTGTATTGTTCCCTGCCTGCTTGTATTGTTCCCTGCCTGCTTGTATTGTTCCCTGCCTGCTTGTATTGTTCCCTGCCTGCTAGTCTTGTACCCTGCCTGCTTGTCTTGTACCCTGCACATGGCGTCATCTTCCTCCTGTAATATAGTCAGATGTCCCAGTTTCTGGCTCAGCCTCACCCCTCCTCAATCCCCTAACCCCCCCCTTCGCTCTCTTTCACACAGGGTTCTAAAAGGTTAGGTTAAGGGTTCCTAACTTTATTTACAAGCTAAGAGCTGTTACCTACATCACCTCATTTGAAAGTCTCTCTCTCTCTCTCTCTCTCTCTCTCTCTCTCTCTCTCTCTCTCTCTCTCTCTCTCTCATAATTTACAAATCTGCCAACGGAGCTAACGTAGAATTTTGAAAATTTGTGAACGACAAAAAAATATGAAAGAAAAAAGAAAGATTCTAAATTTCTTTTTTTAGTCGGCATCGCAAAACAGAATTTTCAGTGCGGGACAAAGCGCCTGATCAAGCAGGCTGTGTGTGGGGTTGCAGGCAATTAGTCTCCGCTAATAGCCAGGATCCTGGTTAACTAGCTAGGAGCCTGATTAACTAGCCAGGAGCCTTGTTAACTAGCTAGGAGCCTGGTTAAGTAACCAGGAGTCTGGTTAACTAGCCAGGAGCCTGGTTAACTAGCCAGGAGCCTGGTTAACTAGCCAGGAGCCTGGTTAACTAACCAGGAGCCTGGTTAACTGACCAGAAGCCTGGTTAACTAGCCAGGATCCTGGTTAACTAGCCAGGAGCCTGGTTACTAGCCAGGAGCCTGGTTAACTAGCCAGGAGCCTGGTTAACTAGCCAGGAGCCTGGTTAACTAGCCAGGAGCCTGGTTAACTAGCCAGGAGCCTGGTTAACTAGCCAGGAGCCTGGTTAACTAGCCAGGAGCCTGGTTAACTAGCCAGGAGCCTGGTTAACTAGCAGGAGCCTGGTTAACTAGCCAGGAGCCTGGTTAACTAGCAAGGAGCCTGGTTAACTAGCCAGGAGCCTTGTTAACTAGCCAGGAGCCTGTTAACTAACCAGGATCCTGGTTAACTAGCCAGGAGCCTGGTTAACTAACCAGGAGCCTGGTTAACTAACCAGGAGCCTGGTTAACTAACCAGGAGCCTGGTTAATAACCAGGAGCCTGGTTAAGCTAACCAGGAGCCTGGTTAAGCTAACCAGGAGCCTGGTTAACTAACCAGGAGCCTGGTTAACTACAGGAGCCTGGTTAAACCAGGAGCCTGGTTAAGTAACCAGGAGCCTGGTTAACTAACCAGGAGCCTGGTGTAACTAACCAGGAGCCTGGTTAAGTAACCAGGAGCCTGGTTAACTAACCAGGAGCCTGGTTAACTAACCAGGAGCCTGGTTAAGCTAACCAGGAGCCTGGTTAACTAACCAGGAGCCTGGTTAACTAACCAGGAGCCTGGTTAACTAACCAGGAGCCTGGTTAACTAACCAGGAGCCTGGTTAACTAACCAGGAGCCTGGTTAAGCTAACCAGGAGCCTGGTTAACTAGGAGCCTGGTTAACAACCAGGAGCCTGGTTAACTAACCAGGAGCCTGGTTAACTAACCAGGAGCCTGTTTAACTAACCAGGAGCCTGGTTAACTAACCAGGAGCCTGGTTAACTAACCAGGAGCCTGGTTAACTAGCCGCGCTACAGCGGTACCACAACAACTCTTGAAACAGGTCACGGTCTAAGGCCTGGTCATGGACCAGGCGTCGGGTGATGTTGAACCCCCCCCCCACAAACAACCTCCAGGTATATGATTAAAACACATGTACAACAGTTGGGTATCTTTATTTTTGAAACGTTTCACTTACACAGTAGACTTCTTCAGTCAAACAGAGAGGCAGCAGTTGTAGTAGTGACATGAAGACGATGTAATCAGTCCCTCAACCTTGGAGAAGTAGTATGTGAGGTGGTCAGTCCCTCAACTGAGGGGGAGGGAGGGAAAGAGAGAGATAGAGGGAGAAAGAGAGCGATAGAGGGAGAAACAGAGAGAGAGAGAGAGGGGGAGGGAGAGCAGCAGCAACAATAGTTAGAACAACAGCAACAGAAGAGGAGCAACAACAGTAATAATACCCGGAACAACAGAAACAACAACAACAGCAACAACAGCGGCAGCAGTGTGCAGGCCAGCAGGGTCAGGTCGCCATATAGGGCAGATGTGAGTCCAATGGTGTCAACAAACAACTCCCAGCCTGCCTCCACTCCTAGCCTGCCTCCACTACTAGCCTGCCTCCACTCCCAGCCTGCCTCCACTCCTAGCCTGCCTCTACTCCTAGCCTGCCTACACTCCCAACCTGCCTCCACTCCTAGCCTGCCTCCACTCCCAACCTGCTTCCACTCCCAGCCTGCGTTCACTCCTAGCCTTCCTCCACCCCAGCCTGCCTCCATAATCTTGACAAAACTCCACTGGAGCTCAAGACAGTCACATCACTAATAACTTAAGCAACACTCTGATAGCACATTCTTAGCCTTACATACACCAATTATAATAATCAGGTCACACATTGAGGCCCGTGGTTCGATCCCCGGTACAGGTGGAAACATCGGGCGTGTTTCCTTGAGATATCTGCTGTCCTTGTTCACCTACCTTTGCTATACGTTTGATGAGTTTCGAGAGTCTTACTGCTCTCGAAGCCCGGCTATGGGCCAGGCTCGTCTGGAGTTTGCCTGCTCAACCAGGCTGTTGCTTCTGGAGACCCGCTACCCCACATATCCATCACTACCTAGCAGTAAGTAGGTACCTGGATGTTAGCCGACTGGTGTGGGTCGCATCCTGGGGACAAAATTAACCTAAGTTGCTCGAAATGCTCTGCATAACAAGGGGCTTTCTATATAGTATGTCAGTGATGTGAGCTATGGTCTGTATAAGTTATATCATGTACTTGTAGAAATAAAGATTATTATTATTATTGTTGTTATTATTATTATTATTATTATTATTATTATTGTTATTATTATTATTATTATTATTAATATTATTATAACTGACGCTCACACGTGTATATAAACTCAAGTAGCCTAACGCCGTTATAATAAGTTAAGCCCCACACACTCGCCTTTTTTGCTAACAAGTTTGTGTAACCCAAGATTCCCAAGGAAGAGGTGCTTGTGACCAGCCTGATTGAAGAGGTAATCAATAGCGAAATTATGATTATTACAGTCATAACTAAGCGCTAAATCTACAAAGGGTCATAGAGCAATCAAAGCGTAGCTCCTGTGAATGACCTAGAGAATTGTTCGACCGCCGCCGCCAGGCCCGCGGCTAGGCTTTCCTGGTACCTGTGTTCTGAGGCTGCTCCCACCAGCTGTCTTGGGGGATATTTTTATATTTACTCCACGCTAACATTGCGTGGATTAAATATCTAAAAAAATATAAAAGTTAGTAAACTTAGTCTTACCCTCCAGTGTTATGATCGAAATATGAAATATTGCTCAACGTTTCGCACAATGATAGCAGTGCTGGTGTTTGCTTTGTCTCGTGCACTGGTAAGATAACTTTTACACCTTACAAGATTTTTAAATTCACTATACATCGTTTACTGGGCGTTTCTCAGTAGTATTATCCTACGACATTTTATTTATGAGGCTTATTGTAGTCCCCAAAGTCAGGGTGTGTTGTGTGGTTATACTGGTAACACCAGCAGAGGCGAAGATCATATGCAAGTCACACAAGGGTCATACAGATCACACACACACACACACACACACAACTGTTCACACACACACACACAATTCACACACACACACACACACACACACACATACACACACACACACGGTTAGTTCCACAACTCAGGGGTCTGTCTTATGAAGAAAGGTTGAGGGAAATAGGACTAACAACACTGGAGGAAAGAAGGGTCAGAGGAGACATGATAACGACATACAAAATACTGCGGGGAATTGACAAGGTAGATAGTGACAGGTTGTTTCAGAGAGGGAACACAGAAACAAGGGGACACAACTGGAAGCTGAAGACTCAGATGAGTCAAAGGGATGTCAGGAAACATTTCTTCAGCCACAGAGTAGTCAGGAAGTGGAATAGTCTAGAGAAAGATATAGTGGAGGCAGGAACCATACATAGTTTTAAGACAAGGTATGATAAAGCTCATGGAGAAGGGAGAGCAGAGACCCAGTAGCAGACAGCGAAGAGGCGGGGCCAGGAGCTGAGTCTCGACCCCTGCAACCACAATTAGGTGAGTACAATTAGGTGAGTACACTGTTCACACACATACACACAGTTCACACACACATAGGTGTGTGTGTGACTCGACAGCTGCAACCACAAATAGGTGAGCACACACACAGGTCACAGATACATAGGTCACACACACACACACACACACAAAGAAAAAGATCTTGGGGTGAGTATAATACCGAGCACATCTCCTGAGGCACACATATCAGATAACTGCTGAGCATTATCGGGAGAGTGGCAAACCTAGAGAATTGCTTACCTCACTAAGGAATCATTCAAGACTCTGTATACCATATACGTCAGGCCCATACTGGAGTATGCAGCACCAGTTTGGAACCCACACCTGGTCAAGCACGTCAAGAAATTAGAGAAAGTGCAAGGTTTGCAACAAGACTAGTCCCAGAGCTAAGGGAATTGTCCTACGAAGAAAGGTTAAGGAAATCGGTCTGACGACACTAGAGGACAGGAGGGTTAGGGAGACATGATAACGACATATAAAATACTGCGAGGAATAGATAAGGTGGACAGAGACAAGATGTTCCAGAGGGGGGACACAGAAACAAGGGGTCACAATTGGAAGTTGAAGACTCCATGAGTCAAAGGGATGTAGGAAGTATTTCTTCAGTCATAGAGTTGTCAGGAAGTGGAATAGCCTAGAGAGCACGTAGTGGAGGCAGGAACCATACATAGTTTTAAGACTAGGTTTGATAAAGCTCATGGAGCAGGAGAGAGAGGACCTAGTAGCAATCAGTGAAGAGGCGGGGCCAGGAGCTATGACTCGACCCCTGCAACCACAAATAGGTGAGTACAAATAGGTGAGTACACACACACACACACACACACACACACACACACACACACACACACACACACACACAAATGTAGTCCCAGTTTTTTAAAAAAGGAGACAGACACGAAGCACTAAACTAAAGACCAGTGTCACTGACATGTATAGTATGCAAGGTCATGGAGAAGATTATCAGGAGAAGAGTGGTGGAGCACCTAGAAAGGAATAAGCTTATCAACGACAGCCAACACGGTTTCAGGGACGGGAAATCCTGTGTCACAAACCTACTGGAGTTCTATGACAGGGTGACAGCAGTAAGACATGAGAGAGGGGTGGGTAGATTGCATTTTCTTGGACTGTACGAAGACGTTTGACACAGTTCCACACAAGAGATTAGTGCAAAAGCTGGAGGACCAGGCAGGGATAACAGGGAAGGCACTACACTGGATCAGGGAATACCTGAGTCATGGTACGTGGCGAGGTGTCAGAATGGGCGCCTGTAACGAACGGGGTTCCACAGGGGTCAGTCCTAGGACCGGTGCTGTTTCTGGTATTTGTGAACGACATGACGGA
Organism: Cherax destructor; assembly: GCA_009830355.1. Taxonomy (NCBI): domain Eukaryota; kingdom Metazoa; phylum Arthropoda; class Malacostraca; order Decapoda; family Parastacidae; genus Cherax; species Cherax destructor. Next base: position 143,631 of record WNWK01000851.1, read on the forward strand.
AGGAATAGACTCCGAAGTGTCCCTGTTTGCAGATGATGTGAAGTTGATGAGAAGAATTCAATCTGACGAGGACCAGGCAGAACTACAAAGGGATCTGGACAGGCTGCAGGCCTGGTCCAGCAACTGGCTCCTGGAGTTCAACCCCACCAAGTGCAAAGTCATGAAAATTGGGGAAGGGCAAAGAAGACCGCAGACGGAGTACAGTCTAGAGGGCCAGAGACTACAAACCTCAATCAAGGAAAAGGATCTTGGGGTGAGTATAACACCGGGCACATCTCAGGCGCACATTAACCAAATAACTGCTGCAGCATACGGGCGCCTTGCAAACCTAACAACAGCATTCCGACATCTTAATAAGGAATCGTTCAGGATCCTGTACACTGTGTACGTTAGGCCCATATTGGAGTATGTAGCACAAGTTTGGAACCCACACATACCCAAGCACGTAAGGAAACTAGAGAAAGTGCAAAGGTTTGCAACAAGACTAGTCTCGGAGCTAAGGGGTATGTCCTACGAGGAGAGGTTAAGGGAAATCGACCTGACAACACTGGAAGACAGGAGAAATAGGGAGGATATGATAACGACATATAAAATACTGAGAGGAATCGACAAGGTGGACAGAGACAGGATGTTCCAGAGATGGGACACAGCAACAAGGGGTCACAGTTGGAAGTTGAAGACTCAGATGAATCACAGGGATGTTAGGAAGCATTTGTTCAGTCACAGAGTGGTCAGGAAGTGGAATAGTCTGGGAAGTGATGTAGTGGAGGCAGGATCCATACATAGCTTTAAGAAGAGGTATGATAAAGCTCATGGAGCAGGAAGAGTGACCTAGTAGCGACCAGTGAAGAGGCGAGGCCAGGAGCTGTGAATCGACCCCTGCAACCACAAATAGGTGAGTACAGATCACAGGTCACACACACACACGCACAGAAGCTGTGAATCGACCCCTGCAACCACAATTAGGTGAATACACACACACAGGTTCCAGGGAGCGTGGATTTTGGGAGATGTGGCGCTCCCCGGAAGAGAAGTCTTTACAAGGCAGGCTGGAGGTTCCAGGAAGGGGAGCATTACCTGGAATGGAACTGTTCCCAGAATGTAGGAAATTCCAGGAAGGGAAGCGTAACTTGGAATAACACTATTCCTGGAATGAAGTGAGGGACCTGGGTGATATACCTGTGACCGGTTTCCAGAGTGTTTCTACCCTCGCAGCCCGGAATGAGACAGGGCTTGTCTGCTGATTGCCTGTTCAACCAGGCTGTTGCTATTGGTGGTCCGTTTGCTCATATAATAATCACAGCCTGACTATCCAGACGCTTGGCGGAGGTAAATCATCCAGTTATCTCTTGAAAACCTCTTAAATTTGTTTTAACAGTATTTGTGAAGTCTGGCAGCAGAGGCTGGAGAATGTTGCACTACGGATGTTGACAATGTTGCTTTATTGTGTTGTTGAAAATGTTATGAAATACCGACAAGTTGATGATTAAGACACATGTGCAACACTTGGGTATCTTTATTGTCGAAACGTTTCGTCTACACAGTAGACTTCTTCAGGGACTGACCACTTCATATCTCCAAGGTTGATGGACTTATTACATCTTCATGTCACTACTACACCTGCTGCCTCTATATCTGACTGAAGAAGCCTATTGTGTAGATGAAAGTTTTCAATAATAAAGATACTAACTATTACACATGTGTCTTAATCCTTATGTTATTGTGTTGATGCGGCGCCCTTGCTCTGCACTGGGTTAATTATACGCTTCCTCCCATATTTCTGACGCCAACGCACGTAGTTACCTTTGCTAGTTTTGATTTTAAACCCTGAATGATAGAAAAAGTCAAGGAGGATTTATCATTTGGGATGTTTGGTTTTTGGGTTTTGTAGGTTAAGATGGAAGCAAGAGTGGCATGTGCATAGAACCGTATCCAGAAGCAGCAGCAATAAGAACAGCAGCACAACACCAATGACAGAACAAACACCAACAAGAGCAATAGCAACTGCAGCAGTAGTAACAACGAAAACAGCAACAGCAATAGCAACACTTGCAGCAACAACAGTAAAGGCAGCAGTAGCAGCAGCAGCAACAACAACAACAATAGCAACACCAGCAACAACAACAATAAAGGCAGCAGCAGCAGTTCAATACCACCTTTAACTCTGCCTCCCCAGCAAGGGAACCTCTCTCTAACATACTCTTTGTATTTATTTAAGAAACAGATTAAATATAGTTGACCTGGCTGCTGGAACGTCTTTAATTTATTATTAAACTAAGTTGAGATCAAGTCAATTATACTGATAACAAGAGTTCCTTATGTCTCCTAGCTCTTGAAGAGGGAAGGAAAGCATTATCTCTTATAGAGGGAAGGAAGGAAGGTTGTAATTTTTACAAAGGGAAGGAATGAGAGCATTGACTCTTTCAGAAGACACTACATTTGTGGAGGTATATACAGAGAAAGACCACAATCAGCAGGATTCGAAACCACGTCTGGGTAGTCTTGCAAGGTTCCCCAAGTGATGATCTAGACCACTCAAAAGCTAGGCAGCCTGGTTTACAAGTCATGTTTGTTCCTAGTCCGGGCACACACATTAGTTCATGTATCCATTACTACTCTAACCACGAAACAAGAGTAAAAAGGAGTGTCTTGCTCACTTGTTTGTGTTTACCTAGTGTGCAGCCCAGAGTTTCTTGATGAGGAAATTAGTAAAAATCTTTGATATTTCTATGCAACTACATTACCCTAAGGAGTTTGTAGAAATGGCTTTGCTGGCAGCTAGGAAAACTTATCATAGGACTGAACCTGGAATAACTCCTCAGGTCAAGGATGTGCTTGTGCTTCCATACAATGAGAATTTCTCTGTCCTACCAAATGCCCTAAAAAGATTCAACATACAAGTAGTTTTTAAGAATTCATGGACAGTTAAATGTATTCTGACCAAGAATTCCCCTCAACACTGTGTTGGCGGTGTTTACAGGATTGGGTGTAATGGCTGCAACTTAACTTACGTGGGACAGACTGGTAAACCTTTAGATGTTAGGTTAACACAACACCGATACTCGATACAAACAGTTCAGAAATCAAATGTGATAGTCAACCATGCCGGAGTTTGCAACAATCCCGCAAAATGGTCGGAAGCCAGAGTCCTAGTTCCTAGTACCTCATGGCTGGAAAGAAATATTTTAGAATTGGGAATTATATAACATGATAAATGTTCATTATATAATAGTTTCTTATTCAAACTCGATTTATTTATAATTGAGGCTACTGTGCATAACCTAAAGCCAGATTCCTATACGAATGCTTTGGATTGTCTTAAGTGTCGTAGTTGCAGAGGGAGAATTTAGGGGTTGTTTTCGTGCTGTGTTAGACCAGCGTCTGCTCAAGAGTTGGGTGAGATAAACTATGGACATCTTCCTCTGGATAAACTATATATGTCTCTCTTTTGTTTTATGTGAGTCGGCCGTAGACCCGTTTTCTTAATATTACATAATTTTCCTAAGACAATTGCAAGATATATCTATATTCAGAATTTAGTCTTTTATATCGTATCTAAGTCTGACTGAATTTTGTATAATTGTTATGTCACCAATGTTATGTTCGCTAGGTCATTACTACATTATCAGTGCTTGTGGCACTTGGCACTGGTCAGCTTGGGGAAACTGGTGTGCCTGGCTTCTCCCGCCTCACTACATCATTGCAGCTACAACGTTTCCCTCAACTAATCTTCTTGCACTTCCTACTCATATCCGTAACATTGCAAGTTCCTCATGATGTGTCGATTGCAACACGAAAGTTCTAGAGCTATCACTCAACTCCCACTGTGGTTGTTTTGCATCTTGTATCGCTTGTTCGCAATTATTGCATACACACACACACACACACACACACACACACACACACACACACACACATATATATATATATATATATATATATATATATATATATATATATATATATATATATATATATATATATATATATATATATATAAAATTATGTGCGTGTGTGTTTAGAAAAGTCATGTTAGATTAAGGTGACAAGTGTGGCTTCGAGTATGAAGGAGACTAGACTTGCTGTTGAGAGCTCAAAATAAACTGAAGAAATTGTCAAGTATTAAAATATATCGCCGCGTGCCAGTGACTCCCCTCGTACCCTGGCTTGTGAAGAACATATGTGCTCCACGAATGTGTACCCAGCATGCGTATGTATACATCAATATATATATATATAACTCTTTCATTTGTTGCCAACATTGATTTAAATCACTTAATAGAGTATATTATTGTAAACAGTCATCTGTGAAGTTCTAGTTTTTATTTCTCAAGATTTATAAAGAAATATTTGCTTGGCAAGTTTGTGTACGTATGGAAGTCAGGGCGCAGGATGACTCCTATAATTATATTTAATGGATAAAGTGCCATAAATAGGTTTTTATAGATCAGGAAGCCGAACAGACTGTCGAAAAGTATAAATTACTTGCTTGTCTGTAAATACGGAATGATTAAAAAAGAAGGTAATGGGATATGCAGATTTAGCAATTCAAAAATAATGCCGTGATGTCCTTGGCAAGGACGTCAGTCGTTCTACCTCATGCCAACTGTTGTACAGTGGTATATGAAGAACAGTGTTATAGCATCAACTGGTTGATCAGGTCCTGATCCACCGGGAGGCCTGGTCAAGGTCTGGGCTGCGGGGTCGTTGACCCCCGGATATTCCAGGTAGGTAGGTAGCATACCACTTGACAAGGACCAGGAGGTGCAAACTTACAAACCATGGTAGCAAACTACCCATGGTATTTACAACCATTTAGAACTCATAATTTTTTCAGTATCAGAAGTAGAAAAAATGGAAAGAAATGACAAAAACATTGTACCACCTCAGAGCCTTATTGCACTGGAGGCAAAGTCAGTGGCCTCCACTCCAGGACTACTGATATTATCAGCCAAAAAAAAGATCACCCAACAAGCAAATAAACAAGACCTTAAACCATCCACCAACCACAAAACTATTTATCAGTGACTCCTCAGAGTTAAATACAATGTCTGCACCTTCCACAAAGACCCACAAAAAAGACCACTTTGACGATGAAATATGGATACCAGGATTAATTCAGTTAGATGCGACCGAAAGAGTAGGCAAGGACAGAAGGTTACCTTGTATGTCATGAAGTCGCTCATTTGCACAGTTACTTAACAACACAAATGATGTAGTTGAAGTTTTGGCAATAAAAATTGAGAACAAGAACCTTGTTATTGTATTACTGTATTTGTTTATAAACCGGTGGATACAACTTCCCAGAAGTTCAAAGACCAGCTATCGAAAATTGAATGCTGTCTGTAATATCTTTCAACCCCGACCACAAATATCTTGTTGCTTGGCGATTTTAGTTTTAGACATTAAAAATGGAAGACTGTAGCAAATGATACATTAGCCGACATAATGCCAGAGCAGCTCAGATAAATGAACAATTGAAACCATGTGAAACCATGTAATAAATTCTCCTTAAGCCAGCAATGGTGGAACCAACAGGACTTGAAAATACTCTTGACCTTATATTCAAGAATTATGATGATCTGGTATGAAATACAAGAGTATAAAAGGACAGTAAATTCTTATCATAAACTAATCAAAGTTCAGACCTGGACGCAGAAGCTTCGTCCACACCAACAAAATATAAACAGCCATGAGAACATTTTCACCACATATAACTTCAATAATAAGATCATCAACTGGTGTCAAATAAATCTTGTCCTTAATGAAACAGGCCAGCAACATTGCAAACCTAGTGAAGGCGCAGTCAACCTTCATTGCACATATAAATTCTGCCAACTTAGACTTGAATTGCTGGGAAAGTCTGAGGTTACTCGACCTGTGCTCCTTGAAATGCAGCTGAGAAAGATACATCATAATTTGCACCTAGAAAATTCTAGAGTAACTGGTCCTGAATCTGCGCACACAAACCTCCCTATACGAAAGCAAGAGACTCGGCAGATGGTGCAAAATACCCTCAATACAGATGAGAGTACAGTGAGTACACTAAGATAACACGGTAAGCGTCCGCCTCCCAACACTTTTCAAAACCCTCTTCATACATAAGGGCGATTAACAACAGATTCCTTAGTTGTTTTCAAAAGGGAACTTGATAAATTCCTCAAGTCAGTTCCTGATCAGCCAGGCTGTGGGTCGTACATGGGACTGCGTGCGGCCGGCAGTGATAGCCGATCTGATCAGGCCTTGATCCTCCAGGAGTCCTGGTCTAGGACCTGGTCACGGGGACGTTAACCCCAAAAAACATCCTTCAGGTATTCTTCGAGGCCGCTGGAAGACTTATGAGTATCAATGAATGCCACTCTAATCCAAATAAATTCAAGTAATTTCTGTAAAAGACGATATAATGCTGCACGATACCTGAAGACGCTTCCGGGAAGTCCTGGAGGATGAAGGTCTGATCAACCAGGCTGTTACTGCTGGCCACACGCCGTCCAGTGTATAAACCACATACCGGCTGGTCAGGAACTGACTTGAGGTATTTGTCCAGTTCCCTATTAAAGACAGCCAGAGGTTTGTTGGTAATTCCCCTTATACATGAAGGGAGGACGTTGAAGAGTCGGGGACCTCTGACAATTGAGCATCGGAGGTTAGAGCTATTAGTCTATATTTTTCTACAATAGCTTTACTGTCTCTTTTGTGAAGTGAGACAATATCAGTGGTTATCAATGAGTGGGATGACACCTGTTTCCAGGCTCCTCCACAAAATACTGAAGGTTAGTAAGTGTATTCAGGTATAGGTACACATAAATACAGTTATATAAATGATCATACATAGCAGCATATGTGTAGATTACCGCGGCCCAGAATACGGCTAAGCATTCTTATTAATTCCCTGGTTGACCAAGCTGTTGCTGTTAGCAGCCCGACCGTTTATGTCGGCTATGAGATTCTGTACTGCGGTGACCCCAAAGAAACTGCATACTCAGCTTCAAGATGAGGAACGTAGGGCGCGAGGTCAGAAGGCAGTAATGTGAGTGAGAGCAGATTAAGAGGCACATTCAATACCAAGTACTTCCCAGAAACACTGCCACACTACGCATATCACGTGACTGGCACTGCTGGCATGGTGCGCCAATTGTACATTGTTGAGTTGTTGGTGGTGATACTGGGGGAGGGGGAAGAAGGAAGGGAGGGGGAGGAGGGATGGGAGGGAGAGAGAAAGGAGGGGTGACGTCAGGGCCAGACAGGAGTCATGGGAAGAACTTCCAGACAGACGCCACTCCCCCCTTCCCCCCTACTATCATCCAGCCCCTCTAACCCCCCCACTATACTCCCGCCCCACCATACACACTTTCACACCTACGACTGCGTATGTTTTCACCTAGGTGTCGCTCGTGTGCTCATACACCTGCGCGCACACACGCTCGATAAGAGATCAGAAGCCAGGCCAGGAGCTACTTCTCGTCCCTTATAAACATAACTGGGCGAGGACAACTAGGTGAGTACGTCGATGAAGCCTAAGAGGTGGGGCCAGGAGCTATGTCTCAACCCCAGTTATCCGTGACCTGCATAATACATGCACACAAATAATAATAAATAAAAAAACAGGCCAAATGTCAATCGACAAGTACCTTTGACAAACGATGAAAAAAAAATCTCACTGAGTAGGCATATGATTGCACCTGTCTGGCATAGGCCTACACGCCTACTATCAGAAACTTGCTGGCACAAGTGGTCTTCAGGAGAAAACAGGCTGTGATGGATATGTGGGCCAGTAAGTCGCCAGCAGCAACAGCCTGGTTGACCAGGCAACCACCAGTCAAGCCTGGCCCAAGGCCGGGCTCTGTTAATAGAAAAACTCTAGAAACTCATCAATAGTAAAGTTTAATATACCTGTATATCCATTATTTACTTTTAACAAGAAGTTAATAATCACAACGTCCGGTCCTAATCCAGGGAAAACTCTGCTAATTTACATATATTTAGTATTATATTTCTTTTTATTTATCTTTCAAAATGTCACACTTTCCCATATAGACTGTACCACCCTAGAAATGTACTAAATTTATATATTCAAGGTATAATAGCGAAGGTAACGGTTGGTTTAGTTTGGTTCTCTTGTGACATCTGGCAGTTAGCAGTTAGTCTATGATACCTGTGATAGGTTGCCAGAGTTTTCCTACTCGCGGAGCCCGGCCCTGGGCCAGATTTGTCAGGTGTTTGCCTAACTGAAGTCTACCTGGAGGTTATTCTGGGGGTCAAAGCCCCCGCGGCCACCTCCCATGTTTTATATATCTCAGGTAGACTATCCAAGCCTGGTCAACCAGGCTATTGCAGCTGGTGGACCGCTGGCCCACATATCCCTCACAGCCTGATTGATCTGGCACTTACCTGACGTCTACCTGGAGTCGCTTACTTAGGTCACCGCCATCGTCGCCCGGTCCCAGACCAGGCTCTTCTGGTTGCTGGCCTGACCTGTTAGTGTCCGCCGCACAAAGTCCAACGTTTGCATCACAACTCGGTTAATCAGGAATTGTTTTGAGGTATCAGCCGAGTTCCATCTTGAAGACAATTAGGGGTTTGTTGGTAATTTCAATTATGCATGAAGGGAGGGTGTTGAAGAGTCGTGGTCTCTTAACACTTATTGAGTTCTCTCTCAGTATACTCATCGCTTCCCTGCTCTTCAATAGAGGTATCCTGCACTCTTCTTTTGATTAGGTAATTGTTGATTATTATTATAATCAAATAGAAGCGCTAAACCACAGGGGTTATACAGCAGGTAATTGTTGAACATTGAATCATATTGGTCTTTTAGAATTTCGATCATACTTTTTCATCGTCAGTATATAAACCACCTATAATTAATGGTTTAATTATTCAGGCAGATTTTTTATGTGTATAAATAATTGAGGGTTCTTACAACATCCTGTGTGGTACATATTTAATGTGGACTTTGTGTGGTTCCGTGTCAGCTTTTACAAGCACTGCTGAGGATGTAGAGTGTTGATGAGTGTTTTCCAGGCTCTGTTTGGTAGTTCTTTGTTAATTTTGTCTCAGTCAATTCTCTGATTGTTGAAATTAAATTTGCTGAGCATTCCAGAATCTATGTTGTGATCAGAGTGTATTGTGTTTGTGATCGTTTTGTCTCTGATTAGTTCCTCGTTGTTTGTAAAGATCAAATCCAGGATATTTTCGTTTATATTGGGTTCTGTTATCTGTTGGATGAAAGCAAACCTTGTTGCTTAGTCCCATTACCTCTCTAGTATGTTTATGTTGAGCTGGTGCGCTTCCAGGAACTGTTTCTGGTACAATGTTGTGATTTACCATCTTAAATGTTATATTTATGAGTCTGAAATGTCCAAGGAGGCAGCTGTCTATCTTCCTCTTCTGATCCATCTATTCCTACGCTGGTTAGGTTAGGTAAGGTTTGTCAGGAACCAGGACAAGTGTTTCCTGACGCGAGTCTTAGTCAAATGATGACCCGCAGCTGGAGCTTTTAGTCAGCTGACCGAAGCCTTCCGCTGGCTTACCCCTCCACCCCTTTAAAAATTATGGTTATGATTATAACTACTATTATATATACCGCTGATGGTGGTTTATATACAAGGATAATTACTAGATTCCTATGTTTTACCTTAAAACCTAGAACTTCTACTGTATCATTTGATGAATTTAACAGTTCTGTGCAGTAAAATGTGTCTCACACAGTCCTACTCCAACATGTGACTTCTTATCTCTCTCACAGAGATTTTTCATCTCCCCAGCACTGTCTATTATAAGATTTTTCGTCTTCTCATCACTGTCTATTATGAGATTTTTATCTCCCCAGCACTGTCTATTATAAGAGTTGTCATCTGGCCAGCATCGTCTGCAACGAGACATACATGTACGGTCCGGGTGTGTGGATGGTTCACTGTGTCACACTCTTATGTCTCTTCCCTGAGGTACTTCGTCCTTTCTTTAGAGGACACCTCTCCCCTATTTATTTATTTTTTAATTTTTATTCGTTTACTACGTCTTCGTGTTCAGATACGTAGTTCTATATCGTTGTGTTCTCTTTAAGTGAAATTTTGGGCAGCTTAAGAGGCGCATGAGTCTCCCTTGTGTTGTAAGCTCAGACCTCTACAACACAGCTGTCAAAGATTCGTTAAGTTATATCATGAATTAAGGAAAGATCCTGGACTTCACCTTACGAAACAGACAAAGCAAATGCGACAGTAATTATGGACAAGGTAGATTTCAGGGGTAAATAACATATTATTAGAAGACAGAGGAACTGACGTGCCCCTTAAGACGCAACACTGTTTTCTTAATTATGATAATCTGCACATCCCTGGCTGGAAATACCTCTGCACTCTTCATCAAAGCGGCACTTTCCCTTACTCAACATGTTGCAACACCCTGTCATGTGTAGAACATGTATCTATATCCTGTTCCGAAATTGGAGGTGCCTGTGGCACAGCGTCTGCAGTCTCTTGAAAGGCACAGAATGATGGGAGATATGACTGAGGTATACAAGTAAAAGAATAAATAAAGTAAATAAATAAATAAGTAAAAGTATAAATAAAGGATATATACATAGGATGATGAGGATATCTAACCAGGAAAGAATTTGCGATAATGGTTTCAGGTTGGATCAATATAGATGTAGAAAGGATACCTGTGTAATACTTGCGACTGTTTGGAGGATGACTGTGTCCTTCATGCGTGTGATATACCTATTACTGCTTGGAGGATGACTGTGTCCTCCATGCGTGTGATATACCTATTACTGCTTGGAGGATGACTGTGTCTTCCATGCGTGTGATATACCTATTACTGCTTGGAGGATGACTTTTACTAGGGGGATGCCATACTGCTAAATTCTTCATGGTTTAATTATGGAGATGACGTGTATATAGATGATATAATTGTATGGTTATATGGTAGTTGTTTAGATGATAATTGATAGCCTGAGGTAGTGTTACCTGAGGGATACCTGGAGAGGGATACCTGGAGAGGGATACCTGGAGAGGGATACCTGGAGAGGGATACCTGGAGGGATACCTGGAGAGGGATACCTGGTGAGGGATACCTGGAGAGGGATACCTGGAGAGGGATACCTGGAGAGGGATATCTGGAGAGGGTTACCTGGAGAGGGTTACCTGGAGAGGGATACCTGGAGAGGGATACCTGGAGAGGGTTACCTGGAGAGGGTTACCTGGAGAGGGTTTCGAGGGTCAACGCCCCCGCGGCCCGGTCTGTGACCAGGTCTCGTACTTGCATCTCTAGATCATAGCGGATGTGCTTCTAGATTGCGATAGTTGTATCTATAGATTGCGCTGTGCTTTTGGATTGTGGTAGAGATAGTTGTATTTGTATACTGTGTCTACTGTATGTATATACTATTGCAGTTGTATTTCTGCGAGGCCTGGTCACAGACCGGGGCGCAGGGGGCGTTGACCCCAGAAATAATCTCCAGGTATACTCCGGGTATAACTGTAGAGTGTGGTAGTCGCTGTTCTAGCTGATAGTTGTAGCTTTAGACTGTGGTAGCTGTATTTCTAGATCGTAATAACTGTTTCTAGATTGTGGCATTCATATTTCTAGATTGTGGCAGTTATAATTAAAGATTGTGGCACCCGTATTTCTAGATTGTCGTAGCTGTGTTTCTAGATTGTGGTAGTTGTATGTTTAGGGTGTGGTAGTTGTATGTCTAGAGTGTGGAAGCTGTATTTCTAGATTTTAAGTTAACTGGAGTGAGAATCACTGCTATCAATCATTTCTAGAATTGGTGGGTTAATCAGTCATGCTCATCGATTTTTGTCGTAGTGTGTGTGAGTGGTGAGTTGTGTTAGTGGTGGTGGTAGTGTGGTTGTGGTGGTGGTAGTGGTGGTGGTAGTGTGTGGTGGTTAGTGGTGGTAGTGGTTTGTGGTGGTAGGTGGTGAGTGTGGATTGGTGGTGTAGTGGTGGTGGTGAGTGGTGGTGGTGGTGGTGTGGTGGTGGTAGTGGTGGTGGTAGGTGGTGGTGGTGGTAGTGGTGGTGGTAGTGGTGGTGGTAGTGGTGGTGGTGTGGTGGTGGTGAGTGGTGGTGGTAGTGGTGGTGGTAGTGGTGGTGGTGTGGTGGTGGTGGTGGTGGTGGTAGGTGGTGGTGGTGGTGGTTGTGGTGGTGGTAGTGGTGGTGGTAGTGGTGGTGGTAGTGGTGGTAGTGGTGGTGGTAGTGGTGGTGGTAGTGGTGGTGGTAGTGGTGGTGTAGTGGTGGTAGTGGTGGAGTGGTGGTGGTAGTGGTGGTAGTGGTGGTGGTAGTGGTGCTGATAGTAGTGGTGGTAGTGGTGGTGGTAGTGGTGGTGATAGTAGTGGTGGTAGTAGTGGTGATAGTGGTGGTGGTGGTAGTGGTGGTAGTGGTAGTGGTAATGGTGATAGTGGTGGTGATAGTATTGGTGGTGGTGGTGGTAGTAGTGGTGATAGTGGTGGTGGTGGTAGTGGTGGTAGTGGTGGTAGTGGTGGTAGTGGTGGTGGTAGTGGTGGTGATAGTAGTGGTGGTAGTGGTGGTAGTAGTGGTGATAGTGGTAGTGGTGGTAGTGGTAGTGGTAATGGTGATAGTGGTGGTGATAGTAGTGGTGGTAGTGGTGGTAGTAGTGGTGGTGATAGTGGTGGTGATAGTAGTGGTGGTGATAGTAGTGGTGGTAGTGGTGGTAGTAGTAGTGGTGATAGTGGTGGTGATAGTAGTGGTGGTGATAGTAGTGGTGGTAGTAGTGGTGATAGTGGTAGTGGTGGTAGTGGTGGTGGTAGTGGTGGTAGTGGTGGTAGTGGTGGTTAATGGTCAGAAGAACGGACAAGCTTTCAGTTGGTTTACGGAGTTACTAAGAGAAGAGGGTATAGTAAACCCCCTTGAAGACTCCTCAGACAACATCACCAGCAACAGGGAATCACTGTAGGTGGATAAAAGAAGCCCCAGTCTTTAATGCGATTTTAACATGAAACAAATGGTGACCAAAATATTGAATCAGTCCATCAGCCTCAGGCTGATGGACTGATTACCTCATCTTTTATATATAGTTCTTCTGTCTTCTAATTATGTCCTTGAGTTTGTACTGATGAATCCACTGGATGGAGAAACGTCTACAATAAAGATACCCAGATGTTGGACATGTGTCTTAGTGCTAACCTAACTTAAGGAGTGTGTCATACACCGGGGAATGACACTTGTCACCACTACATTACCTCGTCATCCCCCGGGTGCGAGTGAATTTCCTCACTCTTTAACAAGGTTCTTATTAACTACTTGTTAACACTTAAACTCCACTTGGTGTGAAGTTTCCTCCTCAACAGCCCATACCACTTACTCTCTCTACACCACTTTCTCTCATATAAGTGTGACCAGTATAACATTAAAGTAAATATAAGGAAACATCAAGGGAAAATACTCTCAGTTATTTCACAATTACTGAAAGAATATAACATAATTTTATCTATGATGAGTTTCGAGAGTCTTTCTACTTTTGGAGCCCGGCCATGGGCCAGGCTCGTCTGGTGCTAGCCTGGTCACTCAGGCTGTTGCTGCTGGTGGCCCGCTGCCCCACATATCCATCACAGCCTGTTTGATTTGGCACCTGGTAAAGATACTCGTTCAGTTTCCTCTTGAAGACTTCTACACTTGTTCCAGCAGTGTTTCTGATATCTTCTGGTAAGATGTTGAATATTCTGGGACCACGGATGTTGATATAGTGTTCCCTTATTGTACCCACCGCACCCCTGCTTTTCACTGGGGTTATCTTGTATACTTAACCCCTATTACAAGGCCACCTGGAGTGAAATTCCAATAATTATTATTATTAGTATTATCATCATAATCATTATGATTATGATAATTATACTACTACTACTACTAATAATAATTATTAGTATTATCATCATAATCATAACCCGTAATCAGTTCATTCCCGTAATGGGAGTGAAATGATATTACAACTAATAGAAGGATATTTACAAATGATCTGATCCTCAGAGAACTGGGATATAAAAATAACTAAGAAAAAGTGATACTCTTACATTTAAGTACAAACGTTCCTTGAGGAACCCCATTAAGTCTCCATTCCTTCCTTCAGCACTGGTTTCAGAGGTGGTTTCTGCTGGGTCTCACACGACCAGCCACCCTCTGCTGGGTCTCACACGACCACCCACCCTCTGCTGGGTCTCACACGACCACCCACCCTCTGCTGGGTCTCACACGACCACCCACCCTCTGCTGGGTCTCACACGACCAGCAACCCTCTGCTGGGTCTCACACGACCAGCAACCCTCTGCTGGGTCTCACACGACCACCCACCCTCTGCTGGGTCTCACACGACCACCCACCCTCTGCTGGGTCTCACACGACCAGCAACCCTCTGCTGGGTCTCACACGACCAGCAACCCTCTGCTGGGTCTCACACGACCACCCACCCTCTGCTGGGTCTCACACGACCAGCAACCCTCTGCTGGGTCTCACACGACCACCCACCCTCTGCTGGGTCTCACACGACCAGCCACCCTCTGCTGGGTCTCACACGACCAGCAACCCTCTGCTGGGTCTCACGACCAGCAACCCTCTGCTGGGTCTCACACGACCAGCCACCCTCTGCTGGGTCTCACACGACCAGCAACCCTCTGCTGGGTCTCACACGACCAGCAACCCGCTGCAGGGTCTCACACGACCAGCAACCTCTGCTGGGTCTCACACGACCAGCAACCCTCTGCTGGGTCTCACACGACCACCCACCCTCTGCTGGGTCTCACCGACCAGCCACCTCTGCTGGGTCTCACACGACCAGCAACCCTCTGCTGGGTCTCACACGACCAGCAACCCTCTGCTGGGTCTCACACGACCAGCAACCCTCTGCTGGGTCTCACACGACCAGCAACCCTCTGCTGGGTCTCACACGACCAGCAACCCTCTGCTGGGTCTCACACGACCAGCAACCCTCTGCTGGGTCTCACACGACCAGCAACCCTCTGCTGGGTCTCACACGACCAGCAACCCTCTGCTGGGTCACCTTTCCAGCCTACGACGTCTACTTACTGCCCCTCACACATTACAAGAACTAAAATAATGGTCTCAAATCTGCACTAAGAATTCAACCGACCAATTTGGGAGCGGGTCGCAAGGGCGATGATCCCTATAACCATCAACAGCCTGAAGATATGAGAAAGGGGAGGGTACCTTGAATTCCTTGGCCCCTAGAACCAGTCCATATATAAAATGTCGCCCGTTTGTGAATTGTTAAGCATATATATGTCGTGCCGATTAAGCCGACTCACCGAGTTCGGCCTACTCGGCCGACTTAGCAGAATGAGAATTAGTTTTTGTCGTAAATCAGCGGAAATCAGTCCGAGCATAACGAAAATAATATATATCAAGGAACCCACATAAATTAAGTTCCCAACTGAGTT
This sequence comes from Cherax destructor, assembly GCA_009830355.1. Lineage (NCBI taxonomy): Eukaryota > Metazoa > Arthropoda > Malacostraca > Decapoda > Parastacidae > Cherax > Cherax destructor. The sequence continues at coordinate 159,041 of WNWK01000851.1, forward strand.
CCTGGTAAGCAGTGTTGTGGCGCCTACGTTGACTTACATACTGCTAGCACCAACAACCTGACTGATAAGCCCATTAACTAGGTCTAGTCAGGAAGATAGCAGCCTGAGCAATGACCCAAGACTCAACAAGTAGAAACATAATTCTTGATTAATTAGGAAATTTCATTATACTACCTGGCCTGTCTGGCTGTATGTCTGTCTGGTTTGTCTAAGTGCACGTCTGTCTGGCTGCCGTCTGGCTGCCGTCTACTGGGAGGACGGGAAGAGGAAGCGTAAGAGAGGGCAGTAAGGTAGTCGGGGAGGGAGGAAGTGGCGTTAAGGTCGTGTTTAAAACAGGTTAACAACTGCCACCTCGACCTTAGCGCCACACACCCACACTGGATCGATGCCTGGAGCCTGGCTACACCCCCAATATAACCCACCCCCAATATAACCCCCCACTTACCCACTCTCAAACCTTCCCTGACCACTACCACACCTCACAATCTAAACCACTACAGGGTATATATACAACCAGGGGTGTGTCTCTCACTGGATATACAAGGAGTTTACGTTAATCCGTATTTTAGGCATTAAAGACTTTTGCCTGATGGGAATGGTTGACACGCTGCCTCAATGACCCAAGTGAACTCAACAGACTTTCAGTCCAATTATCCAGCCAACTTAAAGCTGCAGCGAACCTTGCTTCTCATAGATATGGTTAGGCAAGGTTAGTATAGGACAGGCTGGGTGAGGTTAGTATGGGACAGGCTAGGTGACGTTAGTATATGACAGGCTAGGTGAGGTTAGTATAGGACAGGCTAGGTGAGGTTAGTATAGGACAGTAGTATATGACAGGCTAGGTGAGGTTAGTATATGACAGGCTAGGTGAGGTTAGTATAGGACAGGCTAGGTGAGGTTAGTATAGGACAGGCTAGGTGAGGTTACTATATGACAGGCTAGGTGAAGTTAGTATATGACAGGCTAGGTGAGGTTAGTATAGGACAGGCTAGGTGAGGTTAGTATAGGACAGGCTAGGTGACGTTAGTATATGACAGGCTAGGTGAAGTTAGTATAGGACAGGCTAGGTGAGGTTAGTATAGGACAGGCTAGGTGAGGTTAGTATATGACAGGCTAGGTGAGGTTAGTATAGGACAGGCTAGGTGAGGTTAGTATAGGACAGGCTAGGTGAGGTTAGTATAGGACAGGCTAGGTGAGTTTATTATAGGACAGGCTAGGTGAGGTTAATATAGGACAGGCTAGGTGAGTTTATTATAGGACAGGCTAGGTGAGGTTAGTATAGGACAGGCTAGGTGAGTTTATTATAGGACAGGCTAGGTGAGGTTAGTATAGGACAGGCTAGGTGAGGTTAGTATAGGACAGGCTAGGTGAGTTTATTATAGGACAGGCTAGGTGAGGTTAGTATATGACAGGCTAGGTGAGGTTAGTATATGACATGCTAGCTGAGTTTATTATAGGACAGGCTAGGTGAGGTTAGTATATGACAGGCTAGGTGAGTTTATTAAAGGACAGGCTAGGTGAGGTTAGTATAGGACAGGCTAGGTGAGTTTATTATAGGACAGGCTAGGTGAGGTTAGTATATGACAGGCTAGGTGAGTTTATTATAGGACAGGCTAGGTGAGTTTATTAAAGGACAGGCTAGGTGAGGTTAGTATAGGACAGGCTAGGTGAGGTTAGTATAGGACAGGCTAGGTGAGGTTAGTATATGACAGGCTAGGTGAGTTTATTATAGGACAGGCTAGGTGAGTTTATTATAGGACAGGCTAGGTGAGGTTAGTATAGGACAGGCTAGGTGAGGTTAGTATAGGACAGGCTAGGTGAGGTTAGTATATGACAGGCTAGGTGAGTTTATTATAGGACAGGCTAGGTGAGTTTATTATAGGACAGGCTAGGTGAGGTTAGTATAGGACAGGCTAGGTGAGGTTAGTATAGGACAGGCTAGGTGAGGTTAGTATGGGACAGGGTAGGTGAGGTTAGTATATGACAGGCTAGGTGAGGTTAGTATATGACAGGCTAGGTGAGGTTAGTATAGGACAGGCTAGGTGAGGTTAGTATAGGACAGGCTAGTTGAGGTTAGTATAGGACAAGCTAGGTGAGGTTAGTATAGGACAGGCTAGGTGAGGTTAGTATAGGACAGGCTAGTTGAGGTTAGTATAGGACAGGCTAGGTGAGGTTAGTATGGGACAGGGTAGGTGAGGTTAGTATAGGACAGGCTAGGTGAGGTTAGTATGGGACAGGGTAGGTGAGGTTAGTATAGGACAAGCTAGGTGAGGTTAGTATAGGACAGGCTAGGTGAGGTTAGTATGGGACAGGCTAGGTGAGGTTAGTATGGGACAGGCTAGGTGAGGTTAGTATGGGACAGGCTAGGTGAGGTTAGTATAGGACAGGCTAGGTGAGGTTAGGTTAGGCTGCGGAAGGTTAAGAGGGGTTAGATTAATTGATTGGGGGTTAGGTAACTTAGGTTAAACGGCTGGTTTATATTATGTACAAAACTGTGACCGGTTTTGAGGACTACTCCTGCAGCCCAGCCCGGGACCAGGCTTCCTTGATGGCCACCTGGGCAACACAGGCTGTTTGTGCTAGCACCCTGCAGGCCCACTCCAATCTAACCTACCCAGCGAGATCCTGATCAGATGTGTACATGCTTCTATTATAGAGAGAGAGAGAGAGAGAGAGAGAGAGAGAGCATGAGACAGGTCATCAGCATGGTGTGTAGCAACATCACCTTGCGTCGATTTTGGGGGGTCAGTGCCCCCGCGGCCCGGTCCCAGACCAGGTCTCCCATATCAGACCAGGTATCATTATCAGTGTTAGTGACCTGACAGCCTGGTGGATACTCCTGATGCTCACATGGTTGCCGGGGTACCTACACATGGTTGCCGGGGTACCCACACATGGTTGCCGTGGTACCCACACATAGTTGCCGGGGTACCCACACATAGTTACTCATACATGGTTGCCGGGGTACCTACACATGGTTGCCGGGGTACCCACACATGGTTGCCGGGGTACCTACATATAGTTGCCGGGGTACCCACACATAGTTGCCGGGGTACCCACACATAGTTACTCATACATGGTTGCCGGGGTTGGAACAGTCTTGAACAAGAACACACTGAAGAACTTGGGATAAAACTGCTGGCTATACTTCAAGAATGTGAGGAGACGACCAGGGTCATTGAGGTGCTGTTGACCTATGCTGTCCTAAATCTATACCTCTTGCTCACTGCTGTTGCCACTAATACCTGTGACCTATGACCTATGATCAAATAGAAAGATTAGACGAAAAATATCTACTGTTTACCTATCTATCTGGAGGTCAACAATAGTAAAGATTTATTATTATTATTATTATTATTATTATTATTATTATTATTATTATTATTATTATTATTATTATCAAGGTATACCTGGAGAGAGTTTCGAGGGTCAACGCCCCCACGGTCCGGCCTGTGACCGTCAGTAGTGAAGAAAAAATACGTTTCAGAAAAGTTTTTAAAGGGACAACGTTTCGCTCTTTGTAGAGCCTCATCAAGTCATAATTTCTAGTTCCTCCATGTTAGTTAGTGCGATGTTTCGGCCTCACGGCCAGCCTACAAACTTAACCAATTCCTTGAGTTACAGAAATAAGTCTCAGTTTCATAGTAACGTAACTGTCAGCGTATGGTAACTGTTGATGTCCTCAGGTAACTCCTCGTCTACCTGTTGATGATTCCTGGGATCATCAACCCCGTGGTGTGATCCCAGACTAGATCTCCTGACTGATCAACCCGAAGCTGGGTTGATAGCGCACTCAGCTCACACAATGAGGTCCGTGGTTCGACCCATGTACGGGTGGAAACATCTGGAGCGTATTTCCTTAAGACATCTGTTGTCCCTATTCACCTAACAGTAAGTAGGTACTTGGGTGTTAGCCGACTGTTGTGAGTCGCATCCTGGGGGGACAAAATTAACCTAATTTGCTCGAAATGCTCTGCATAACAAGGGGCTTTCTATATAGTATGTCATTGATGTCAGCTATGGTCTGTAAAAGTTGTACCTGTACTTGTAGAAATAAAGATTATCATTATTATTATTATTATTATTAATCGTGTAGCAGCATGGTGCCATGTCAGCCACGTCACTCGGCTGATGGTGCAATCTACAGTGAGTTGATTTCTGCTGCATATGCCTGCAACCTGCTACAACTTCTGCTGCATATGCCTGCAACCTGCTACACTCTGCCATATACTGCAACCTGCTACAACTGCTCAATTCAACCTGCTAACGTTCTGCTCATGTGCCTAACCTCTACATTTGCTGCTTGCCTGCAACGTAAGGCATCTTCTGCTGCATGTGCCTGCACCTGCTCATTTCTGCATGCCTGCAACCTTGCTAGGTCTTCTGCTGATGTGCCTGCAACGACATTGCGAGTTCCTCAACCTGCTCTCTTCTGCTGCATATGCCTGCAACCTGGAGCTTTGGGTCCCGCGACCGCTTCCCTCTACCTGCATTGCTGACCTCTATCTTATTGAGGACCTCAGTATCTAGCACATCTTTAAAATGACTTCAATTATGTAGGTTGGTTATTTTACTAGTTATGCTATCTTGTAAGATAAAAGGCGCTTACATGTCATTAGTGTCATAGCATTACCCGTGCTAGTCAGTTAGCAAGCCCGTCACAGGACAGAGTTTCAACCGGGTCTATGATCAGTGACCCCGCTGAGCTTTGGGTCAGTGAGCTTCCGCTCCCGTTGGTCCTTTAAATTAGGGACCTCAGTGATCAGCGTTTTAATGTCATTGTAGCAGTTTATTATGACTTCAGTAGCACCCCGTCCTTATGATCAGTAGCACCCCCGTCCTTATGATCAGTAGCACCCCCGTCCTTATGATCAGTAGCACCCCCGTCCTTATGATCAGTAGCACCCCCGTCCTTATGATCAGTAGCATCCCGTCCTTATGATCAGTAGCACCCCCGTCCTTATGATCAGTAGCACCCCCGTCCTTATCATCAGTAGCATCCCGTCCTTATGATCAGTAGCACCCTACGTCCTTATGATCAGTAGCACCCCCGTCCTTATGATCAGTAGCACTCCCGTCCTTATGATCAGTAGCACCCCGTCCTTATGATCAGTAGCACCCCCGTCCTTATGATCAGTAGCACCCCGTCCTTATGATCAGTAGCACCCCCGTCCTTATGATCAGTAGCACCCCGTCCTTATGATCAGTAGCACCCCGTCCTTATGATCAGTAGCACCCCCGTCCTTATGATCAGTAGCACCCCGTCCTTATGATCAGTAGCACCCCGTCCTTATGATCAGTAGCACCCCGTCCTTATGATCAGTAGCACTCCCGTCCTTATGATCAGTAGCACCCCGTCCTTATGATCAGTAGCACCCCGTCCTTATGATCAGTAGCACCCCGTCCTTATGATCAGTAGCACCCCCGTCCTTATGATCAGTAGCACCCCGTCCTTATGATCAGTAGCACCCCGTCCTTATGATCAGTAGCACCCCGTCCTTATGATCAGTAGCACCCCGTCCTTATGATCAGTAGCACCCCGTCCTTATGATCAGTAGCACCCCCTGTCCTTATGATCAGTAGCACCCCCGTCCTTATGATCAGTAGCACCCCGTCCTTATGATCAGTAGCACCCCGTCCTTATGATCAGTAGCACCGCCTGTCATAGCCCCGTCTATGATCAGTAGCACCCCTCATGATCAGTACACCCGTCTTGATCAGCACCCGTCCTTATGATCAGTAGCACCCCGTCCTTATGATCAGTAGCACCCCGTCCTTATGATCAGTAGCACCCCGTCCTTATGATCAGTAGCACCCTCCTTATGATCATGCACCGCTTGATCAGTAGCACCCCGTCCTTATGATCAGTAGCACCCCGTCCTTATGATCAGTAGCATCCCGTCCTTATGATCAGTAGCACCCCGTCCTTATGATCAGTAGCACCCCCGTCCTTATGATCAGTAGCATCCCCGTCCTTATGATCAGTAGCATCCCGTCCTTATGATCAGTAGCACCCCCGTCCTTATGATCAGTAGCATCCCCGTCCTTATGATCAGTAGCATCCCGTCCTTATGATCAGTAGCACCCCCGTCCTTATGATCAGTAGCACCCCGTCCTTATGATCAGTAGCATCCCCGTCCTTATGATCAGTAGCATCCCGTCCTTATGATCAGTAGCACCCCGTCCTATGATCAGTAGCATCCCCGTCCTTATGATCAGTAGCATCCCCGTCCTTATGATCAGTAGCACCCCGTCCTTATGATCAGTAGCACCCCGTCCTTATGATCAGTAGCACCCCGTCCTTATGATCAGTAGCACCCCGTCCTTATGATCAGTAGCATCCCCTGTCATGACCTCCTATGATCAGTAGCATCCCGTCCTTATGATCAGTAGCACCCCGTCCTTATGATCAGTAGCACCCCGTCCTTATGATCAGTAGCACCCCCGTCCTTATGATCAGTAGCACCCCGTCCTTATGATCAGTAGCACCCCGTCCTTATGATCAGTAGCATCCCCCGTCCTTATGATCAGTAGCACCCCCGTCCTTATGATCAGTAGCACCCGCCTATGATCAGTAGCACCTATGATCAGTAGCACCCCGTCCTTATGATCAGTAGCACCCCCGTCCTTATGATCAGTAGCATCCCCGTCCTTATGATCAGTAGCACCCCCTGTCCTTATGATCAGTAGCATCCCGTCCTTATGATCAGTAGCACCCCGTCCTTATGATCAGTAGCACCCCGTCCTTATGATCAGTAGCATCCCCGTCCTTATGATCAGTAGCATCCCCGTCCTTATGATCAGTAGCACCCCGTCCTTATGATCAGTAGCACCCCCGTCCTTATGATCAGTAGCATCCCCATGATCAGTAGCACCCGTCCTATGATCAGTAGCATCCCCGTCCTTATGATCAGTAGCACCCCGTCCTTATGATCAGTAGCACCCCGTCCTTATGATCAGTAGCATCCCCCTCCTTATGATCAGTAGCACCCCGTCCTTATGATCAGTAGCACCCCGTCCTTATGATCAGTAGCACCCCCGTCCTTATGATCAGTAGCACCCCGTCCTTATGATCAGTAGCATCCCGTCCTTATGATCAGTAGCACCCCGTCCTTATGATCAGTAGCACCCCCGTCCTTATGATCAGTAGCATCCCCGTCCTTATGATCAGTAGCACCGTCCTAACGTCTCTTATGATCAGTAGCACCCCCGTCCTTATGATCAGTAGCACCCCGTCCTTATGATCAGTAGCACCCCGTCCTTATGATCAGTAGCATCCCGTCCTTATGATCAGTAGCATCCCCGTCCTTATGATCAGTAGCACCCCGTCCTTATGATCAGTAGCACCCCGTCCTATGATCAGTAGCATCCCCGTCCTTATGATCAGTAGCATCCCCGTCCTTATGATCAGTAGCACCCCCGTCCTATGATCAGTAGCACCCGTCCTTATGATCAGTAGCACCCCGTCCTTATGATCAGTAGCACCCCGTCCTTATGATCAGTAGCACCCCGTCCTTATGATCAGTAGCACCCCCGTCCTTATGATCAGTAGCACCCCGTCCTTATGATCAGTAGCACCCCCGCCCTTATGATCAGTAGCACCCCGTCCTTATGATCAGTAGCACCCCCGTCCTTATGATCAGTAGCATCCCGTCCTTATGATCAGTAGCACCCCGTCCTTATGATCAGTAGCACCCCGTCCTTATGATCAGTAGCACCCCGTCCTTATGATCAGTAGCACCCCGTCCTTATGATCAGTAGCACCCCGTCCTTATGATCAGTAGCATCCCCGTCCTTATGATCAGTAGCACCCCCGTCCTTATGATCAGTAGCACCCCGTCCTTATGATCAGTAGCACCCCCGTCCTTATGATCAGTAGCATCCCCGTCCTTATGATCAGTAGCACCCCCGTCCTTATGATCAGTAGCACCCCCGTCCTTATGATCAGTAGCACCCCCGTCCTTATGATCAGTAGCATCCCCGTCCTTATGATCAGTAGCATCCCCGTCCTTATGATCAGTAGCATCCCGTCCTTATGATCAGTAGCACCCCGTCCTTATGATCAGTAGCATCCCCGTCCTTATGATCAGTAGCACCCCGTCCTTATGATCAGTAGCACCCCCGTCCTTATGATCAGTAGCACCCCCGTCCTTATGATCAGTAGCACCCCCGTCCTTATGATCAGTAGCACCCCCGTCCTTATGATCAGTAGCACCCCCGTCCTTATGATCAGTAGCAAAACGGATGTAATTGTCAGGCAGAGATAAGCAGGTATAGTCTGACACCGGTAGTGTCTTCCAGGGATATACAGAGATCCCATTAGGATGGTTAGCAGGATTATCGGGATTGTGAAATGCGAAGACTTGGGGGCCTCTCTCTCAGCTGGGCCCTCAGCTGGCGAAGCTTCTCTTCATGATACTATTGACTCTGTTATGTCTTGCATCCAGCCCTTGTAACTTGCAATGGTTTAGAGTTTAGACCATGCAGAAAGGGTAACAATTAAAAGGGAATCTCCAGAGTAGCATCAACTCATGGTTGTGAGATGAGAAAGTTCCTTCCTAGGCTATCTGTGCAGCTAATTTTGGCGCTACACTTGTGAGAGCCTAACATTAAATAGCGATGCTAGTGAAGCTGGAATCGTGCATGCCAGATTGGTCTGGTAGAAGGAGGAGGATAGGGAGGTTCGCAAGACAATCTGAGAGGCTGTATGAAGTCCCAGTTCATCTGGTATGGATGTAAGTGGTGCTTTTTTTTAAATCTGTTTACCGAAGGTTAACCCACCAGCAGTGTGCTGCTACTCTATTCTGTATGACAGTTACACAGTGGGAACAAGAGCTTTGTTTCAATAACATATTCCATCACGCAGGATGAAGCTAATACAAGGTGCTGAAATCTATCAGCCTGAGCTGGGACACTTCAGTAGGGTAATGAGGATATCCTCAAGTAGAGCAACTATTGTTTTCATTCAGAAAAAGGTTAAGGACTTTTTTCCTATAATGGACTTTAAAAAAGCGTCATACTTCTCTTGTTTAAGCCTGCTAATGAATGGGTAGACTTGTCAAAAAGCAGGTTAAGTTCGGGCGAAACCGGCATCCAGTAAGGAAGCACAAAAGATCATGAGAACCAGTGTCTCTGATCCAGAGGTCCAGCCTTGTGAGGTTAGTTTTTTTCACAGAATTAATTAAATGGTTTTAAACTGCAGAGGAGCACCAAGGGAGGTGCTCTCAGCAAGGACAGTGGCTAGCATTCCTGGCAAGTCAACCATGTTGTGGTCGATGATCTGTTGACTGGAGGAAACTGCTTCACATTTAGAGGTGTTTAAGGATAGTCCTAGATGCACTCCTTCAGGGCAGGCGAACTGCAGACCTGGAGAATATACAGAGAACTTTCCCTGCACGTATACGTACAATAAAGTACCAAAATTACTGGGAACGGTTGAAGTTCTTTGACTTGTACTTCTTGGAACACAGGCGAGAAAAATATATGATAATATACACTTGAAAAATCCTAGAGGGATTACTCCCAAATCTGCACATGGAAATCACTCCCTACGAAAGCAAAAGACTCAGCAGGAGGTACAACATTTCCCCAATGAAAAGCGGAGAGCCATGAGTACGCTAAGAGACATAAGGGGGATTACCAATAGACCCCAAGCTGTGGCTCGTAAGTCGGTTTGCGTGCGGCCAACAGTAACAGCCTGGTTGATCAGGCCCTGATCCACCGAGAGGCCTGATCATGGGCGTTGATCCCCGGAACACCCTCCAGGTTCTGCAGTGTCAGAAACCAGAGGTTAAGTTAACTGGTAAGTCTCTCTCTGACTTCCTTATTAACTCAGCAAAACCTTTATACCTCTGATGTGTTCCAAGAGTTTTCTACTCTCGGAGCCCGGCCATGGGTCAGGCTCGTCTGGTCCCTGCCTGGTCAACCAGGCTGTTGTTGCTTGTGGCCCGCTGACCCGCATATCCATTACAGCCTGGTTGATCTGGAGGAAAGCGGCGAGCAGAGTCATCCTCCCTCACAGTAGTTGGTAAATCCCCCAAGTCTGGCAAGAGTCCAGGCTGCAGTACAAACACTAGTGGGGTACAATCCCTACAAAGCAGAAAACATTGAAGTTAATAAAGGTATCCACTGCATTAAGTGTCACTTGCTTTAATGTTGGCATTTGTATATCATTCCAGTTAAAGTATAACTCTTGAACCCGGCCACTTGTTTCTTGAACCCGGCCACTTGTTTCTTGAACCCTGCCACTTGTTTCTTGAACCCGGCCACTTGTTTCTTGAACCCGGCCACTTGTTTCTTGAACCCGGCCACTTGTTTCTTGAACCCGGCCACTTGTTTCTTGAACGATCTTCCCACATTATTAACCTCTGCGATCTTACATTCTTCTCCTCTTACAGAATATTTTTATTTTTTTTCGCTATTCCAATTTACATAATTCATAAAGCCCATAAGGGTAATATTAAATGAAATGTTTTCAGTAAACATCATTTTCTTTTCTTTAGTCCTTGAGATACTTTGCATAGGCTTAAGATGTTTGCTGTGTCAGCGAGAATATTTCCTTCCTCTCGAAGCCCGACCCGGGTTCAGGCCTCCCTGTTGATTCCCTGGTCAGCCAGGCTGTTGCTACTAGCGGCCTTCCGGCTCTCATATCCATCAGACTGGTTGACCTGACACACAACGGAAGTAATGATGCAGTTTCCTCTTGAAAACTTCCACTCTTGTTCCAGCAATATTCCTGATATTTGCTGCAAGCAGATTGAATAGTCTTGGACCACAGATGTTGACATAGTGTTCTTGTGGAGAAATTATCTCCAACCGGGGGCAAGAAGCATAAGGGAGTGGCGATCTCTTTCATAAGGGGGCTGCGACCCTCTCGTTTCAACATGTGGAAACCAAATGTGGAATGAAGGTGTTTTGAAGCCGAAGCAAACAGCTCTCGTCTTGCACCCTCACTAAACAAAATTAGATTACAATGGTCACAAGATGGGACTGAGGTGTGGCGCAGATACCTCTCTTCCAGCTCCTCAGACCCTGCATAAATGTATCTAACCGTCTTTGCTCTAGTAAACTCCTATTTCTTAGCCTAATAATATTCATATTAAGTAGAAATAAGCTCTTAGTATAATTAATTAGTTAGTAAGACTCTGATGTGAAATATGTCAGAATAAGGGAAATCAGTTCCTAGACTCATACCATAGTCTTGGCTCATATGTGAGATTTTACTTGGATAAATGCATTAAATACCATATGACCATAAAAAGGCACTTATATTGCTGACAGCTTAAGAACACCAGCAGTCACAGCCTGGGTCTCCTTTGATGGGTCACCTATATCCCACAGAGCTGTAATAGAGCTGTAGATCTATATTCTCCAATATTTCAGGTGTCACCTGGAAAGTCATGGGTGAGTCTTACCTGGGTTTGGACAATCACCCTCACGTCATGGCGGTGTATGGTTAGTCTAATCCCTTTACACTTAAACCTAATACACTGCAGTGACATGTCAATGTGTAAGAGGGGTTCGACTTACTTGGGTGTGTGTATCGTACCCCTATGACACTACCGAGTCTTTCCGCCAGTACTGATGGCTTCATTGAAGCTACGATGATTCAACTCTTCTTTTTTCTTGTCAATTATTTCAACACTATATCTTTGCTTCAGTTTTCCTTAATGATCGTTCAAGCACGAATAAGTGACATGGAGATACACGATTTGACCACAAATTTATGCTTCTACGCATGCGATCTTCAGTACTTCTGCCACTGAGTTTGACTCACTCGCTCGGGTTGATCTTGCAAGGGCCTTGCATTCTAGAGATAACAACTTGGCATCATCCACACATCATTATATTGGCATAATAATGCTGACATAATGGCTGAAAAGCATGGATGCCAGCCAACACTAAGTGGTATGAGACAAGGAACTAATTTCACTCATTCTGACATGTTTCACATTAAATGAGTCTTACTAGCTAATTAATTATACTAAGAGCTTATTTCTACTTAATATGAATAAGGCTAAGAAATAGGAGTTTACTAGAGCAAATTTTGCAGAGTCTGAGAAGCAGGAAGAGAGAGGCTTCTGCACCACACCTCAGTCTGACAGGTGAGTCTCATCTTGGCTTCTGCACCACACCTCAGTCTGACAGGTGAGTCTCATCTTGGCTTCTGCACCACACCTCAGTCTGACAGGTGAGTCTCATCTGCTCACCCACCTCAGTCTGACAGGTGAGTCTCATCTGGCTTCACCACCTCAGTCTGACAGGTGAGTCTCATCTTGGCTTCTGCACCACACCTCAGTCTGACAGGTGAGTCTCATCTTGGCTTCTGCACCACACCTCAGTCTGACAGGTGAGTCTCATCTTGGCTTCTGCACCACACCTCAGTCTGACAGGTGAGTCTCATCTTGGCTTCTGCACCACCTCAGTCTGACAGGTGAGTCTCATCTTGGCGCACCAACCTCAGTCTGACAGGTGAGTCTCATCTTGGCTCTGCACCACACCTCAGTCTGACAGGTGAGTCTCATCTTGCTATCTGACCTCCTGCCATCCTCTGCCCATCAGTCTCTGAGTACTTTGACATGGTGAGTCTCATCTTGGGACATTGTTTACTCGACCTATCGAGGGGTGTAGCCTTTATGAGAGGAGGTCAGCTTAGCTCCTTATGCTGCTCCCTCCCATCCCTCGCCCATCATGTCTCTGAATATATTACATTGATTTTGTTAGTGTATGATTTGGGACTAGTATCTTGCGTGTGTATATTATGAAATATTACGTCTTCTCTCCTCAGAGGACACTGACACTTCTTCGAGATGTTCCCAGTAGTTCAGATGTTTTATTGGTTCTATGCGGGCTATAAACGATCTATTATCACTCTTTCCTTGAACAGAGCTATCAACACCGAAAGGTACTCTAAAGCCAGAGAGCACTACTGATTTCAATTCTCTTTCTCTCTCTCTCTCTCTCTCTCTCTCTTCTCTCTCTCTCTCTCTCTCTCTCTCTCGTGGAGGCCAAGCTGATTCTGGTACCATCACACAGTGCCTCTTACGCAAGGGAGGAAGCAGCTGGGAGGGTCATGTGGCACCCCAGAACAGCTGGGCACCAGCCCTTTGTTCCAACACCCTGTTATACCAACACTGTTATTCTAACACCCTGTTATTCCAACACTGTTATTCCAACGCTGTTATATCAACAATGTTATGCCAACAATATTATTCCTACACTGTTATTCCAACACCCTGTTATACCAACACTGTTATTCCAACACCCTATTATTCTAACACCCTGTTATACCAACACTGTTATTCCAACACTGTTATTCCAACACCCTGTTATACCAACACTGTTATTCCAACACCCTGTTATACCAACACTGTTATTCCAGCACCCTGTTATTCCAACATTGTTATTCCAGCACCCTGTTATCCCAACACTTATTCCAAAACCCTGTTATACCAACACTGTTATTCCAATACCCTGTTATACCAACACTGTTATTCCAACACCCTGTTATACCAACACTGTTATTCCAGCACCCTGTTATTCCAACATTGTTATTCCAGCACCCTGTTATTCCAACATTGTTATTCCAGCACCCTGTTATCCCAACACTTATTCCAATACCCTGTTATACCAACACTGTTATTCCAATACCCTGTTATACCAACACTGTTATTCCAAAACCCTGTTATACCAACACTGTTATTCCAAAACCCTGTTATACAAACACTGTTATTCCAATACCCTGTTATACCAACACTGTTATTCCAGCACCCCGTTATTCCAACACTGTTATTCTAGCACTCTGTTATTCCAACGCTGTTATTCCAACGCTGTTATATCAACAATGTTATGCCAACAATATTATTCCAACACTGTTATTCCAACACCATGTTATACCAACACTGTTATTCCAACACCCTGTTATACCAACACTGTTATTTCAACACCCTGTTATACGAACACTGTTATACCAACACTGTTATTCCAACACCCTGTTATACCAACACTGTTATTCCAACACCCTGTTATACCAACACTGTTATTCCAACACCCTGTTATTCCAACACTGTTATTCCAACACCCTGTTATACCAACACTGTTATTCCAACACCCTGTTATTCCAACTCTGTTATTCCAACACCCTGTTATACCAACACTGTTATTTCAACACCCTGTTATACCAACTGTTATTTCAACGCCCTGTTATTCCAACACTGGTATTCCAACTCTAATATTCCAACACTGTTATTCCAACACTCCCAGTCTCGATCTATCCCACCAATTAACTACACACCTGACAAAACCTGCTTAACACACTATAGTACACAACACCTGCACACCTTACAGAGGTGCCACCTGACACTAGTGCCACCTGACACTGGTACCACCTGACACTGGTGTCACCTGACACTGGTGCCACCTGACACTGGTGCCAACTGACACTGGTGTTACCTGACACTGGTGTCACCTGACACTGGTGTCACCTGACACTGGTATCACCTGACACTGGTGTCACCTGACACTGATGTCTCCTGACACTGGTGTCTCCTGACACTGGTGTCACCTGACACTGGTGTCACCTGACACTGATGTCTCCTGACACTGGTGTCTCCTGACACTGGCTATGTCATCAACCATCACAACCTGGTTGATCTGGCGTTTGGCAGAGTCTCTTCGTTAATAATTGTACACTTGAGGCAGGACTATCTCTGCTGTCTTCTGGTAGTAGGTTGAATAGTCTGGGTCCACTGATGTTGTTCTCTTATTGTGCCCACGGCGCCCCTGCCTTTCGCTAGATTTATTTTCACTCCAGTACGTTGTTTCCTCCAGGTGAAGCAAGCCCTCCAGTATCCTCCATGTGTATATTATCAGGTATATCCCCCCAGAGAGTATATCCTAGCTAGGTCTATATAAGTTGTATCATGTACTTGTATAAATAAAGATTATTATTATTAGTAGTAGTAGTAGTAGTATTAAGTGGTAGGAGACGTTCCCAGTAGTTTAGATAGTTCTGGTGAGACTATGCGGGTAGTAAGTCATTTCTGCATTTGTTCTTTTCAGAGTGGAAGCATCATTACTATTTACGTGAAGCGCTAAACCCGATCCTCCGTCCAGTAATAGCGAAACAGACACGTTTCTCTAACCAGCGTTTTTTTTTTTTAATTCTTCAGAAAATCTGTAACTTTCGAGACGTTATGTAAGTCTCTGTCTGTCTCTCTCACTCTCTCCCTGTCTCTCACTCTCTCTCTCTCTCTCACTTGCCACAAGGGCAATGATCGTGTAAATATTAAGAGCTACGTAAGTGGAGACGGTACTGAGTGTCATCTTCCTCTCACTACAGTTTATGACACTAAGTGAACAACCTGCTGTGTATGTTGTCATGTGCTGTATGTTGTTATGTGCTGTATGTTGTTATGTGGTGTATGGTGTTACGTGGTGTATGTTACGTCTAGTATGCTATGTTTGTATGTTATGTGGAAATAAGTCACTCTGTCTGACTTTTTTTGGGTTATCCTGGGTTTTCTACACATATGCTGCTATGTATGATAATCTATGTAACTGTATTTGTGTATACCTGAATAAACTTACTTATGTGTTTTATGTTGTTGTGATATCTGTTATATGTTGTTATGTGTTGTATGTTGTCATGTATTGTATGTTGTCATGTGGTGAATGTTGTCATGTGATGTACGCTGTCATGTGGTGGTGCATGGTGTACACACGTGCTGGGAGTCAACACACTTGTTATTATTTGCTCAACACCAACAAGAGTTTGATAATAAACATTAACACATTTCTACTACACCAAAAGGAATTTAATCTAACATTTATCCCCACGTGAACTACGTGTGATTGCAGCTCCTTGTAGTAGGCAGTGTAGATATACCTTTACATTCACCTCTGATGAGTTTCGAGAGTTTTTCTACTCCCGGAACCCGGCCATGAGCCAGCCTCGTCTGGTGCTTACCCGGTCAACCAAGCTGTTGCTGTTGGTGGCCCGCAGCACCACATATCCATCACAGCCTAGTTGATCTGGCACCTGGTGAAGATACTTGTCCCGACAGTGGAGAGCGTAAACAATAGTGTTTAGATAATACTGTTGGATCTTAATTAAGGTGATACCATTAAAAAATGAAGAGGATTAATGGAATTATGAAGGAATGTGATTATTTGTATTCCTGGTCCTGAGTCAAGTTCTTGAGGGTTTACAGCGAGGTTTCGACTCTGCCTCTTGTACACCTGGTAGTGGTTCTGACGTCATCACCATTTCGTCATGCTCTCAGAGAGCTGATAAGGCTGATCACTCAAGCTGTTGGTAGTAGCTGCACGCACTGCAACATAACGACCAACGCCCGGACCAGCTTCTTCACTTCCTCTTGACGCCAGTGGCAGGTCACACCTGTGACTTACCTGTGACCGATTTCCACAGTATTTTACCCATGCAACCCAGCATGTGACTGGGCTACGTGCTGCTAGGACCAACAGCCTGACTGACCAGGCCGTCAACCAGGAGGCCTGGTTAAGAGATCGAGCCATGGGAGCGATGACCTCCCAAACCTTCAAGAAGTCAACAAGAAGTCAACCTGCCTACAACTCTCTGACCTCCCACTATTTTCCTCTCTCTCCCCCACCCACCCTCATTCCTTCCCTCGGCTAACACCCCCTCCCCCTCCACTAAAACCCTCTCCACCTCCGATCCAACCCCTGCACACCTAACTCTCCCCTACCCCGTCATTGCTACGGTGTGCCAGAAATACCTTACCCCTCCTACCTGCACGGTAAGCAAGGTCACTACCTGCACGGTAAGCAAGGTCACTACCTGCACGGTGAGCAAGGTCACTACCTGCACGGTGAGCAAGGTCACTACCTGCACGGTGAGCAAGGTCACTACCTGCACGGTAAGCAAGGTCACTACCTGCACGGTAAGCAAGGTCACTACCTGCACGGTAAGCAAGGTCACTACCTGCACGGTAAGCAAGGTCACTACCTGCACGGTAAGCAAGGTCACTACCTGCACGGTAAGCAAGGTCACTACCTGCACGGTAAGCAAGGTCACTACCTGCACGGTAAGCAAGGTCACTACCTGCACGGTAAGCAAGGTCACTACCTGCACGGTAAGCAAGGTCACTACCTGCACGGTGAGCAAGGTCACTACCTGCACGGTGAGCAAGGTCACTACCTGCACGGTGAGCAAGGTCACTACCTGCACGGTAGCAAGGTCACTACCTGCACGGTAAGCAAGGTCACTACCTGCACGGTAAGCAAGGTCACTACCTGCACGGTGAGCAAGGTCACTACCTGCACGGTGAGCAAGGTCACTACCTGCACGGTAAGCAAGGTCACTACCTGCACGGTGAGCAAGGTCACTACCTGCACGGTGAGCAAGGTCACTACCTGCACGGTGAGCAAGGTCACTACCTGCACGGTGAGCAAGGTCACTACCTGCACGGTGAGCAAGGTCACTACCTGCACGGTGAGCAAGGTCACTACCTGCACGGTGAGCAAGGTCACTACCTGCACGGTGAGCAAGGTCACTGGGAAGAGATGAGGTAAAGATTTTATTTACCAAAACTGGATATATCAGCAGTGTGCTGCTACACTAATCTATATGAGAGTTACAGTGAGAACAAAAGTTAATTATGTTTCTCTGTGATATTGCATCACACAGGATGGGTCACACACAGTGTTGACATGTGTCAGCCTGACCTGGGAGACTCTAGTAAGGTAATGAGAATATCATTAAGTATTCCATAGAAAGTTGATCAGCCAGGGCAGCATCAAAGGTGTCCTTCCAGCACAGCTCTGCACTTACTCCTATTTGCAAATTGCCATCTTTCACGATAGTATCTCCATACACAGATGAAAATGATTTTTATGAAGATTTCTCCATCACAAAGTAGGGCAACAAAAATTATATATATACGTATATATATATATATATATATATATATATATATATATATATATATATATATATATATATATATATATAAAGAGAGAGAGAGGGAAGCGGGTAGAGAAATTTGGTCTACCTTATACATTGAATATAATATGTATATACATTAATATATAAACAGTGCAGCTTCACTCTTGCAGTAGCCTCTCCACATATTAAAACTACAACATATGCCCAAGCATACATACTATACTAGCCTGGTCAAAACTAGCCTAAACATCATAAATAAACTCTACTTCACATATACTAAGCAACACGCACTAAATGTAAGCTGACTCTAGCCGAAGCGACCAGTATATTACATATCAATACATTGACAACAACAAAATGAGTGAATATTCAAGTGCCAGTCCGACTCACTGTTCAATGAGCCATTAATTCTCATGAAGATTGACGACCCAAGTAATTTTTTCATGAATGAGACACAAAATGCAGGAGACATCTGCCTAATCTCTGACATAACTCTAGCCCCACTTGACTTAGAAGCCAGTGATTGCATGCCCATGAACTCTGCCTCAGACCCAGACTCATGAAACTCCATATTCATCAAGAACTGCAAGAAACCCTTATCACGTGTCTAAATATTCTATGGAAAACAAGCCTAGGCACTGGAGTCATCCCACAGTCATTAAAAAAACACTGACACTGCCCCATTCCACAAAGGCAGCAGTAAAGCAATGCTAAAAAACATAGAACAATAGCGATAACATCTCACATTATCAAGATCTTCGAAAGGTTAACAGTCATATTGAATCACAGGAATTGCACAAGCCAGGTTAACGTGGGTTCAGAACAGGTCGCTCCTGCCTTAGCAACTGCTGGACCATTACGACATGGTCTTGGATGCTCTTGAAGACAAGCAAAATGCAGATGTAGTATATACATTGTCTTTGAAAAAGTATATGACAAGTGCGACCATGGGGTAACTGCGCAAACAATGCCAGCAAAAGGAATAACTTTGAAGGCGGGCAGATGGATATTTAACTTCCTAACAAACAGAACCCAAAGAGTAATAGTAAACAGAGTGAAATCAGGGGCTGGTACAGTGAAACGTTCTGTTCCCTAAGGCACGTTACTCGTTCCACTTCTCTTTCTCATTCTCATAACAAGTCTTCCAGCGGGATACTGCCAACAATATGAAGTTCAGTGAGGACAAATTCCATTTACTACGTCACGGAAGAATGGAGGAAATTATAAGATAAGAGTACAACACGAACTTACGATCCTGTGGACGGTAACGGCTAGTTTATTATGCACCCCATAACCATTCCCTGGACGGTAGTGGCTAGTTTATTGTGCACCCCATAACCATTCCCTGGACGGTAGTGGCTAGTTTATTGTGCACCCCATAACCATTCCCTGGACGGTAGTGGCTAGTTTATTGTGCACCCCATAACCATCCCCTGGACGGTAGTGGCTAGTTTATTGTGCACCCCATAACCATTCCCTGGACGGTAGTGGCTAGTTTATTATGCACCCCATAACCATCCCCAGGACGGTAGTGGTTAGTTTATTATGCACCCCATAACCATCCCCAGGACGGTCTAGTTTATTGTGCACCCCATAACCATCCTGACGGTAGTGGCTAGTTTATTATGCACCCCATAACCATCCCCTGGACGGTAGTGGCTAGTTTATTGTGCACCCCATAACCATCCCCTGGACGGTAGTGGCTAGTTTATTGTGCACCCCATAACCATCCCCTGGACGGTAGTGGCTAGTTTATTATGCACCCCATAACCATCCCCTGGACGGTAGTGGCTAGTTTATTGTGCATCCCATAACCATCCCCTGGACGGTAGTGGCTAGTTTATTGTGCACCCCATAACCATCCCCTGGACGGTAGTGGCTAGTTTATTGTGCACCCCATAACCATCCTGTGGATGTAGTGGCTAGTTTATTGTGCACCCCATAACCATCCCCTGGACGGTAGTGGCTAGTTTATTATGCACCCCATAACCATCCCCTGGACGGTAGTGGCTAGTTTATTGTGCACCCCATAACCATCCCCTGGACGGTAGTGGTTAGTTTATTATGCACCAACAGTAACCTACACTCCAACAGTAACCTACACTCCAACAGTAACCTACACTCCAACAGTAACCTACACACCAACAGTAACCTACACTCCAACAGTAACCTACACACCAACAGTAACCTACACACCAACAGTCACCTACACACCAACAGTAACCTACACACCAACAGTAACCTACACACCAACAGTAACCTGCACTCCAACAGTAACCTACCTGGAGTCTACCTGGAGAGAATTCCAGGGGTCAACGCCCCCGCGGCCCGGTCCGTGACCAGGCCTCTTGTTGGACCAGAGCCTGATCAACCAGGCTGTTACTGCTGGCCGCACGCAGTCCAACGTACGAACCACAGCCCGGCTGATCAGGTACCGACTTGAGGTGCCTGTCCAGTGCCTGCTTGAAGACAGCCAGGGGCTTGTTGGTAATCCCTGATGTATGCTGGGAGGCAGTTGAACAATCTTGGGCCCCTCACACTTATTGTGTTGTCCCTCAACGTGCTAGTGGCACCCCTGCTCTTCATTGGGGAATGTTACATCGCCTGCCGAGTCTTTTGCTTTCGTAGGGAGTGATTTTTGTGTGCAAGTTTGGTACTAAGCCCTCGAGAATTTTCCATGTGTATATAATAATGTATCTCTCCCGCCTGCGTTCTAGAGAGTACAGGTTTAGGAACTTCAAGCGTTCCCAGTAGTTGAGGTGGTTTATCGCACTTATGCGTGCCGTGAAGGTTCTCTGCACATTTTCAAGGTCAGCAATTTCACCCGCCTTGAAAGGTGCAGTTAGTGTGCAGCAATATTCCAGCCTAGATAGAACAAGCGATCTGTAAAGTGTCAACATGGGCTTGGCATCCCTGGTTTTGAAGGTTCTCATTATCCATCCTGTCATTTTTCGAGCAGATGCAATTGCTACATTGTTATGGTCCTTGAAGGTGAGATCCTCTGACATGAACACTCCCAGGTCTTTGACATTACACCTACACTCCAACAGTAACCTACACACCAACAGTAACCTACACACCAACAGTAACCTACACACCAACAGTCACATACACACCAACAGTAACCTACACACCAACAGTAACCTACACACCAACAGTAACCTACACACCAACAGTAACCTACACACCAACAGTAACCTACACTCCAACAGTAACCTACACACCAACAGTAACCTACACACCAACAGTAACCTACACACCAACAGTAACCTACACTCCAACAGTAACCTACACACCAACAGTAACCTACACACCAACAGTCACCTACACACCAACAGTAACCTACACACCAACAGTAACCTACACACCAACAGTCACCTACACACCAACAGTCACCTACACACCAACAGTCACCTACACACCAACAGTAACCTACACACCAACAGTCACCTACACACCAACAGTAACCTACACACCAACAGTAACCTACACACCAACAGTAACCTACACACCAACAGTAACCTACACACCAACAGTCACCTACACACCAACAGTAACCTACACACCAACAGTCACCAATACACCAACAGTAACCTACACACCAACAGTAACCTACACCAACAGTACCTACACACCAAAGTAACCTACACACCAACAGAAACTCACACACCAACATAACCTCACACACTTCACAAAGTACCTACACACCAACAGTACTAACTCAGTCACTACCACAGTAACCTACACGACCTAACAGTACCACACACCAACAGTAACCTACACACCAACAGTCACCTACACCTAGACCTAACAAGTAACTACACCCAACAGTAACCTACACCCAACAGTCACCTACACACAATAGTAACCTACACCAACAGTAACCTACACCAAAGTAACCTACACACCAACAGTAACCTACACACCAACAGTAACCTAACACCAACAGTAACCTACACACCAACGTAACCTACCACCAACAGTAACCTACACAACAGTAACCTACACACCAACAGTAACCTAACACCAACAGTAACCTACACACCAACAGTAACCTCACACCAAAGTAACCTACACACAACAGTAACACATACAGTAACCTAAAACAGTAACCTACACACCAACAGTAACCTACACCCAACAGTAACCTACACACCAACAGTAACCTAACACCAACAGTAACCTACACATCAACAGTACTACTACACAGTACTACACACAGTAACTAACACAATAGTAACTCCACTAAAGTAACCTAACACAACAGTACCTACACACAACAGTACCTACACACAACAGTACCTAACAATGTAACTACACATCAAAGTAACCGTACAACCAACAGTACTACCACCAATAGTAATACACAAAGTAACTACACAAAGTAACCTACACAAGTAACTAGCAACCAACAGTAATACACAAAGTAAACTGAATAACACAAAGTAAATAACGACAACAGTAACATCAAAAGTAACCTACACACCAACGTAACTATGCAATAAGTAATGATGAATAGTAATAAAATGAATAGTAATAATGAATAAGTCAATGTATAACATAAAGTAATGATAATAAGTAATGACAGAATAGTAACTAAAATGATATAAGTAACTGATGAATAAGTAATGATGAATAAGTAACTAGATGAATAGTAATGATGAATAAGTAATAAAATACAGTAAGATGAATAAAGTAAAATGTATGAAATAAGTAAGATGAATAAGTAAGATAATAAGTAATGTAATAAGTAATGATGAATAAGTAATGATAATAAGTAATGATGAATAAGTAATATAATAGTAAATGAATAAGTAATGATAATAAGTAATGATAATCAGTACATGATAATAGTAATAATAATAATGAGAATAAGTAAGATAAAAGGTAATGATGAATAAGTAATGATGAATAATAATGATAAATAGGTAACGATGAATAAGTAATGATGAATAAGTAATGATAATAAGTAATGATAAATAAGTAAGATGAATAATAATGATGAATAAGTAATGATAATAATAATGATAAATAGTAATAGATAATAAGTAATGATAATAAGTAATGATGAATAAGTAATGATAAATAAGTAATGATGAATAAGTAATGATGAATAAGTAATGATGAATAAGTAATTAATAGTAAGATGAATAAGTAATGTAACATACAGTAATGATGAATAGTAAGAAGTGAGTAAAAGATGAATAGTAATGATGAATAGTAATGATGAATAAGTAATGATGAATAAGTAATTAATAGTATATGAATAAGTAATGATGAATAAGTAATGATAATAAGTAATGATGAATAAGTAATATGAATAGGTAATGATGAATATAAGTAATGATGAATAAGTAATGATGAATAAGTAATGATGAATAAGTAATAATGAATAGGTAACGATGAATAAGTAATGATGAATAAGTAATGATGAATAAGTAATGATAAATAGGTAATGAATAAGTAATGATGAATAAGTAATGATAATAGGTAATGTGATGTAATGATGAATAGTAATGTAATAAGTAATGATGAATAAGTAATGATGAATAAGTAATGATAAATAGAGTAATATGATAATAATGTATAGGTATGATGAATAAGTAATGATGAATAAGTAATAATGAAATAGGTAATGATGAATAAGTAATGATGAATAAGTAATGATGAATAAGTAATGATGAATAAGTAATGATGAATAGGTAATGATGAATAAGTAATGATGAATAAGTAATGATAAATAGGTAATGATGAATAAGTAATGATGAATAAGTAATGATGAATAAGTAATGATAAATAAGTAATGATGAATAAGTAATGATAATAGTAATGTAATAGATGAATAAGTTGTGAATGATATGTTAGTTTATGATAAGGTAATGATGAATAAGTATATGAATAGAATGATGTAAGTAATGATGAATAAGTAATGATGAATAAGTAATGATGAATAAGTAATGATAAATAAGTAATGATGAATAAGTAATGATAAATAAGTAATGATGAATAAGTAATGATGAATAAGTAATGATGAATAGGTAATGATGAATAAGTATGATGATGTATGATGAATAAGTAATATGAATAGTATGATAATGTAATGATGAATAAGTAATGATGAATAAGTAATGATAATGTAATGATAATAAGTAATGATGATGATAAGTATTATGATGATAAAAGTAATGATGAATAAGTAATGATGAATAGGTAATGATGAATAAGTAATGATGAATAAGTAATGATAAATAGGTAACGATGAATAAGTAATGATGAATAAGTAATGATGAATAAGTAATGATAAATAAGTAATGATAAATAAGTAATGATGAATAAGTAATGATAAATAAGTAATGATGAATAAGTAAT
This sequence comes from Cherax destructor, assembly GCA_009830355.1. NCBI lineage: Eukaryota > Metazoa > Arthropoda > Malacostraca > Decapoda > Parastacidae > Cherax > Cherax destructor. The sequence goes on from WNWK01000851.1 coordinate 183,336, forward strand.
GATGAATAAGTAATGATGAATAGGTAATGATGAATAAGTAATGATGAATAAGTAATGATGAATAGGTACTCACTTCATCTCTGCTGGATGTGATACCAAGTTTCTCACCTGAAAAAAACTGGAATTAATGAAAGATTATGTTGATGGATGTATGTTCCTGTTTGTCTTGTGTTCAGTTGGTATGTATGTTCCTTGTTTGTTTGTGTTCGTTGGTATGTATGTTCCCCTTGTTTGTTTGTGTTCGTTGGTATGTATGTTCCCCTTGTTTGTTTGTGTTCGTTGGTATGTATGTTCCCCTTGTTTGTTTGTGTTTGTTGGTATGTATGTTCCCCTTGTTTGTTTGTGTTTGTTGGCATGTATGTTATTCCTGTTAGACGATATAAATGTTTGTTATCTGTAGTGGTATTATGAGGCTAACATTCTAGTTGCTAGTTGTCTTATCAGATAAGGATAGTGACCTTCAGGTTATCATTGTAAAGATAAGTCACTGACCTTCACCGTGTTATCATCCCGCAGTATATAGTATACACTAAGAGCTGCATGTCTCTCACTGCATATACACTGAGAGTTTTCTTTAATCCCTGTTTAGGTATTAAAGTATTCTTGACTGGTGGTGAACAGCCTTGATGACACTAGTGTAGTCGACAGGCTTTAAACCTCATTAACGAGCCTCACGCATAAGATTATTGCATACCTTTGATATACCTTTACCTTTACTGCCAACGTTTCATTTCCAACATATTAAGCCACTCTGAAGGGTGAGTCAGTTCTCCAACTTCAACCTACTGGGTGTTGGACCGGGTCCCGGGGGCGGTGCCCCCCGGAAGCGAGTACAGGTACTCTGGTACCAACGGTGATAAGCGTGTGTATTTGTATGATTCCTGACATTGCTGGGTCACAGTGTTGCCAGACGTGTCTTGGCTGTCTCCTGAGTTCCGGTTTAGAACAGGTTTTTATCAGCTTACGTGACCTAAATTAATCTAAACTACATTAACCTACCCTAACCTAGTACAACATAACCTACCCTACCCTAAAGTAATATAACATACCCTACCCTGACCTAGAATAACCTAAAATACCTTAACCTAACGTACCCCACTCTAACCTACCCTACCCTAACGTAATATAACCTAGCTTACCCTAACCTAGTTCAACATTAGCTACCCTACCCTAACCTAACATACCCTACTCTAACCTAACTGACTTACCCTACCCCAACCTAACAAACCTACCATACTCTAAGCTAACCAATCCTAACCTAAACAACCTTACCATATTGACTGGAAGGCAAGGAAGGATCATGAATATAAAAGAAAATCATTCGCTACGAGAGCAAGAGACTGAGTACAAAGAGAGAAAGAGCGAGAGAGAGAGAGAGAGAGAGAGAGAGAGAGAGAGAGAGAGAGAGAGAGAGAGAGAGAGAGAGAGAGAGAGAGAGAGAGAGAGAGAGGTTGGGGGGTCAGACAGGTTGAAAGCACTGTTAGGTAGGTGGCGGCGGTGGAGATGTGTTGTAAATTAAGATGTACAGCAGCACACAGGTGTTGCCTTTATACAACACTCTGTATATAATGTATGTACTGTATACCTGTGGTATATACATTACAAAGGTGCTGTGTGGACGTAGATATGAGCCCAGAAGTGGCGTATTAGGTCTCAGAGGCTTTCTTTATATTTGCAATCCCTTTTGAGTTTTACATTTCGCGCCATGCCACTAGGCTGGTGCTGCCATCTGTCGGCGGGCATAGGTCTATCTTCGGTTCACCCCATTACACCCAGGGTTGCTTTCACTACCCTTGCAGACAGCATACGACCAAGAAGTGCCTCCTCGGTCTCCGAGGCTCGGTCCTAGACCAGGCCGGCTGGTTGATAATGCTAGCTACCGGCTCCTGCAGTCCAACGTATGCATCACAGCCCGGCTGGTCACGAGTGACTTGGGGAATTCGTAAAGTTGTCTCTTGAAGGCAACCAGAGGGCTATTAGTAATAACCCCGTTATGCATGAAGAGAAGGTGCTGAAGTCTTGGTCCTTTTATATTTACTAATTTACATATTTGTGTACACATTACGCACCTGCTTTTCACTGGGGGGTATCTTGCACAGTATGCCAAGCCTCTTGCTTTCGTAGTAAGTGATCGAATCGTGGATGTATCTTTCCAGGAAGAACAGTTTAAGATACTTCAAGCGTTCACAATGTGTAGAGTTTTATAAAGTTTGGATAAAGCTCTACACAGAGGATGGGGAAGGAGGCAGATGTCAAAATAGAAGCTGTTCCTACAGCTGATGTCTTTATTAAGAACAAAAAGGCACAATACCGTGACTGGAACAACACACAAATAACCTGTACTTACGAGAAAGAAACTTATGACGACGTTTCGATCTGACTTGGATCATTTACAAGTCGGGCCGAAACATCGTCATCATCTTCTCTCTCCTATGTGAGAGTTATTGGTGTATTATGTCCTCATATTTGTCGACAAGAACCATTTTAAGAATTAATGAACCAAACACTCTAGGACAGGCAGAGAGGAACTTAATTTAAGCGAGACGTTTCGCCCGTGGAACATGCTTCTTATTACTCCACTTATAGGCTTTGTGTCATTTGTTTGCGCTTAGTGACGCGCCGACAGCGTAAACAACATGAGCCTGGAGTGAGTGGGCATTGTACCCCTGGAAGTAGTGGGCATCGTGTCCCCTGAAGGGAGTGGGTAAGCAACAGAAGCCTTGCTACCTCATGCAGCCACATCCATAACTGGAGCCTGACAACACAACGAAGTCCTGGAACCCATCACTGGAGCCTGACAACACAACGAAGTCCTGGAACCCATCACTGGAGCCTGACAACACAACGAAGTCCTGGAACCCATCACTGGAGCCTGACAACACAACGAAGTCCTGGAACCCATCACTGGAGCCTGACAACACAACGAAGTCCTGGAACCCATCACTGGAGCCTGACAACACAACGAAGTCCTGGAACCCATCAATGAAGCCTGACAACACATCGAAGTCCTGGGACCCATCACTGGAGCCTGACAACAAAGGAGCTTTAGAGCCCATCACAAGAGCCTGATAATACAACGGAGCTCTAGAGCCCATCACAAGAGCCTGACAATACAACGGAGCTCTAGAGCCCATCACAAGAGCCTGACAACAAAGGAGCTTTAGAGCCCATCACAAGAGCCTGATAATACAACGGAGCTCTAGAGCCCATCACAAGAGCCTGACAATACAAGGGAGCTCTAGAGCCCATCACAAGAGCCTGACAATACAACGGAGCTCTAGAGCCCATCACAAGAGCCTGACAATACAAGGGAGCTCTAGAGCCCATCACAAGAGCCTGACAATACAATGGAGCCAAACCATACCACGGGTGGGGTTCGAACCCGCGATCAGAGAGTCTCAAAACTCCAGACCGTCGCGTAAGCCACTGGGCCAGCTAGCTTCAATAAGATTCATCCAACTAGGTATATTTCTACACCATAGTAAGGTTAGCATAGGCCACCACTGTGTCCACAAATGCAAGTTTTTACAGACGAATCTCCCACTAGCATGGCCGTGACGAACTCTAGCTCAAGTCCCCTCAAAGCCGTCAACATGACTCACGAAATCGTAATGACACGAATTGTTTTCTTTGCAATCGTGTCATTACGATAAAGGGAGTCAGTAATACAATGGAGCCCTGGAACCCATCACAATGCAATGGAGCCCTGGAACCCATCACAATGCAATGGAGCCCTGGAACCCATCACAATGCAATGGAGCCCTGGAACCCCTCACAATGCAATGGAGCCCTGGAACCCATCACAATGCAATGGAGCCCTGGAACCCATCACAATACAATGGAGCCCTGGAACCCATCACAATGCAATGGAGCCCTGGAACCCATCACAATACAATGGGGCCCTGGAACCCATCACAATGCAATGGAGCCCTGGAACCCATCACAATACAATGGAGCCCTGAAACCCATCACAATACAATGGAGCCCTGGAACCCATCACAATACAATGGAGCCCTGGAACCCATCACAATACAATGGCGCCCTGGAACCCATCACAATACAATGGAGCCCTGGAACCCATCACAATGCAATGGAGCCCTGGAACCCATCACAATACAATGGAGCCCTGGAACCCATCACAATACAATGGAGCCCTGGAACCCATCACAATGCAATGGAGCCCTGGAACCCATCACAATACAATGGAGCCCTGGAATTCATCACAATACAATGGAGCCCTGGAAGCCATCACAATACAATGGAGCCCTGGAACCCATCACAATACAATGGAGCCCTGGAACCCATCACAATACAATGGAGCCCTGGAACACATCACAATACAATGGAGCCCTGGAACCCATCACAATACAATGGAGCACTGGAACCCATCACAATACGATGGAGCCCTGGAACCCATCACAATACAATGGAGCCCTGGAACCCTCTGGCTGCATGTCACCTGACTCCCGTCACTGTTCTGTCCACGACTTAATAAGTCGACAACAATCCTGGAGACAGTAGACGAAGTGGGTAATGTGTCCCTCCGTCTTATCGGTATTGTCCACCAGTAACAACACGGTACATTCTTAGCGCTGGAGGAAGGCTGGTCACCCCCTACCCAAATTCAGCTACTCTATGTACCAGCACACGCATGTACCCAACTTTGCTTAATTTTAATTTTAAAACTCGTACGTGAAGCAGGTGCAAATCCTCACTCTCCCTCTTATGTGACTCGCAACATATGGCTTACACCGCAATTATCACATCCAACTAGCCCAGGGCACACATGGCCATCCTGCCCACATACCGCACACGTACCTATCCAACTTTTACACTTCTCTCTGGGGGCCGCAACTGCTGGGTTAGGCACGGGTCATAGGAAGGCACATCCAGGTCAATATTCAAGGTAAAGGTCAATAATCAAGGTACAGGTCAACAGTCAAGGTACAGGTCAATAATCAAGGTACAGGTCAACAGTCAAGGTACAGGTCAATAGTCAAGGCAAAGGTAATATTCAAGGCAGAGGTTAATAGTCAAGGCAGAGGTTAATATTCAAGGCAGAGGTTAATGATGATAAGGCACATATGCAACAGTTAATTATCTTTATTGTGAAACATTTCGCCTACACAATAAGCTTCTTCAGTCGAATACAGAGGCAGCAGAAGTAGGAGAGATGTAAAGATGCTGTAATCAGTCCTTCACCCTGGTAGACGTAGTTTTGAGGTGGTCAGTCCCATAGTCTGGAACAATGGTCACGAACAGGTGGTTAGTCCCATAGTAATAATAAAATTAATAATATCTTTATTTACTACAAGTACATGTACAAGGTATACAGGCCTAGCTGACATCAATGACATACTACTATATAAGAAGTCGCTTATTATGCTGAGCATTTCGGGCAAATTAGGTCAGTTTTGTCCCAGGATGCGACCCACACCAGTCGACTAACATCTAGGTACCCATTTTAAACTGATTGGTGAACATGGACAGGGACAGCCTGACTAGTGGTCAGGCAATAAAGTTATAGAAAATGTTCTCTACAGCAGGACACTGTTGTGTTACAGTGACTGACAGTGTGAATATGATGATATATAATACCGACAAGTTAATAAGACATGTCTTCCAGGGTGATGCACTCATTATATCGTCTTTATATCTCTGCTGCTTCTGCTTCAACTGAAGAAGGCTACTGTGTAGGCGAAACACTCAGTAATAAAGATACCTAACTGTTGCACATGTGTCTTACTTATCAACTTCTCGGTACTGTATATCATCATATTCTCGCAGAGGTTAATAATCAAGGCAGAGGTTAATAATCAAGGCAGAGGTTAATAATCAAGGCAGAGGTTAATATTCAAGGCAGAGGTTAATAGCGAAGCTGTGATCCGGACGGTGGAATGTGATCACTATTAACTTGCTATGCATCAGGACCTGGTTCACCTTCTTCTTCAGTCTGGGACGACTCGCTACCTACTGATTCATGTGCCGGAAATCCTCCTGAGCCTCGTGCGCCAGGAACCAATGAGATACGCTGCCCCTGTGATGATTCAAACATACCTGTGACTGGTGCCGAGTCTTTATACTCTCGAAGTCCACCAATGAACACTGGCGCCAGTACAGAGTAGAAAGGCACGCGCCGGCCCAGAGCTACATGATAACTTTTAGTCACTTGCCCGGTAGATGAGCACAAATAAAATATTAGAGAATCATTACAGTTAGTATTGGTCAGATATTTTTGTTAGTGGATTTGAGTTTGAGAAGGACTTGCCCAGTATGGGCCAGTAGGCCTGCTGTAGTGTTCCTCTTTTCTTATGTTATGTAGCCTGGATTGGTCTGGGACCGGGCCACGGCGAAGGGGGGAGTTGACCCCCGGAAACCGTCTCTTAGGTATCCTTCAGTTAGGTCTACGGCCCATGCTAGACAGGTCTTTTTCAAATCCAAACCAGGGTATATCTCAGAGTTCTTTATTACGTCTGTCGCAATCACTTCGAAGATTGTTGAAGTTTACTGAGTTTATACTCGTCTATACTTCCATGATGTCGTAATCCGCTTATACTGTATTTGTGATTGTTATGTCTCTGATTAGTTCCTCGTTCTTCGTGAAGATCAACTCCAGTGTATGTTCATCTGTAGTGGGTTCTCTTACTTATTGGTTCAAGACGAACTTTCCACAAAGCCTCATTATTTATCTGGTAAGTACCTGGTGAGTAAGACGTCCAACACTAAGCATTTATTGTACAAGTATTGTATACAATACCGACAAGGTGAAGAATTAGACACGTGCAACATTTGGGTATCTGTATTATAGACGTTTCGTTATACAGTGGTTATATCAATACAATACAAGGACATAATGTGCAGAATGTAGAATTATATACAAAAGATGAGGTAATCAGAACCTTAGCCAAGACCGTGGGACTGATTACCTCATCTTTTGAATGTAGTTCTACTGTCTTCCAATTATGTCCTTGAATTTGTATTGATAAAGCCACTGCATGACGAAACGTCTACAATAAACATACCTAGATTTTGCACATGTGTCTGATTCTAGGCATATATTATTGATGAAACATTTGTCCAGGTGATACCTACCTAGTGCTGTACTCATCACTCGTCGGTATTTATAATACGGTATGTAACTGTTGAACTAGCGGACTTCCAGGAACTACTTCTGTTACAACGTTGTAATTTACCTCCTCCCATTTCATATTTGGGTGGTTGATATCTCCAAGGAGGATAATATTTGGTGTGGGGTTTTCAAGACTTTCAAGGCGGCTATTCATCTTCCTTATCTGATCCCTGAATTCCTCAGTCGTTGCTGATGGTGGATTATATACGAGGATAATTACTAGATTCCTATTTTCCACTTTAATACCTACAACTTCTACTGCATCACTGGATGAATTCAACAGTTCTGTGACTTATTAGATCTGTCAAAATAATAAATATTGATTTTTTATTGTTATCTTGTTGTCAAAACATCCCTTGTATGACTCGCGAAATCGTAATGACACGATTGCAAACAAACCATACCACAGGTGGGGTTCGAACCCGCGGTCTGGAGTTTTGAGACTCTGACCGCGGGTTCGAACCCCATCCGTGGTATGGTTTGATCCCTTGTATTTTTGTCTGTGGAAGTTTCAAACACAACATTCACCCCTGTGAGGAGCCCACTTAAATATACCTAACTCTCATTTTTATTTTATTTCAAACTTTAAATGTTATCAGACAGGAAAAAGGATTTACCATTTGGTATGTCTTGGCTCAGTGTGAGTATTGTGAGTACCACTGGTAATCTACCACCTCGTATAGTACCTGGTGCACATATCCCTACTTTCTCCAGTACTGGTTGTACACTTGTCTGTTGTACGTTCGATCGTGTTGTGTGTACGACTGGCTTGGTTTGTCACACTTCTGTGCATCTCTTTACCACCTTTTGCTCTTCTTTGTTTGTCCCCTTTTTTTTGTCTGTTCTTTCTCTCTTTTTATAAAAAGCTATGCTGTTTATTTGGCATTCTCTTCCTTTCTCGGTAGCGTCGAGTTTCTTTCAAATGGTGGTCTGGACAGCTAAGGTCGTAGTATTCTCTGAACTTCAGTGAGGATTTGCACATTTCTGAATGGAAGTACTTGCATTCATTTTTAAAGCAATACTTCCCCTTCCTTAGTATATTAGAAAATTTTCTGGTTTATTGGTATCATAATTCTTTACAATATATAAAGAGTCCCTTAGCCTAGTACTTAGATATGTCCTCAATGCCTACATTTTTCGAACCAGACTCATTTTCGCTTTCTGTGAAGTGTTCTAGAGTATCTTGTTTTTCTTTCTCTCTGCATATTTCTCCAGCTTGTCTCTTTTTTTCATGTTATTGTCGTCTCCTCATCGCTTGTATTTTGCTCGTTGACTTCCATTTTTACCGCCGTCTCTTCCGTCCTGTCCTGGGTATGAGTACCTCAGCCACGCGCTCCACACCTTTATCCTCCCACTTTATATTTCTGGCAAGCTACCTGGAGTCTACCTACCTGGAGTCTACCTACCTGGAGTCTACCTACCTGGAGTCTACCTACCTGGAGTCTACCTACCTGGAGGGTATTCTGGGGATCAACGGCTCCGAGGCCCTGTCCATGACCAGGCCTCCGGTGGGTCAGGGCCTTATCAACTAAGCTGTTACTGCTGGCCACACGTAGTCCAACTTACGAACCACAGTCCGGCTGATTCGGTACTGACTAGGTATCTGTCCAGCTCCCTCTTGAAGGCAGCCAGGGGTCTATTGGTAATTCCCCTTATGCCTGATGGGAGACTGTTAAACAGTCTTGGGCCCCGGACACTTATTGTGTTTTCTCTCAGTGTTCTAATGGCGCCCCTACTTTTCATTGGGGGTATGTTGCACCGTCTGCCAAGCCCTTTCTTTCATAGGGAGTGATTTCTGTGTGAAGATTAGGGACCAGTCCCTCTAGGGACTGATTGGTGATTTTTGAATACCTCCTTTATATCTGTCCAACTTGGCATCACTCTAGAACAAATCCAGAAACATCACTGCCATTAAAGGTCATTGTTCATGGCTGTACTCATTAACTTGAAGATTATTTACCAGAGATTCCTTGTTTGTCACACCTCAGTTAGTGTACTTGTGTGTATTTACGTAAGTGCCTGTCAAGTCTTAGATTCCTGTTCCCAGTAATTCAAGATCCTTGTCATGTTTACGTTTTCACTTGAGTTATTTCAGCAGACTTGTGTAGTTATAAACATGTAACTTGTAATACAATGACTGTGTTTTGAACTGTTATGGTACATCCATAATATAAAGGATCGTAATATTTTCAAACTAAAGAAGTGAATAATATGTGGATGCACCAGGTTGTTGTTTTCAGTGTTAAGTTTATAATGTTTCTGCAGGAAGACTAAGAGTTAGGTAAAAGGACACAAGTGCAACTAGTTCGACATTTCACTGTGGCAACGTTTCGCTCTCCAGGAACTTTGTCAAACCACAATGAAATGTCGCATTAGTTGCACTTGTGTCCTTTTACCTAACACATTGTCGGTAATTCTACAAACATTATTACAAGGCTAAGAGTGTCCACCAGCATCATACTGTATTGTATAGCTTTATGAGTGTACTTTATGTAGAGTCAATTCTCATTCCAATATGACGTTCTACAGAGTTCTCAGTCTCCAAGGTGATGTAAACCAAGTCTTCCAGTGGGCTACTGACAACAATATGATGTTCAATGAGGATAAATTTCAGTCACTAAGTTACGGAAGAATGTGAGAGACCTGGGAGTGATACTGGGAATGGTTGACGTCCCTAAAACTGTACTCTTTAGAATGTAGGCGAGAGAGATACATCATAATATACACCTGGAAGATACTGGAGGGATTGGTACTAAACCTGCACACCGAAATAACTACATATTAACACATGAGGCTTGGCAGGAGATGCAGGATTTCTGCAGTGAAAACAGGGGAGCGATAAACCCAATGAGAGAGAATTCATTAAGTGTAAAGTGACCACGACTCTTCAACACCCTCCCTTCATGCATAAAGGGGATTACCAACAAACCCCTGTCTACAAGAGGGGACTTGACAGTCTCCTCAAAACAGTTCCTGATCAGCCGGGTTGTGATGGATACGCTGGAATGCGGGTGGCGGCCACTAACAGCTTGATCGATCAGGCCAGCAACCAGTAAGGCTGGTCTGGGACCAGGGTGAGGGGGCGGTGACCCCCAGAAGCAACCCCAAATATACCCTATTAGTATTGCATCCAGAATTCTGTCTAAGTATTCATGTGATGATGCGACGTTGACAGTGGACTGAGTGATGACTAGGAACTAAATAACAGCGACCTTAGTGAGAGAGAGAGAGAGAGAGAGAGAGAGAGAGAGAGAGAGAGAGAGAGAGAGAGAGAGAGAGAGAGAGAGAGAGAGAGAGAGGAGAGAAAAATTCTACCTCTATACATGTAATAGCATGATAGTTAAGAGGTAATGTTGAGGTGTTGGAGATACTAACATAGTATAGTTGTACCTCACAAGTGCTGATGGCTCTTCTGGTTGCTATGGCACATGACTGAACTAGGTCACTTGCTTCCTCTTTCACTCTCTCTCTCTCTCTCTCTCTCTCTCTCTCTCTCTCTCTCTCTCTCTCTCTCTTTTATTTACACAATGGAATACTTCTCTCCTCTCAACTCTCTTCTCTCTCTTCCTCTCATTATCTCTTCGTCCTTTTAGCTCTCTTTCCTACTTTCCCGTCACCTACTCACTCGTTCTCTTTCCCTGCCCTTCTTCTTTCTTTCCCTCCCTCCTCCCGTTCTCTATACCCTCATGTCCCTTTCATACTCTTTCTCATCTCCCTTCTTGTTCTCTCTCCTACTCCCCTTCTTGTTCTCTCCCTCTCCTCCCCCTTCTTGTTCTCTCCCTCTCCTCCCCCTTCTTGTTCTCTCTCCTACTCCCCTTCTTGTTCTCTCCCTCTCCTCCCCCTTCTTGTTCTCTCCCTCTCCTCCCCCTTCTTGTTCTCTCCCTCTCCTCCCCCTTCTTGTTCTCTCCCTCTCCTCCCCTCCCCACTCGGCCCTGAGGAAGAACATGCATACAACGTGATGTTCAATGAGGACAAATTTCACTTGATGTGTCAGGGAAGGATGTAGGGGATACAGGCTGACACTCAGGAGGTCAACACAGTCAGGGAAGGATGTAGGGGATACAGGCTGACACTCAGGAGGTCAACACAGTCAGAGCAGGATGTAGGGGATACAGGCTGACACTGAGGTCAACACAGTCAGGGTAGGATGTAGGGGATACAGGCTGACACTCAGGAGGTCAACACAGTCAGGGTAGGATGTAGGGGATACATGCTGACACTCAGGAGGTCAACACAGTCAGAGCAGGATGTAGGGGATACAGGCTGACACTGAGGTCAACACAGTCAGGGAAGCATGTAGGGGATACATGCTGACACTCAGGAGGTCAACACAGTCAGAGCAGGATGTAGGGGATACAGGCTGACACTGAGGTCAACACAGTCAGGGTAGGATGTAGGGGATACAGGCTGACACTCAGGAGGTCAACACAGTCAGGGTAGGATGTAGGGGATACATGCTGACACTCAGGAGGTCAACACAGTCAGAGCAGGATGTAGGGGATACAGGCTGACACTGAGGTCAACACAGTCAGGGTAGGATGTAGGGGATACAGGCTGACACTCAGGAGGTCAACACAGTCAGGGCAGGATGTAGGGGATACAGGCTGACACTCAGGAGGTCAACACAGTCAGGGTAGGATGTAGGGGATACAGGCTGACACTCAGGAGGTCAACACAGTCAGGGTAGGATGTAGGGGATACATGCTGACACTCAGGAGGTCAACACAGTCAGAGCAGGATGTAGGGGATACAGGCTGACACTGAGGTCAACACAGTCAGGGAAGGATGTAGGGGATACATGCTGACACTCAGGAGGTCAACACAGTCAGAGCAGGATGTAGGGGATACAGGCTGACACTGAGGTCAACACAGTCAGGGTAGGATGTAGGGGATACAGGCTGACACTCAGGAGGTCAACACAGTCAGGGTAGGATGTAGGGGATACAGGCTGACACTGAGGTCAACACAGTCAGGGTAGGATGTAGGGGATACAGGCTGACACTCAGGAGGTCAACACAGTCAGGGCAGGATGTAGGGGATACAGGCTGACACTCAGGAGGTCAACACAGTCAGGGTAGGATGTAGGGGATTCAGGCTGACACTCAGGAGGTCAACACAGTCAGGGTAGGATGTAGGGATACAGGCTGACACTCAGGAGGTCAACACAGTCAGGGCAGGATGTAGGGGATACAGGCTGACACTCAGGAGGTCAACACAGTCAGGGTAGGATGTAGGGGATACAGGCTGACACTCAGGAGGTCAACACAGTCAGGGTAGGATGTAGGGGATACAGGCTGACACTCAGGAGGTCAACACAGTCAGGGTAGGATGTAGGGGATACAGGCTGACACGGAGGTCAACACAGACAGGGTAGGATGTAGGGGATAGGCAAGGCTGACACGGAGTCAAACAGACAGGGTAGGATGTAGGATCAGGTTGACACGGAGGAGGTCAGCACAGTCAGGGAAGGATGTAGGGGATACAGGCTGACACGGAGGAGGTCAACGCAGACAGGGAAGGATGTAGGGGATACAGGCTGACAGGGAGGAGGTCAGCACAGTCAGGGAAGGATGTAGGGGATACAGGCTGACACGGAGGAGGTCAACACAGTCAGGGAAGGATGTAGGGGATACAGGCTGACACGGAGGAGGTCAGCACAGTCAGGGAAGGATGTAGGGGATACAGGCTGACACTGAGGATGTCAGTACAGTCAGGGAAGGATGTAGGGGATACAGGCTGACACGGAGGAGGTCAACACAGTCAGGGAAGGATGTAGGGGATACAGGCTGACACTGAGGAGGTCAGCACAGTCAGGGAAGGATGTAGGGGATACAGGCTGACACGGAGGAGGTCAACACAGTCAGGGAAGGATGTAGGGGATACAGGCTGACACGGAGGAGGTCAACACAGACAGGGAAGGATGTAGGGGATACAGGCTAACACGGAGGAGGTCAACACAGACAGGGAAGGATGTAGGGGATACAGGCTGACACGGAGAAGGTCAACACAGTCAGGGTAGGATGTAGGGGATACAGGCTGACACTGAGGAGGTCAGCACAGACAGGGAAGGATGTAGGGGATACATGCTGACACTGAGGAGGTCAACACAGACAGGGAAGGATGTAGGGGATACAGGCTGACACTGAGGAGGTCAGCACAGTCAGGGAAGGATGTAGGGGATACAGGCTGACACTGAGGAGGTCAACACAGACAGGGAAGGATGTAGGGGATACAGGCTGACACGGAGGAGGTCAACACAGACAGGGAAGGATGTAGGGGATACAGGCTGACACTGAGGAGGTCAGCACAGTCAGGGAAGGATGTAGGGGATACAGGCTGACACGGAGGAGGTCAACACAGTCAGGGTAGGATGTAGGGGATACAGGCTGACACGGAGGAGGTCAACACAGACAGGGTAGGATGTAGGGGATACAGGCTGACACGGAGGAGGTCAACACAGACAGGGAAGGATGTAGGGGATACAGGCTAACACGGAGGAGGTCAACACAGACAGGGAAGGATGTAGGGGATACAGGCTAACACGGAGGAGGTCAACACAGACAGGGAAGGATGTAGGAGATACAGGCTGACACGGAGGAGGTCAACACAGTCAGGGAAGTATGTAAGGGATACAGGCTGACACGGAGGAGGTCAACACATACTCAGATCATTCAACAGAGCAACGTTCTTTGCAATTATTTACTCACAGTTGCTTATTAGTACCCACAACAAGTTAGGTAAGGTTTGTCAGGAAACAGGACAAGTGTTTCCTGACGCGGGTCTTAGTCATATGATGACCCGCCATTGAGCTTTTGGTCATCTGGTCGAGGCCTTCCGCTGGCTTACCCTTCCACCCACAACAGCGGAGCAATACTCTTAACGTCGTTTTCAATAATTTGTTCATCATATAATTTGTTATATAAAAAAAACATCAAATGGTCGTACCAATTACTACATCCTTCTGTGATTAATTACAACTATAAACCCCTAGTTTTTAAAGGGGTGGACCGGGTGAGCCAGCGGAAGGCCTCGGTCAGACGACCAAAAGCTCCAGCTGCAGGTCATCACATGACTAAGACCCGCGTCAGGAAACACTTGTTCTGTTTCCTGACAAACATTAACTCAACCTTGTGTAATTAATTAATTTCACTGATGTACCACTATGAAGAAAAACGCCATAATATCCCTTTGGCTCCACTTTGTGCGTGTCGGTGGCACGAAAAAAATCCTCGTTATCTAGTCTCTGGTGTCCTGTTATGACCTTATATGTGGCTATCATGTTCTCTTCCTGCTATCATTCACCTTGGTCATATTTAGCGCTGTCAATTTGCTACCATAATTCACATTTTCCAACTTTTTTAAGTTGTTCACGTGTTTTCATGTTGTGCCCACTTTCATGTGTGGTGCCCACTTTCATGTGTGGTGCCCACTTTCATGTGTGGTGCCCACTTTCATGTGTGGTGCCCACGTTCATGTGTGGTGCCCACTTTCATGTGTGGTGCCCACTTTCATGTGTGGTGCCCACTTTCATGTGTGGTGCCCACTTTCATGTGTGGTGCCCACTTTCATGTGTGGTGCCCACTTTCATGTGTGGTGCCCACTTTCATGTGTGGTGCCCACTTTCATGTGTGGTGCCCACTTTTATGTTGTGCCCACTTTCATGTGGTGCCCACTTTCATGTGGTGCCCACTTTCATGTGTGATGCCCACTTTCATGTGTGATGCCCACTTTCATGTGTGGTACCCACTTTCATGTGTGGTGCCCACTTTCATGTGTGGTGCCCACTTTCATGTGGTGACCACTTTCATGTGTGGTGCCCACTTTCATGTGTGGTACCCACTTTCATGTGTGGTGCCCACTTTCATGTGTGGTGCCCACTTTCATGTGTGGTACCCACTTTCATGAGTGGTGCCCACTTTCATGTGTGGTGCCCACTTTCATGTGGTGACCACTTTCATGTGGTGACCACTTTCATGTGGTGCCCACTTTCATGTGTGGTACCCACTTTCATGTGTGGTGCCCACTTTCATGTGTGGTGCCCACTTTCATGTGTGGTGCCCACTTTCATGTGGTGACCACTTTCATGTGGTGACCACTTTCATGTGGTTCCCATTTTCATGTGTGGTACCCACTTTCATGTGTGGTGCCCACTTTCATGTGTGATGCCCACTTTCATGTGTGGTGCCCACTTTCATGTGGTGCCCACTTTCATGTGGTGACCACTTTCATGTGGTGACCACTTTCATGTGGTGCCCACTTTCATGTGTGGTGCCCACTTTCTTGTGTGGTGCCCACTTTCATGTGTGGTGCCCACTTTCATGTGGTGCCCACTTTCTTGTGTGGTGCCCACTTTCATGTGGTGCCCACTTTCATGTGGTGCCCACTTTCATGTGGTGACCACTTTCATGTGGTGCCCACTTTCATGTGGCGCCACACAAGTCAAGACTGTAGAAGAGTTGCGAAAATGTGAATTATGTTGCCAAAACTGACAGTGCTAAAGATGACCAAGGTGGATGATAGCAGGAAGAGAACATGATAGCCACATATAAGGTCATAACAGGACACCAGAGACTAGATAACGAGGATTTTTTTTCGTGCCACCGACAGGGATAGCAAGATTGTTATTAACAAGATTTTTAACATTTCTCCATCCATATATTTATAAGTTACTTTATGATTTGCTAGACTAGCATATGAGCGTCTCTGTGAGACTTGAGAGTGAGGAATGTTAGAGGATCTCACATTCAAGAATCACAAATATGGTGTCATTGCTACTGCAATGACAATAATAGGCAGGATAACTAGAACTTTCAAGACAAGAGATGGTGAGTCAGTGATGGTACTCTTTAGTCACTTGTTCTCTCCAGGCTGGACTACTGCTGTGTACTAATGGTTCCCTTCAACCCAGGCCAGACTGATGAACTAGAAAACGTACAGAGAACTTAACTTGCTAGTACACATTCAATCAAATATCTACTGGGAACAGTCGAAGTCCCTTCAACTGTACTTCTTGGAACGTAGGCGAGAAAGATACCGTATATTCCTGCATATAAGGCGCACGACAAAAGTATCATAACGGTAAATCAGTAATCATATTCAAGGATTAATTACTCTTTTACTTTACATTAAACCATAACCCAAAGCCAACCCTTGACCCTAACCTTGAGCATATAAGGCGCAGGCTGATTTTCCAAGACTTTTCGTGGGAAAAAGACCCGCCTTATATGCTGGAAAATACGTTACAGCATAATTTACACCTGGAAAATCCTGGAGGGACAAGTCCCAAACCTGCACAGCAGAATCACTCAACGTGAACTTAAGAGACTAAACAAACGGTGCAAAATACCTCCTGGTCACAGACCGGGCCGCGGGGGCTTTGACCCCTGGAACTCTCTCCAGGTAAACTCCAGGTAATAAAAGGCTAAGGTACCATCTAGAAGTTGTACCATGGTATCATCTAGAAGTTGTACCATGGTACCATCTAGAAATTGCACCATGGTACCATCTAGAAGTTGTACCATGGTACCATCTAGAAGTTGTACCACAGTACCATCTAGAAGTTGTACCAAGGTATCATCTATAAGTTGTACCACAGTACCATCTATAAGTTGTACCAAGGTACCATCTAGAAGTTGTACCAAGGTACCATCTAGAAGTTGTACCAAGGTACCATCTAGAAGTTGTACCAAGGTACCATCTAGAAGTTGTACCAAGGTACCATCTAGAAGTTGTACCAAGGTACCATCTAGAAGTTGTACCAAGGTACCATCTAGAAGTTGTACCAAGGTACCATCTAGAAGTTGTACCAAGGTACCATCTAGAAGTTGTACCAAGGTACCATCTAGAAGTTGTACCAAGGTACCATCTAGAAGTTGTACCAAGGTACCATCTAGAAGTTGTACCAAGGTACCATCTAGAAGTTGTACCAAGGTACCATCTAGAAGTTGTACCAAGGTACCATCTAGAAGTTGTACCAAGGTACCATCTAGAAGTTGTACCAAGGTACCATCTAGAAGTTGTACCAAGGTACCATCTAGAAGTTGTACCAAGGTACCATCTAGAAGTTGTACCAAGGTACCATCTAGAAGTTGTACCAAGGTACCATCTAGAAGTTGTACCAAGGTACCATCTAGAAGTTGTACCAAGGTACCATCTAGAAGTTGTACCAAGGTACCATCTAGAAGTTGTACCAAGGTACCATCTAGAAGTTGTACCAAGGTACCATCTAGAAGTTGTAGCACTAAGTGCCAACAACAACAACAACACATGTTGAGGAGTTACACAAAAAAAAAAAAAACACAAGATGTGTTGGTTGTTGCAACTATGTCATGGACGGTTGTCTTCCCTCCCCCCCCCCTGTGTGTCTTCCCCCTCCCCCGTGTGTGTATCCCTCCCCGTGTGTGATCCCCTCCCACGTGTGTTCCCCTTCCCCCGTGTATTCCCCTCCCAGTGTGTGTTCCCCCCTCCCCTGTTCGTGTACCCCTTCCACGTATGTGTCCCCTCCATGTGTGTTCCCCCCCCCCGTGTGTTCCCCCGTGTGTATTCCCCCTCCCCCGTGTGCTCATCCCGTGTTAAAGCTGACTCTTACATTCACTATACGCCACAATACATACACTTTCTGTTATGAGAAGCAGCTAGCTTGTACGTTACTTCTAGACGCTGCTAACACCAGGCTAGCTTGTACGTTACTTCCAGACACTGCTAACACCAGGCTAGCTTGTACGTTACTTCTAGACGCTGCTAACACCAGGCTAGCTTGTACGTTACTTCCAGACACTGCTAACACCAGGCTAGCTTGTACGTTACTTCCAGACACTGCTAACACCAGGCTAGCTTGTACGTTATTTCCAGACACTGCTAACACCAGGCTAGCTTGTACGTTACTTCCAGACACTGCTAACACCAGGCTAGCTTGTACGTTACTTTCAGACACTGCTAACACCAGGCTAGCTTGTACGTTACTTTCAGACACTGCTAACACCAGGCTAGCTTGTACGTTACTTCCAGACGCTGCTAACACCAGGCTAGCTTGTACATTACTTCCAGACGCTGCTAACACCTGTATATGTGTCCGAACACTCACAACTAAACCAACAGTTTGCAAGAGAATGTAAACAAGGCAGAGTAACTTGGATACCAGATAGGACAGGAAAGTGATATCCATCAATTAATGGATTCTGCCATCTGGAAGCGAGTAAACCATATGGAGAAGTGTTAAGATGAATTGTTCAATGTATTTTGTTCATTGGTGTTCAGAACGTTGCTTTAGGTGAACACAGAGATGACTCAGCACTTGGGTGAACATCTGAACGCCTGCAGGTTATGTACATTCATGGCCTTTGCTATAACTTTGAAGTATTTCCTACTAGACTTATATTCACTGGAGCGCAGGCGAGAGAGATATATCATAATCTACACCTGGAAGATTCTGGAGGGACTGGTCCCTAATATGCACACAGAAATCACTCCATACGAAAGCAAAAGACTTGGCAGACGGTGCAACGTACCCCCAGTGAAAAGTAGGGGCGCCACTGGTACACTAAGAGAAAACACAATAAGTGTCCGGGGCCCAAGACTGTTCAACAGCCTCCCACCAACCATTAGGGGCATTACCAGTAGACCTCTGGTTGCCTTCAAGAGGGAGCTGGACAGATATCTAAAGTCAGTGCCAGATCAGCCGGACTGTGGTTCGTACGTTGGACTACGTGCAGCCAGCAGTAACAGCCCTGATCCACCGGGAGGCCTGGTCATAGACCGGGCCGCAGGGACGTCGATCCCCGGAATGCCCTCCAGGTAGACTCCAGGTAGGTACTCCTGCAGCCGGGCCTTGGACTAGGCTTGTCCGGTGCTTGCCTGATCAACCAGATTGTTGCTGATGGCGGCCCGCTGGTCCACATATGCATCAGAACCTGGTTGATCTGTTACATGGCGGAGGCACTCATCCAATTTCCTGCTGCTAACTTCTACACTTCCCAGTAGTGTTAATTAAACAGTCTAGGCCCCCGGTTGTTAATATAATGCTCTCTTATTGTGCCCCTGGGTTTATTTTACATTTTCTCCCGTATATCTCACTCCAGTATGTTGTTATGGCTGTGTGCAGATTTGGGACTAGGCTCTCGATTATAATTTCACGCATAAGGGGAATTACCAATAGACCCCTGGCTGCCTTCAAGAGGAGCGGGACAGATGTATACCTTTGAAGAGTTTCGAGAGTTTCACTACTCTCGGAGCCCGGCCATGGGCCAGGCTTGAAAGTTTGTGTCGGATCAGCTGGCTGTGGTCCGTATATTGGACTACGTGCGGCCAGCAGTAACAGCCTGATTGATGAGGCCCTGATCCAGCGGGAGGCCTGATCGTGGACCGGGCCGCCGGGGCGTTGATCCCAGGAATACCCTCCAGGTAGACTCCAGATACATTATCATGTATCTTCCCTCCCCACCTCCCGCTACCAGGGAATGCATATTTAGGACGCTGAGACATTCCCAGTAATTTAAATGCTTAATTGGCTCTTGGTGGGCAGTAAATGACATCTGCATGTGTTGCAGCTGTGATATCTCTCCTGCCCTGAATGAAACCATCAATGCTGAGCAATACTCTAAGCGAGACACCACAAGCAGTATGAAAAGTTTCACCATTGGCCCCATTTCTCTTGTTTTGAAGATTTTCATTATCCATCCTATCATTGTCCTGGCTGTCGTGGTAGTTGCCCTAATATGTTTCTTGGTCTATTTGTTAGATTCAAGATGTTGAACTCAGTATGATTCACTTTCATGTTTTTCTAGTGACAAAATCAGTAAGAGAGTAACTTATTATTATCCTAGCAATGGCAAGCATGAACAGTGTCAAGCCTACTGCACCCAAATCAACTATTGATAATAACGAAGAATAAGGTTAACATTTCACTAGTAAAATAACATCCCTAGTGTCTCTATTAGTTAATCATTGCCGAGTAAGGTGGAAGTGCACCAGGTAAACCTAAGAACAAAAATACTGCTTTAAATACGTAGCCCAAACTAGAGTAGTTTAACATTCCCTCAGACCGCCACAGCAGCCTAGCTCTGCTCTACGCTGTTCTACCTCCACGGTACCGTCCATAATCATCAATGAGGATTTCTCACATACGGTTTTCGGAAAATTTCTCAGTTAGGTTAGGCTACGTTAGGTTAGGTTACGGTACTTTAAGTTAGATTAGGTTAGGTTCGGTTACATTAGGTTAGTTTGCCCAAACGACGTTTCCGAGAATCAACGCCCTTGCAGTCCGGTCCCAGACCAGGCCTCCTTTAGGAGCAGCATCTCTTATCTTGAACGTTCTAGTTATCCAGCCTATCATTTTCCTTGTAGCAATGGTAACATTGCTGTGATCATTGAATGTGAGAACTTTCAACATCATTACTCCTAAGTCTCGAACATGGGACTTTTCCCATCTAATGAATAATCTGAGTATGTCCTGTACTCTGTTACACAGAGGAGAAATTAAAAGTTGTTCGTGTTAAACATCATATTGTTGTCTGAGGTCCACTGGAAGCTTTATTTATATCCGCCTGAAGATTCACTGTCTTCAAAAACGCCACACTCAAAGAGATTCTGTTGCCGTCAGCAAAGGATGTTATGGTGCTATGGTTTACGTCCTTGTTAATATCGGTAATAAGAACGAGAAACATAAGTGGGTGAGTATTTGTGCTTTGAGGAACTAAGCTTTTTACTGTGGCAGCCTATGACTTCACTCTGTTTACTAATACTCTCTGGAATTCAAAAATTTGTTAAGAAGTAGAATATTCATCTGCTCACTTTTCCAGTTATCCCGTTTCCACGCACTTGTGCGCTAACATACCATGGTCGTATTTGTTGAACGCTTTTGTAAAATCAGCATACACTACTGGGTATCCCTCACAAGGTTACCCTGAGGTATTCCGCACATTCTTACTTTTTTCATAGATGAGCAGCTGAAATTTGTCCTCGTTGAACATTTATTTACAGTGACACACTGAAGCTCTTGATTTAAGTCGGCTCACAGGCATTTACAACAGCATTTTGTTTGTCTTGGGCCAAACAAGGCCGGCCCAGCGCCGGGCTGCGGGAGTAGCAAAACTCGAAACCCATCATAGGTGTATCTAAATGTGCGCAAAACTGTACGTGGCGAGCATGTCTTAGCAGTCGTTCAACGATTTTGATGAAGTGCTGCCCACCTGAAGTCTACCTGGAGGTTGTTCAGGGGGTCAACGCACCCTCGGCCCGGTCTTCGACCAGGCCTCCCGGTGGATCATAGCCTGATTAACCAATCTGTTGCTACTGGCCGAAGGCAATCAAACGTACGAACCACATCCCGATTGATCAAGCACTGACTTTAGGTATCCGCTCAGTTCCCTCTTGAAGAGTCAAGAGTCTGTTAGTAATTCCAATTATGTATGATGGAAGGCTACTGAACAGTCTTGGGCCCCAGACACTTACTGTGTTTTCTCTTAAACTACTCACGGCATCCCTGTGAGGAGCAGGGGTGCGGTGGGGACAATAAGGGAGCACTGTATCAACATCCGGGGTCCCAGACTGTTCAACATCTTACCATAAGATATCCGAAACATCGCTGGAACCAGTGTAGAAGCCTTCAAGAGGAAACTGGACAAGTATCTTCACCAGGTGCCAGATCAACCAGGCTGTGATGGATATGTGGGGCGGCGGGCCTCCAGCAGCAACAGCCTGGTTGACCAGGCAAGCACCAGACGAGCCTGGCCCATGGCCGGGCTCAGAGAGTAGATAAACTCTCGAAACTCTTCAAAGGTAAAGGTAAAGGGGTATGTTGCACCGTCTGCCTAGTCTTTTTGCTTTCGTAGAAAGTGATTTCTGTGTGACGATTTGGGACGACTTCCTCTAGGATTTTCCAGATGTAGATTATGATGTATCTTTGTCGACTACGTTCTAGATAGTACATGTCGAGGGACTTCAAACGTTCC
Organism: Cherax destructor; assembly: GCA_009830355.1. NCBI lineage: Eukaryota > Metazoa > Arthropoda > Malacostraca > Decapoda > Parastacidae > Cherax > Cherax destructor. The sequence continues at coordinate 205,413 of WNWK01000851.1, forward strand.
CAGTAATTAAGATGCTTGCCTGAACTAATATGTACATTCTTTAGATCTACAATTTCACCTGCCTTGGATGGGGCTGTTAGTGTGTACAGCAATATTCCAGCCTAGTGAGAGAACAAGTGACTTAGAGGATCATCATTGGCTTGGCATCCCTTGTTTTGATAGTTCTCATTATCCATCCTACCATTTTCCTCGCTGATGTAATAGTGACACCGTTGTGATCCCTGAAGGTGAGATCTGACATTATCACTCCCAAGTCCTTCACATTATTTTCGTCATTGTGCATGATGACTGCAACATACCTTCAAGGAAAGTTTGCAACATACCTTCAAGGAAAGTACGAGTGCAATGACGACACTTAATAAGTGTAAAAAGTGGATCAAGACTTAATCTTTCTCTATCTCTTTCTCTCTCTCTCACACACACACGCACACGAACGCACACACATGCACACACATACACACACGCACACATCGGGCAATCTGAGGCGCACATCAACCAAATAACTGCTGCAGCATATGGGCGCCTAGCAAACCTAAGAACAGCATTCCGACATCTTAATGAGGAATCGTTCAGGACCCTGTACACTGTGTACGTTAGGCCCATACTGGAGTATGTAGTACCAGTTTGGAACCCACACCTAGCCAAGCATGTAAAGAAACTAGAGAAAGTGCAAAGGTTTGCAACAAGACTAGTCCCGGAGCTAAGGGGTATGTCCTACGAGGAGATATATACCTTTGAAGAGTTTCGAGAGTATCTACTCTCTGAGCCCGGCCATGGGCCAGAGGAGAGGTTAAGGGAAATCGACTTGACGACACTGGAAGACAGAAGAGATAGGGGGGATATGATAACGACATATAAAATACTGAGAGGAATCGACAAGGTGGACAGAGACAGAATGTTCCAGAGATGGGACACAGCAACAAGGGGTCACAGTTGGAAGTTGAAGACTCAGATGAATCACAGGGATGTTAGGAAGTATTTCTTCAGTCACAGATGTGACTGTAGTGGAAGCGGGATCCATACATTGGTTTAAGAAGAGGGTATGATAAAGCTCATGGAGCAGGAAGAGTGACCTAATAACGACCAGTGAAGAGGCGGGGCCAGGAGCTGTGACTCGACCCCTGCAACCACAACTAGGTGAGTACACACACAGAGCAGCAGCAAGTGCGTCTCTTCCATCTTAAGTTTACAAACACAACACGAGGGATGACAACTAATCCCTCCTCAACCTCCACAGAGATGCCCCCAACTGGCAGTGTTGGGAGGGAGGGGGAGGGGGAGGGGACGGCATTCCCCGCGCTTCAGGGTGAGAGGGAGGAACAGGGTGTGTCGAGAACGTGAAGGGTTCACAGTATGAGGGAAAAAAATAAAGAAAGATGAGGAGGGGTGAGTTAAGAGTAGGAGAGGAAGGTAAAGAGACAGAGAGAAAGAGTGCGGGGAGAGAGGAGAAGAAGGGGTAAATAAGTGGGGAAGGGAGAGGGCAGTGAAGGGCACAAGGTCACATTTTTACCAAGACACTATTGTGTACAGAGCGACGGCGGTGTTGTGTTTACCTGTGATATTACGATGACCTATATAGACATTTTTCTACTCTCGAGACCCAGCCTATGGCCAGGCCTCCCTGCTGATTGCCTGTTCAACCAGGTTGTTGCTGCTGGCGGCCCACTACCCCACATATCCACTGCCATCAGGAATACTAAGGAAGGTAATTCCTTACCCCTGGTATGACACCAATACAGCCTGGCTACTCTGGCACTTGGCGAAGGTACTGACTCAGTTTCTTCTTGAAAACTACAATTGTTGCAGCAATATTTCTGATATCTGCTGCTAGCAGGTTGCACAGTTTGGGTCCACAGATGTTAGCACTGTGTTTTCTTACTGTACCCACGGCGCACCTGTTTATCACTGCATTTATTTTATGCTTCCTCTCATACCTCTCACTTCTCCACACTGTTATGACAGCTGCTTAATATTGTTATATCTACTTCAATTTTGTCCGTGTCTTCTACCGAAGCGACCTTCATACTCACCGGCCTATAGTTTTGTGAGTATACTTTGCTACCACCTTTGTGGAGAAACGTTGTGTCAGTGTTTTTAATGACTCTTGTGTCTAGACTCTGTCTCCGAAGGATATTTAGGGAACGTGATTATTTTCTAATTCTTGATGAATATGGAGTTGCAAAAGTCTGGGTCTGGGACAGAGTGCATGGGTTAGTTACCAATAACCTCAACCAAGTCGACTGGGGTTAGGGGTATGTCAGAAATTTTGGAGATGTCCGCAGAGTTTTGAGTCTCGTTCGTAAAAAAAATCATATGGATTATCAGTCTTAAGTCAGATTAATGACTCACTGAATACAGAGTCGTATTATGGCATATCTTTTCCTCATTTATTTATTGCCATCAGTGTAATTTCTATTTGGAAGCCTTAAGCAAGGGCCAGATACTGGATGTGGGTTTTGGCCTGAATTTTACATAAAGAAAAAGTATTTGGGGTTTCTTTCAATTTCATTTGGGGCTTTCTGTTCCCTCTGTCTCCTGAACTCTATATGATGCATTCAGTTTGAGCTCAATGTTTTCATTTCTGTAGCAAGCATTTCACTGCTGAAAAAGTCTGAATCTTTTTAGAAGCTCTGTGATTCTTCGTCTTCGGCTGTAGAGGGAACGTCTCCTTCTAACCTGCCACTTCTCTTCTTTTTCTTAATATTATCTATCAGGAGGACACTTCTAGTGCCACTGAGGTCATCCTCATGAGACACTGGTTCAAATCCTAGACCTGTGTTGGGCAGCTGAAGTCATGTTCATGGAGGTCTGAACTTGTGGTCCGAGTTTGACACAGTTATGTCCCGTGTCACATCCTCATCATTTGTGAATATAAGATTATATTTTCTAATCAAGTCGGTTCGACTATTTGTTAATTTAAGACAAATATATCACTGAGTCCTAACAGTTTATGTGACTGCTCATCCAAACTGCCTCCCGTATTCTTCAGTTTTTCGTATCTTAAATTAAATCACCAAAACAGAGGATGCTTGGAGCCGGATTTGGTTAATGGGGCTTAAAGCCTATCGACTACACGAGGGTCATTAAGGCTGCATTAGCATCCGTTTACCACCACCATTCCAGAATACTTTAATCCCTAAAATAGGGATTAGAGTAAACTCTGAGCATATATACACGGAGAGACATACACCTCTCAGTGTATATGTCCTGTTAAAGATTTTCAAGGCAGCATTCGAGGATTTTTTTTTTAATTTGTGACTCAAGATCAGTGTCCTTGACTGAGGTCACACACTGTGTTCTTGACTCAAGGTCACACCTTACGTCACTGACTCAAGGTCACACAATGTATCCTTGACTGAGGTCACACACTGTGTTCTTGACTCAAGGTGACACCTTGTGTCACTGACTCAAGGTCACAGATAATGTGTGTGGTAGATCACTTGGCTCTCCACCGCTGTCCTGCTCCTCAGACAGACGTGTACGAGTATTTCTACTTAACAACTACACATACACTAACCCCAGTAATTATACATATTAACTGGTCTCGGGCCACAGTCTGGCCTGAGACCAGGCCAGAGCCTGACCCGAGACCAGGCTTCCTTGCTGACTACCTAGTCAACGAGGCAGGTCCACACAGCCATCACAACCTGGTTGATCAAGCAGTATCGCTTCTCTGGTGAGAGTAACACTGTTATGTTCCTTGAAGGTAAGTTCTCACTATATGGCCACCTCTATATAGTGATTGTGTTGCATTTTATTTGTCAAGACGATCCTAGGAGTGGGCGGAGAAACTTGTGGGTGTAGTGTGGGCGTGTACTGGTAAGGGTGGGCGTGGGATCGTGTGAGTGTGGTCATAGTTATATGACAAGAGGAAAATGACACCTTGATGCCCTCACTGTCTGTACGGATCCAGGAAAAAAATCACAGGAAAAAGGCACAACCTAATCTAACCTAACCTATGGTATTTAAATAAAGTTTGACTCTTTTCCAATTATTTTTTTTCCTAGCCAAAATTGTGACTTATTTTCTGACTTTTTTTCCTGTGACTTTCCGGACACCGTATGTACATCCTGAAAGCAATAATGTTACTCTATCCTCTCTCTTTTTCCATTTTCCTTCTTCCTCTTCTCTCTTCCTGCTTCTTAATCGTCTTCCCCTCTTCTCTCCCTCCCCTCCCAGCGACCCCACCTGGGGCAGAGGGCCAGGAGGACGCAGACATGGTGCCCCTCACGAGCTGAGTGAGACTACAGACACGCACCACCAACATCAATATCACCTGCAAATTGCAAATATTGATTGTGGGTTTGACCGTGAGTGACCCCAGCGTCTGGTGCGGCCGGTACATGCAACCTGTCTCTCAACCCCCAACCCCACCTCCACCCCAGACCCCAAGCACCACCACTTCCCTCTCCCCTCATACCTCTGACACTCCCCTCTTGAAGAAAACCTCGCCCCTCCCTATTTGAGGTCACCCCCACCTACCCTTATACCTCTGACTCTCCCCTCTGGAGGACATTCCAACACCACTCTTTCTGGAGGGCACCTTTACTCCCTTCCTAAATGGAGGTCACCTCCACACTTCCCTTTCTGAGGTCACATCAACCCACTACCCTAATGAGGCCACTTAAAACCCTTACCCGGTAGCCCGTGGCGTGGTGGCAAAAGCTCTCGCTTCACACGCTGAGTGTCCGGGTTCGATTCCCGGAGAGGGTATAAACACTGGGCGTGTTTCCTTACACCGGTTGTCTAAGTTCCCCATCAGTAAAATGGGTACCTGGGTGTTAGTCGACTGGTGTGGGTCGCATCCTGGGGTAAAACTGACCTAATTTGCCCGAAATGTTCTGCATTTATTATTATTATAATTATTATTATTATTGTTGTTATTATTATTATACTTTGAAGATTGAGACACTTACGCAACATAAGGGAATCTGTATTGAAGAAACGTTTCGCCACACAGTGGCTTCATCAGTCCAATACAAAGCAGAAAGGTGTAAGGAGAGGAGGAGTTTGAGGTAATCAGTCCCTCGGCCTGGAGTGATGTGATCACTTCCTACAAGATTGATGGATTGAACACATCGACTCCAGGCCGAGGGACTGATTACCTCAAACTCCTCCTCTCCTTACAACTTTCTGCTTTGTATTGGACTGATGAAGCCACTGTGTGGCGAAACGTTTCTTCAATACAGATACCCAAGTGTTGCATATGTGTCTCAATCTTTAACTTGTCGGGTTTCAAAACCATTTATCTCACATTATTATTATTATACCTCCTTCATATACCTTGGATGAGTTTCGAGAGTTTTTCTACTCTCTAAGTCCAGCTTTGGGCCAGGCTCGACTGGTGCTAGCCTGGTCAACGTAGCTGTTGCTGCTGGCGACCTAGAGGCCCACATATCCATCACAGCCTGGTTGATCTGGCACCTGGTGAAGATACTTGTCCAGGTTCCTCTTGAAAACTTTTACACTTGTCTCAGCAGTGTTTCTGATATCTTCTGGTAAGATATTTAATAGTCTGACGCCAGGGATGTTGATATATTATTATCTTATTAAACCCACGGCGCCCCTGCTTTTCACTGGGTTTATTTTGCACTTCCTTCCATATCTTTCACTACAGCATGTTGCTATGGCAGTGTGCAGTTTTGGGACAAGGTCCTCAAGTACTTTCCACGTATATATTATGATGTCTCTCTCTCCTCCGCTCCAGTGAGTACATATCTAGAATTATAAGGCGTTCCCATTAATTTAAATGTTTTATTGACTCTATGAGATCCGTGAATGATTTCTGTTTCTGATCCAGGTCTGATATCTCTCATGCCCTGAACAGAGCGACATCACTGAACAATAGTCTAAAGAGAGAGCACAAGCGATTTGAGAAGTGTCACTATTGGCACTATTTCCCTTGTTTTAAAAGTTCTCATTATCCACCCTAGCATCTTCCTGGCTGTCGTGACATTTGTCTTGTGTCAGTCCCAGGTCTTTCACTTGTTCCTTTCGTTCTATTTGATGATCCTCTTGAGTTTTGTAAACAGTGTCCTTTTTGAGTTACATGTATCCCTTCTTCTGTATATAAGCAGCTGGAACCTGTCACCACTGAACGTCATATTGTTCTCACATGCCCACTGGAAAACACTGCATACATCCTCCTTTCAGTGTCATCTGTAAATGGTGATTCAAAACTGTGACGGGTGTTTTTATTTGTCTGTTAAGAGGATAAGAAACAGCAGAGGTGCCAGAACAGTGCCTTTGGGTACTGAGCATTTTACCTCCCTAATTCTAGATTTTGTTGTTTCCTACTATTCTTTGTGATCTATATATCAGAAACGTGAATATCCATCTGCTTACCTTCCCATTTATACCTATGGCCTTATTTTGTCTGTAATCACGCCATGATCGCATTTGTCAAACACCTTTGCAAAATTTGTGTACATTACATCTGCGTTTTGGTTTTCTTCCAACGCCTCGGTAATTCTTTCATAGTGGTTTATCAGTTGTGACAAGCGTGATCATCCAGCACTTAAACCGTGCTGGTTTGGTTTGTGCAGATGGTGCCGTCCATAAAGTTTGTAATTTGACATCACACCACTCTCTCATGAGGTCACCTTCACCCCCTTCTTAAATGAGTGCATCTCCACCCCCTCCCCTCAAGAGGTCACCTCCACCCCCTCCCCTCATGATGTCACCCCTCCCCCTCCCCTCATGAGGTCACCACTACCCTCCTCTGCCTCTCCGACTATTGCACTGTTAGTTGATTATTTACGCCCCTTCCAGGAACATGAACTGGAGTGTGTGTGTGTGTGTGTGTGTGTGTGTGTGTGTGTGTGTGTGTGAACACTCACTTATTGTGTGTACTCGCCTATTTGTGGCTGCAGGGGTCGAATCACAGCTCTTGGCCTCGCCTCTTCTCTAGTCGCTACTAGGTCCACTCTCTCCCTGCTCCAAGAGCCTTATCGTACCTCTTCTAAAAGCAATGTATGGATCCTGCCTCTACTACTTCACTCTCCAGATTGTTCCACTTCCTGACAACTCTAAAACTGAAGAAATGCTTCTTAACATCCCTATGACTCATCTGGTGTCCCGATGGCCCACATATCCATAACAACCTGGTTGATTGGGCATTTGCCCTAGATACTGGTTACATTTCCTCTTGACGACCTCTACACTTGTCCTGGTTGTATTTCCGATATCTTCGGTAGAATGTAGAATAGTCTGGGACCACGGATGTTGACACAATGTTTTCTATTTCGCCTGCACTACTTTCGTGTATTTCATTCTCCTACGGTTAGAATGTAGATAGCCAGGTGTAGAAATTTTTATTCGAGATTCCTTACTGTTTGGTCAGGTTAGTTGTTATTCTCTGTTGGTAGTCATCCTGTGTGTCACTAGTAGTTCAGTGATAGTATTAGTAGTATATAACAGTTAGTTGAGTCACGAGTCTTGCACGTGGGAGCGTCACTTCTAGTCTAGAGAGCAGAGAGTAGAGAACCAAGGCACACGCTCTGAGTGTACTCCCATATATTTCCACCAATACATCAGTTTCCATCCAAACCACGTCTGTGTTTACTACCCAATCCATGAGAAAAATCCCACGACATGTGTTTTGTAATTATATCCTTAAGAGTTCCTACTTTTTCCATGTCTGAGCAACTGGAATTTCTTCTCAATGACCACCATGTTATTTTTTACTGTCCACTAGAAGACTTTTCTTATATCCTCTTGCATTTTTGTTGGGGGGGGGGGGGGGAGGAGCGTCTTCACTGAATATACTTTCATGATTATTTTCGTATTATCCGAAACAACAAAAAGGCACAATACAGGTCCAAGTCAGACGGAAAGGTCGTCGTAATTTTTTTCTCCTATCTGTAGGTTATTTGTGTATTCATGTCATGCACTAATGACGGCGAGTGTTTTTATGTCTGCTATGAGGATGAGAAACAACAAAGGCGCCAGGACTGTGCCTTGGGGTACTCAACTTTTTACACTGCTAAGGCTAGATGTACAATTAGATCTTGTGTTGTTTCCTACCACACTCTGTGTTGTTTCCTACCACACTCTGTGTTGTTTCCTACCACTCTCTGTGTTGTTTCCTACCACTCTTGTGTTGTTTCCTACCACTCTTTGTTTTGTATCAGGAAACTGAACATCACTTGGCCTATTTTTCAACTTATATGAATTGACCTCATTTTATGTGTTATCACTCCAAGATCACATATGCCTACAGAGGGCAAAAATCCGTGTAGACCGAATCTGCATTCCGATTTCTTCCAAGACATCTGTAAATCTGTCATATAGGTTCAGCAGCTGTGACAATCCATATCCAGTATGGATTTACTCACTGTTATTGGGTCGTATAGATCATGCTTTCCCATAAAGACTGCAATTTAATATCTCATCAACTTTCGCAAGACTTTGATGATGCCTGATGTTAGTGCTACTGGTCCGTATTTTTTTTTTGTCGCCGCGTTTCTGGTGCCATTGTTCTTATTACAACAAAGTTATTTAGTAGTCTCATCACTTCGTGTGTTGTGCTGATGCTTTCTAACACCCGCTGATGCTTTCTAACACCCGCTGATGCTTTCTAACACCCGCTGATGCTTTCTAACACCCGCTGATGCTTTCTAACACCCGCTGATGCTTTCTAACACCCGCTGATGCTTTCTAACACCCGCTGATGCTTTCTAACACCCGCTGATGCTTTCTAACACCCGCTAATGCTTTCTAACACCCGCTGATGCTTTCTAACACCCGCTGATGCTTTCTAACACCCGCTAATGCTTTCTAACACCCGCTGATGCTTTCTAACACCCGCTGATGCTTTCTAACACCCGCTGATGTGTTCTGACTGCACTACCCTCTAATAACTCTCCACTTTCTTCACTGAATCATTTTTTCCTAAACTATTTTGTCTATGCATACTGTGTCAGCGTCCCATCATGGTTCAGCTTATGACCTGGTTTTTCACACTTGTCTTATGTGGCAGTGTGGTAACTTTAGTTCTGTTTTGACCTCTGATGATATATATATCACTTTAAACTGACTTTCATCTTTTTGCATATTTGTTTCCAGCAGCACTCTTGCTTAATTCCTGTTTGTCTGCGATTTGCTTTGCTTTATATTTCTCTCCAGCTCTCGTACTCTCTCCCTTGGTCTCTGACTCAACTATGGGCTTTCTCTGTTCTTCTTGTTTTTCTTCATGCTTGGTACAAATTTTTCCTTTGCCTCTTGAATCCTTGACTCTATTTCCCTCTTTCTTTCTTGTATTGTTTTTCTCTCCAGTTCCCTATCCCACTGCACTTCTCTCAGAATATTTATTATTCCATCATAGTCCCCTTTCTGTAGTCCTACTTTTCTTACTTATTTCCTTCATTTTACTCCCATTTTCCTTATGTACTCAAAACTTAGCAACACGTGATAGCTGGTACATAGTGGTCCCATAAATAATTTCAACTATGTCAATTATTTTGTGCAGACACCGGGCTGAGTCATGCTGGCATGTGTAGGGAGAAAGGAAACGCGTCTCAGCAGCGGAGAGCTTTGCCTTCACCCCACCTGCTGCTGGGACACCTGACACTCACCTGCTGCTGGGACACCTGGCACTCACCTCTACTGACTATGCATTTTCTACGCACCTTCCTTTCAAGGGTCCACCAGGGTCCATGGTCTGGCTGGCTACCTGGAGTCTAAGCTATAGTAGGTTTCATGACCTGGCTGGCTGTACTAGGGGTCATGACCTGGCTGCCTTGGGGTACTGAAGTTTTCACTTCGCTAAGACTGAACTTTCTTTTGTTCATTACCAATCGTTGTGACCTTTTGATTAAAAGAATGTCAATCTATGTCGCATATTTTTTCCTGTTATAACGGTTGGCCTCATTTTACAGCCTATCAAACCACGGTCACAACTGTCTTTGCAAAATTCGTGAAGACTGCATCTACATTTTGATTTCGTTCCAAAGTCTCAGTGATTTTTGTCATAATGATCTTATCAAGTATGACCTTCCTACTGTAAATCCATGTTGCCCTGTGATGTGTATGTCATTATTGATATAATGTCAGTAAGTTAGCACCTCATCATGGTTGTGTTGCCTTCTTTGTGGAGGAGTATGAGTGCAAAATGTAAGGCCTCTGGTAGTTTAGGACACCGGTAAGAGTATATTCAGTTGAGGATTCACCACAGTGGTGATTCTTTATATTTTGATTCTTTATATTTTGAACAGAGGGAAACCCACCCGATGTTTCATCAGTTAACGTATCATCAAATATGTTTCGCACACCAGTGTTTTTTTTTTAATTCGGTACAAGGATAGCGAGACCTCTGCACTGAATTGAAAAAGTCACTGACTGATAAAACGTCTTTATAGTAACGCTACCCAGGAGCTGCACATGTGGCTTATCCATCAACTTGTTGATACTGTATACCATTAATGTAATGACAATGGTCATCATGTGGTTAAGACCCGTGTCAGGGCACACTACGCTCTTTGCTGACGAATAAATCACCACCGCCAACTGGGATTTCACCTAAATCTGAGCAACGCCACAGAACACTTGAGTGATCGTGTCACCGGTACTGTCCATATCTGTATAAATCTGCTCACTTTGTCCACGTCAATTATCTGATTGTTAAAGCTAACTTTACTAAACATCCCTTCACGTTAACTATTGTTCAGGTTCTCCACCCTGAAAGTAAGCCTGTTTGAACCTAAGTGAAGTTGTGATGGAGTATATTGTGTTGGAGACTTATGTTTGTGATAGTGAGATTATGATGGAGTGTATTGTGTTGGAGACTGTTATGGAGTATATTGTGTTGGAGACATGTTTGTGATAGTGAGATTGTGATGGAGTATATTGTGTTGGAGACTGTTATGGAGTATATTGTGTTGGAGACTTATGTTTGTGATAGTGAGATTATGATGGAGTATATTGTGTTGGAGACTGTTATGGAGTGTATTGTGTTGGAGACTTATGTTTGTGATAGTGAGATTATGATGGAGTGTATTGTGTTGGAGACTTATGTTTGTGATAGTGAGATTGTGATGGAGTGTATTGTGTTGGAGACTGTTATGGAGTGTATTGTGTTGGAGACAGTTATGGAGTATATTGTGTTGGAGACTTATGTTTGTGATAGTGAGATTATGATGGAGTGTATTGTGTTGGAGACTGTTATGGAGTATATTGTGTTGGAGACTTAAGTTTGTGATAGTGAGATTATGATGGAGTATATTGTGTTGGAGACTGTTATGGAGTGTATTGTGTTGGAGACTTAAGTTTGTGATAGTGAGATTATGATGGAGTGTATTGTGTTGGAGACTTATGTTTGTGATAGTGAGATTGTGATGGAGTGTATTGTGTTGGAGACTGTTATGGAGTGTATATTGTGTTGGAGACAAGTTAAGTGATTGATGGGTATATTGTGTTGAGACTTATATGGAGTGTATTGTGTTGAGACTGTTGGAGACTGTTTGGAGTTGATATATTGTGTTGGAGACTTAAGTTTGTGATAGTGAGATTATGATGGAGTTATTGTGTTGGAGACTGTTATGGAGTGTATTGTGTTGGAGACTTAAGTTTGTGATAGTGAGATTATGATGGAGTATATTGTGTTGGAGACTGTTTGGATGTTTGTGTTGGATAGTTGTGTGAGATTGTGATGGAGTGTATTGTGTTGGAGACTGTGATATGGAGTATATTGTGTTGAGACTGTTATGGAGTATATTGTGTTGGAGACTGTTATGGAGTATATTGTGTTGGAGACTGTTATGGAGTATATTGTGTTGGAGACTGTTATGGAGTATATTGTGTTGGAGACTGTTATGGAGTATATTGTGTTGGAGACTGTTATGGAGTATATTGTGTTGGAGACTGTTATGGAGTATATTGTGTTGGAGACTTATGTTTGTGATAGTGAGATTATGATGGAGTGTATTGTGTTGGAGACTGTTATGGAGTATATTGTGTTGGAGACTTAAGTTTGTGATAGTGAGATTATGATGGAGTATATTGTGTTGGAGACTGTTATGGAGTGTATTGTGTTGGAGACTTAAGTTTGTGATAGTGAGATTATGATGGAGTGTATTGTGTTGGAGACTTATGTTTGTGATAGTGAGATTGTGATGGAGTGTATTGTGTTGGAGACTGTTATGAAGTGTATTGTGTTGGAGACTGTTATGGAGTGTATTGTGTTGGAGACTGTTATGGAGTGTATTGTGTTGGAGACTTATATCCATCACTGTTAGTGGAGAATATATGTATTGCGAAGAACTCAAAGTAAGATGCGTGACTGTAAATGTAAAAGAAACATGAGTGAAAAAATACGCGCAAATACCTGAACGCTTTCATGTGTTTACATACATATCTTCACAGGAACTGGGATCCTCTGAAATTATGAATATTTTCATAGGTTTACACACATATCTTCACAGGAACTGGGATCCTCTGAAGTCATGAATACTTTCATAGGTTTACACACATATCTTCACAGGAACTGGGATCCTCTGAAGATTTATATATAAGCACATGAAAGTGTTCAAGTATTTCTGTGTAATTTTCACTGTGAAATTTCCTCATAAATTAAACTGAAAAAAAATCCTAAATACTTTTTCTTAGATGCAAAATCCAGGACAAGAACCACATCCGATATCGTTCTCTTGCTAAAGGAGATGGAACCTACACTGAAGACAAGGAACCTACACTGAAGACAAGGAACCTACACTGAAGACAAGGAACCTACACTGAAGACAACAAGGAAATGAATGAAATACTGAAGCTGTGTATTCAGTGAGCCATTAATCAGTCTCCAGAATGATAATTCAAATGAGTTTTTCATGGACGAGACTCGAAACCCTGCCGAGATCTCCATTATTTATGACTCTAACCTCATTTGACTTCGAAAGACCAGTAATTGCATGTCCGTGCACTCTGCCCCAGGCCCTGACTCACACAACTCCATATTCATTAAGAACTGCAATACACCACTCTCTTGTGCTTTGAATATTCCATAGACGAGGAGCCTGGACACAGGAATCATCCCAGTCCTTAAAAACACCGACATAGCCCCACTCCACGAAAGTGGTAGTAGAACAATAACAAAAAATTATAAGACAAATAATGCTGACGTCCAACATTATCAAAATCTTTGAGAGAGTCTTAAGAAGGAAGAGTACTCATTACATGGAATCTCAACAAGTGTACAATCCAGCACAACGTGGATTTCGAGCAGGTTGCTTCTGACTTTAGCAATTACTTGATCATTGCATGGTCCTATATGCAGTGGTAGACAAGCAAAATGTATTTATAGTTTACAAAAAAAATTCAAAAGCCTTTGACATGGTGTGAAAGGTCACGAAATGCGTACAAAAGGAATAATTGGAAAAGTAGACAGATGGATATTTAATTTTCTAACGAATAAAGCCCAACGTGTAATACTGAACAAAGTGAAATCGGAGGTTGACATAGTGAAAAGCTCTCTTCCCCAAGGGAGAGTACTGGCCCCTGTTCTCTTTCTTATTCTCATATCCGACATAGACCGAGACATAAATCATAGCACCGTATCAACCTTTTCAAACGATATTAGAATCTGTATGATAGTATCATCCATTGAGGACACAGGACACCTCCAAGCTGAAAATCTATAAACAAAGTCTTCCAGGGGTCACTGACAATAATATGATGATCAGTGAGGACAAGTTTCAGTTACTCCTTTATGGGAAGATTGAGGAAATAAAGACTGGAGCGGAATATCAAGCAAACTGGAACCACTTAATAGATTGTAACATTAATGTAAAAGACTTTCGAGTGATCATGTCAGATCTCACCTTCAAGAATCACAACAGTGTCACTATCACAACCGCAAGGAAAATGATAGGCTGGATAACTAGAACCTTCAAAACAAGGGATGCCAAGCCAATGATGATATTCTTCAAGTTACTTGTTATCTCTAGGCTAGAGTACTCCTGTACTCTAACTAGTTAAAGTCCGTTCAAGGCAAGCGAAATTATTCCAGACCTGAAGAATGTGCAGAGAAAGTTCATGTAAATTACAGGGAACATTTAAAGTGCCTCGATCTGTACCTCTTGGAACGTAGGCAACAGAAGTTCATTATAATCTATACCTAGAAGATTCTAGAAGGATTGGTCCCAAATCTGCACAAACAAATTATTCCCCATAAAAGAGGCTTGGCAGAGAGTGCGAAATACTCCCAATGAAAAGCAAAGATGTAGTGAGTACACTAAGTCTGGCAACTCAATGAGTGTGAAGGGGCCAAGACTTTTCAACGTCCTCCCTTCATACATAAGAGGGATTACCAACAGACCCCTGGCTGGCTTCAAGAAGGCAATGAACAAGTGTTTCAAGTCATTCCCTGATTATCCAGGCTGTGGTGCTTATATCTGTTCGGCTAGCACGAACAGCCTGATTAATCAGGTCATCCACCGGGAGGGCTGGTCCGGGACCAGGCCACAGGAGCATTGACCCTCGGAACATTTTCCAGGTAGTGTACCGTATTTTCATTTCTGGAATCTATTGATTGAAAGCAAACTATGCGGTCTAGGAGTTCCCTAGTGTGTACCTGTATTTCCCGGTATTTCATCAGGTACAATGTTGTTGTTTATCATCTTTCATTTTACCTGTGACCAGTTTTGAGGTTTCTGCTACCGTCGCCACCCCATCTTATGGCAGGCATAAGATCAGCCACAGTGTGCTAAGGGAAACGTGACAACAGATGCTACCGCCAAAGAACCATGGCAAGCATAACCCAGTTGCATTTGCTAGTCGAATCTTAACCAAAGCTGAATGAAATTACTCTGTAACTGAGCAAGAAGCATTAGCTATAGACTGGGCTTTAAAACATTTCTGAGATATCTACAGATACTCAGTTCATGTCGTCACATATGTTCCGCTAATATTCTTGTTCCAGAACAAAAAGCTTACTGGACAATGAGTGAGATGGTCCTTGACCATACAAGAGTTCAATTCCACCGCTGCCACCAATTGTTGTGGGGTGGGGTTCGAAAGGTTGTGTGCATTTGGAGAAATAAACACTTGCTCTGCACAGTGTTTATTAGGTAGAATAGGTCGTGTGGTATACCAACATAACCTAAGTGTATCCTTTCAACTTGGCGTCTATATGTTTGACTGGTGTATGTCCAGCGGGTAAGAGGAGGTGTGAGACCAGAGATCACGTCACTCATTCTTACATTCCTAAGCTGACACAGTAACGGCTAATATACTAGATACATACCACTGACAACAGAAATCATACCCTACAAAAGGAAAACACTAGGCAGACAGTGCAACATACCCCCAGTGAAAAGCAGATGTCGTGAGTACACTGAGAGAAAGCACAATAAGTGTCAGGGGCCCAAGGCTGTTCAACAGCCTTCCATCATACATAAGGGGGGGATTCCCAACTGACCCATATCTGTCTTGAAGAGGGAGCTGGACAGATACCTAGGTCAGTGTCTGACCAGCCGGGCTGTGGTTCGTATGTTGGATTCCGTACGGCCAGCAATACCAGTTTGGTTGATCAGGCCCTGATCCACAGTGGGGTTATGTCATAGACTGGGCCGCGGGGGCGTCAACCCCCCGGAACTCCCTCCAGGTAGACTCCGAGTATTGGGAACACCCGCAGTGTGCTGTTACACTATATCTGACAGTTACATAGGAACAGAAGCTGTTTCACTGTCATGTTCCATCACACAGGATGAGTTTCACTGTCATGTTCCATCACACAGGATGAGTTTCACTGTCATGTTCCATCACACAGGATGAGTTTCACTGTCATGTTCCATCACACAGGATGAGTTTCACTGTCATGTCTCCAATCACTGCAGGATGAGTTTTGATGTCAGTGTGCCCATCACCACAGGCTGCAGTTCACTCTCATGCTCCACCACCACGATTTCACTGTCATGTTCCATCACACAGGATGAGTTTCACTGTCATGTTCCATCACACAGGATGAGTTTCACTGTCATGTTCCATCACACAGGATGTATTCATACAGTGTAGAAATCTTAGTCTGGGCTGAATGTGGCTAGACTGGGCTGGGTGGGTATGAGGGCAGGGGTCGAAGACCTCTGAGTCGCCTCAGTGGGTGGCGCCACCACCACCGCCCCGCCCCTCCAGACGACTCTCATCACCCCACCACCACCACCCCTCCATCAACAAAGTGCCCCACCCACCCCCAAGTCTCCCAGCTCTGGCTGACAGATACGTGTTATTACCTCATGTATGCCAGCCATTCTGTGATGGAGCATCCGGGGAAAACATTGACTCGCAGAATAATACTGTGTAGTACTATGTAGCTCTCCTTGGTTGTCTCCCTTACCTACCTACTGTATTTATCACACACACACACTCACTCATATATTAGATTAGTGTTTGTGAATATTTCGCCTGTTCTGCGAATTCTAAACACACACACACGCACACACACACATTTAAAAATATATATATATATATTATATATATATATATATATATATATATATATATATATATATATATATATATATATATATATATATATATATATATATATATATATATATATAGTTTGAGTTCAGTACCTGATTTCGGTCCAGGCTCTCAGCATCCAAGTCTCAGGCTAAGCTTTCAGTGTCACTGCTGGATCCCATCCACATATGACCATGTCTTCAACTGCTGCAACTTTCTACTTCTTCCACTGACTCCAGCATGAAAGAGACCGATAAAGCCTTCTATGAAGGGGGAAAGTATTTCAGTAAAGCTACGCAGGTGTTGCATGTGTGAAGTATCTCTCACCCTGTCGTCTCTCTTGTAACCTGCGTTTCACTGGGACATTTTGTTATGATTCTTGATGGTAAGAGCTGACATTATCACTCTTGAATCCCTCACATTTATGAGTGATATGAGTGTGCTTTATACTCCAGGCCAGAGTTTACTGCCTAGATCTTTCCACAGAGGAAGTAACCGAAACTTGTCCTTACTGAACACCATACTGCTGTCAGTGGCCCACTGGAAGACCACTATTCACCACTGTCATCACTACTCT
Source organism: Cherax destructor (assembly GCA_009830355.1). Taxonomy (NCBI): domain Eukaryota; kingdom Metazoa; phylum Arthropoda; class Malacostraca; order Decapoda; family Parastacidae; genus Cherax; species Cherax destructor. The sequence goes on from WNWK01000851.1 coordinate 222,442, forward strand.
CACTATCACCACTACTCTCACTATCACCACTACTCTCACTATCACCACTACTCTCCCTATCACCACTACTCTCACTATCACCACTACTCTCACTATCACCACTACTCTCCCTATCACCACTACTCTCACTATCACCACTACTCTCACTATCACCACTACTCTCCCTATCACCACTACTCTCACTATCACCACTACTCTCACTATCACCACTACTCTCCCTATCACCACTACTCTCACTATCACCACTACTCTCACTATCACCACTACTCTCACTATCACCACTACTCACTCTATCACCACTACTCTCACTATCACCACTACTCTCACTATCACCACTACTCACTCTATCACCACTACTCTCACTATCACCACTACTCTCACTATCACCACTACTCTCACTATCACCACTACTCTCACTATCACCACTACTCTCACTATCACCACTACTCTCACTATCACCACTACTCTCACTATCACCACTACTCACTCTATCACCACTACTCTCACTATCACCACTACTCTCACTATCACCACTACTCTCACTATCACCACTACTCTCACTATCACCACTACTCTCACTATCACCACTACTCACACTATCACCACTACTCTCACTATCACCACTACTCTCACTATCACCACTACTCTCACTATCACCACTACTCTCACTATCACCACTACTCTCACTATCACCACTACTCTCACTATCACCACTACTCTCACTATCACCAGCAAGCTTAGAGGTTTGCTGTGAAAGTCTCATGCTAATTCTAGTATAGTCTACAAAGAATGCTACGGTGCTATGATTCATGTCTCTATGTCAGATACAAGTATAAGAAAGACTTGGAACGAGCACTGTGCCTTGAGGCCCACAACTATCCACTCTGGCATCATCTGACTTGACTATGACTGTTTGTGTGTGGGTGCCACGTGGTTGACAGGACACAACAACAACAACACCAGGTTTGACACCACTAGAATAAAGAACATAAATAGAAACTGATTGCTCACGTTAAGCCAAAGATAGATAGATGATAGATAGATAGATAGATAGATAGATAGATAGATAGATAGAGAGAGAGAGAGAGAGAGAGAGAGAGAGAGAGAGAGAGAGAAGAGAGAGAGAGAGAGAGAGAGAGAAAGCCAGAGATACAGTGTTACAGAAAGGCAGAGAGAGTGAAAAAGATACAGTGTTAGAGAGGGGCATAGAGATAAGTTGAGGGGCATGAGATAAGTTAGAGAGGGCAAGAGATAAGTAGAGGCACAGAGATGTTAGAGAGGGGCATAGAGATAAGTTAGAGAGGGGCATAGAGATAAGTTAGAGAGGGGCACAGAGATAAGTTAGAGAGGGGCACAGAGATAAGTTAGAGAGGGGCATAGAGATAAGTTAGAGAGGGGCATAGAGATAAGTTAGAGAGGGGCACAGAGATAAGTTAGAGAGGGGCATAGAGATAAGTTAGAGAGGGGCATAGAGATAAGTTATAGAGGGGCATAGAGATAAGTTAGAGAGGGGCACAGAGATAAGTTAGAGAGGGGCACAGAGATAAGCTAGAGAGGGGCATAGAGAGAAAGGGGTAAGTCCTTCACTTTCTCTACCTGTGATATACCTAAGATCACTTTCTACGATCACTTTCTCTCACTTTCTAACTTTCTCTCGGACTCACTTTCCATCAGCTCATTTACTCTCAGTTCCTCACTTTCTTTTAAGTCTTCCAGCCCCTCACTTTGTCTCTCAGCTTCTCACTTTCTTTCTCAGTCTCTCACTTTCCTTATCTCTCAGCTCCTCGTTTTTTGTCTCTCAGCTCGTCACTTTTTTTTTGAGTTCCTCACTTTCTTTCACTCTCAGTTCCTTATTTTCTTTGTTTCTCAGCTTCTCACGTTGTATCTCTCACCTCCTCTCTTCGTCTCAACTTTAATCTTTATCTCAGCTACTCTCTCTCTCTCTGTCTCTCAGCTCACATTGTTTCTTAACTCAATTTTTCGGTCTCTGAGCTTTTTTCTCAGTCTCTCATCTCTCTTTCTCAGCCTCAGATCAGCACTTTCACCAATTGCTAGGATCAAGAGCCCTTCACCAGCATCAAGGCAATTCCCCCCTCCCCCTCCCACCAGGAGGTCTGGTCTAAGACTGAACACATGGACTAAAGGGTGAGGGACTGATTACCTCAGTCTCCTCCTCATCATCCACAGTTCTTCTCTATATTGGACTGATGAAGCCACTGTGTGGCGAAACTTTCCACAATAAAAAAATCCCAAATGTTGCACAAGTGTCTCAGTCTTCAAGTCTCTCATTATTATAATAAAAATAGGAATAATAAAAATAATAATAATAATAATAATGTTAATAATAATAATAATAATAATAATAATAATAATAATAATCATTATTTTTATAAAGAACATGATACAACTGATACAAAGGTAGTTGACTTCAATGACATACTATATAGTATATACATATATACTATACTATATATGCAGAGCATTTCCCGCAATTAAAGTTAATCTTGTCCCCAGGATGCCACCCACAACAGTCCACTAACACCCAGCTACCTACTTACAGCTAGGTGAACAATGGCAGAAGATATAAGGAAACATGGCGAACATTTCACGGGCGCCTGGTAAACCTTGATAAACAAACCTCCTCAGTTATTCTTGCTAGGATCTCATTCATCTTGTGATCTCATTAGTTGTTCACTGTTCATAAAGATTAATTCCAGCGTAATTTCACTTCTATTGGGTTCATAAAGAATAAAAAGGCACAATATCGTGACGACGTTTCGGTCCGTCTTGGACCATTTAGAAAGTCACACTCTGTGACTTTGTAAATGGTCCAAGATGGACCGAAACGTCGTCGTAGGATTCTGTATGTGCGGGTTATTTGTGTAGTGTGTCTCCCGAGGTAAAGTGTCTCCACCATCTAGTGTTGGTGGTAGCGTGTCTCCACCATCTAGTGTTGGTGGTAGCGTGCCTCCACCATCTAGTGTTGGTGGTACCGTGCCTCCACCATCTAGTGTTGGTGGTAGCGTGCCTCCACCATCTAGTGTTGGTGGTAGCGTGCCTCCACCATCTAGTGTTGGTGGTAGCGTGTCTCCACCATCTAGTGATTCCCCTGTGTGGTGCCCGGGGGACTGTCTCCACCATCTAGTGTTGGTGGTAGCGTGCCTCCACCATCTAGTGTTGGTGGTAGCGTGTCTCCACCATCTAGTGTTGGTGGTAGCGTGTCCACCATCTAGTGTTGGTGTAGTGCTCCACCATCTAGTGTTGGTGGCGTGTCTCCGCCATCTAGTGTTGGTGGTAGCGTGCCTCCACCATCTAGTGTTGGTGGTAGCGTGTCTCCACCATCTAGTGTTGGTGGTAGCGTGTCTCCACCATCTAGTGTTGGTGGTAGCGTGTCTCCATCATGTAGTGTTGGTGGTAGCGTGCCTCCACATCTAGTGTTGGTGCGTCTCATCTCTAGTGTTGGTGGTAGCGTGCCTCCATCATCTAGTGTTGGTGGTAGCGTGCCCCACCATTAGTGTTGGTGTGGTGCCTCCACCATCTAGTGTTGGTGGTAGCGTGTCTCCACCATCTAGTGTTGGTGGTAGCGTGCCTCCACCATCTAGTGTTGGTGGTAGCGTGCCTCCATCATCTAGTGTTGGTGGTAGCGTGCCTCCATCATCTAGTGTTGGTGGTAGCGTGCCTCCATCATCTAGTGTTGGTGGTAGCGTGCCTCCATCATCTAGTGTTGGTGGTAGCGTGCCTCCATCATCTAGTGTTGGTGGTAGCGTGCCTCCACCATCTAGTGTTGGTGGTAGCGTGTCTCCACCATCTAGTGTTGGTGGTAGCGTGTCTCCACCATCTACTGTTGGTGGTAGCGTGCCTCCACCATCTAGTGTTGGTGGTAGCGTGTCTCCACCATCTAGTGTTGGTGGTAGCGTGCCTCCACCATCTAGTGTTGGTGGTAGCGTGCCTCCACCATCTAGTTCTGACACACTCCTCTCACCAATAGACCCCTGGTTGTCTTCAAGAATGAGCTAGACAGATACCTAAAGTCAGTGCCGGATCAGCCAGGCTGTGGTTCGAACGTTGGATTACGTGCTGCCAGCAGTAACAGCCTGGTTGATCAGCCATGATCCACCGGGAGGCCTGGTCATGGACCGGGCCGCGGTGAGGATTGACCCCCGGAATACCCTCCATGTAGACTCCTCTCTGTGATCTCTTCACTATGTCACATCTTTATATATATATCACCCGTATCTGGTCTTGTTTCCTCCAGTACTCAACCAGAAATAATGAGCAGTGTGTTGCTACCTTATTCTATATGACAGTTACACAGTGGGAACAAAAGCTGGCTAATAAAGAACAAAAAGGCACATTACCGTGACTGGAACAATACACAAATAAAACCCGTACATAGGAGAGAGAAGCTTACCACGACGTTTCGGTCCAAATTGCACCACTGACTAGTCACATTAGTCAATGAACAATTGAGTAGTCACACTATTCAATGAACCATTTACTAGTCACACTAGTTAATGAACCATTGACTAGTCACACTAGTTAATGAACAATTGAGTAGTCACACTAGTTAATGAACCATTGACTAGTCACACTAGTTAATGAACCATTGACTAGTCACACTAGCCAATGAACAATTGAGTAGTCACACTATTCAATGAACCATTTACTAGTCACACTAGTTAATGAACCATTGACTAGTCACACTAGCCAATGGTCCAAGTGGAACCAAAGAGTGGTAATAACCTTGTGTGTGCTATGCGCGGGTTATTTGTGTAAAGTTAGTCAATATTTCCCTATCATATTCCATCAGGCAGGATGGATGACATGCAGCAACTGGCCTGCTAGTTTAGCACCGGATTGCCATGAGTTTGAACCCTCCATTGGGTGAGTTACATGTATGACATACAGGAGGGCCCTTCTTATAAGGCAGGTTAGGTTCCAGGCTACTGCTGTAAAGCTAAAATCGCTGTAAAGTGAAATATAGCCTTTTATTCCCTTTCAAATGCATATAAAAGCCTGATAACATGTTTACACTATCATATATTAAGTGAGCAATATAGCTAGGCCTTAAAAAATGCATATACAGTACACCGATTACTTACCTTAAAATAATTTCGTCCTTAGCTTATAGTGAGTGGTGAATATATTTATTGTAGGAAGTCTGAACAAATGAAGAATGGGCATAATTGAAAACCGCTGCATTAGCGAAACGCCGTAAAGCGGGGCCCTTCTGTATGTGGTGATGGGGTGCGGTGGCATGAAGGAGGGGAAGGATGCTAGAGAAAGAAGCAGAATACTTGGCAAGGGAAGAAGGAGCATGAAGGCCAGGGAACTGGAGGGAAGGGAAGAAAGACGAAGGAGAGGAGAGAAGGGGAAAGAGGAGACGGGAAAAAGCTATCCCCTCCTCTCCTGTAGCCGGGGAGGAGGGGATAGAAACAGTAGTTTGGGAAAGGAGGCAGCAGAGGAGAGGAGGAGGAGGAGACAGCAGGAGGGAAGGAGGAAGAATCGGGAGGGAAGGAGGAGGCAGCAGAAGCGAAGAAGGAGGCAGCAGGAGGGAAGAAGGAGGAAGCAGGAGGGAAGGAGGAGGCAGCAGGAGGGAAGGGTGCAAGCAGGAGGGAAGGGTGCCAGCAGGAGGGTGAGAAGAGGTTTTATTTAATTAACATCATTAGGAAGACGAGTACCTCGTACTCAACACTGTGAGTAGCAGCCACTGAAGACACAGTGAGTCTCCAAGCTGATATAAACCAAGTCTTCCAGTGGGCCACTGACAATAATATGATGTTAGATGAGGACAAATTTCAGTTACCACAGCATGGAAAGATTGAAGGAATAAAACTGGATCGGAGTACAAGACAAACTCTAACCACTCAATTGAGCGTAAGTCTAATGTGAGAAATCTGAGAGTGATAATGTCAGATCTCACGTTCAAGGAGCACAACAATGTTGTTGTTGCAACTGCAAGAACAATGATGGGTTGGATGACTAGGACTTTCAAAACATGAGATACAAAGCCAATGATGGAATTCTTCCATTCTTCACGTCACTCATTATCTCTAGGTTAATATATTGCTGTATACTAACGGCCCAAGACTGTTCAACAGCCTCCCACCAGCCATAAAGGGCATTACCAGTAGACCTCTGGTTGCCTTCAAGAGGGAGCTGGACAGATACCTAAAGTCAGTGCCAGATCAGCCGGGCTGTGGTTCGTACGTTGGACTACGTGCAGCCAGCAGTAACAGCCTCGTTGATCAGGCCCTGATCCACCGGGAGGCCTGGTCATAGACCGGGCCGCGGGGACGTCGATCCCCGGAATGCCCTCCAGGTAGACTCCAGGTAGGTAGGTAGCCCCCTTCAAGACAGACGGAACTGCAGAACTGGAAAATGCACAGAGAACCTTCACAGCTCCCATAAACTCAGTCAAGCACCTAAATTACTGGAAGTGCTTGAAGTCCCCAGAACTGTACTCCTTAGAATACAGACGAAAAAGGTACATGGTAAGCTACACCTGGAAGATACTGGAGGGATTGGTACCAAACCTGCACACCGAAATAATTACACATGAACACAAGAGGCTTGGCAGGAGATTCAGGATTCCTGCAGTGAAAAGCAGGGAAGCGATGAGTACAATAAGAGATAATTAATTTAGTGTAAACGGCCACGATTCTTTAATACCCTTCCTTAATGCATAAGGGGAATTGCCAGCAGACCCGTGGCTCTCTTCAAGGGAAAACCCGACAAGTGTCTCAAAGTCAGTTCCTGATCAGTCGAGCTACAATGCATACACTGGGCTTCGGGCGGCGGGCACTAACAGCTTGATCGATCAGACCAACATGTAGGAGGCCTGATCTGGGATTGGGGGCGGTAACCTCTGGAAGCGACTCCAGAGGTCACCGCCCCAATCCTAGATCAGGTAAGGCACTGGAGTCTCTTGCACAGAATATAATACAAGGTATCCCATTCCAGCAGGTACTGGAGCTTCTTACAAAAAGACAAGAGTGTTTACCTACACAAGATACAACATTATAGCAAGTACTGACTTTACGTATTTATCCAATTTCCTCTTGAAGACAACCAGGGCTCTATTGGTTATACCCTTTATGTATGCTGGGAGGCCAAAGAACTGATGCTGGGAGGCCAAATAACTGATGCTGGGAGGCCAAATAACTGATGCTGGGAGTGTCGTATCAGTATCATATGTACACTTGTGTAGTGTACCAGCATCCAGCATTCATCCCACTTATACAGCTGGTCCCTTTTCGTGTGACGTCACGATACCCGCTGACGTCAGAGGCTCTGCGCATGTGCATAGGCTCACATAGGCACACCCTGACTAGCGTTAGACCTACGAGCGAGACAGACGGTGTGGCTGGACTCTCCTTCACTTACTGTAAATATACCGTAACCATCCAACAAGGAGTATCTTTGACCTCCTATATATCTCTCTCAAGACCCACACAACAGGAGGCCAAATAACTGATGCTGGGAGGCCAAATAACTGATGCTGGGAGGCCAAATAACTGATGCTGGGAGGCCAAAGAACTGATGCTGGGAGGCCAAAGAACTGATGCTAGGAGGCCAAAGAACTGATGCTGGGAGGCCAAAGAACTGATGCTGGGAGGCCAAAGAACTTATGCTGGGAGGCCAAAGAACTGATGCTAGGGGGCCAAAGAACTGATGCTGGGAGGCCAAAGAACTGATGCTGGGAGGCCAAAGAACTGATGCTGGGAGGCCAATGAACTGATGATGGGAGGCCAAAGAACTGATGCTGGGAGGCCAATGAACTGATGATGGGAGGCCAAAGAACTAATGCTGGGAGGCCAATGAACTGATGCTGGGAGGCCAAAGAACTGATGCTGGGAGGCCAAAGAACTGATGATGGGAGGCCAATGAACTGGAGTTTCTTACACAGGATATGACATTTCATCAAGACTGGAGTTTGTTGCACACAGAAAGAGGATGTGGAGGAGGAGGAGGAGTTGGAGTGGGGGTGGGGGTGGGAGTGGGAGGGAAGAGGTTGGCTCTAGTTCAAAAATGCGTGTGGGTAGTTTTTGTGGTAGTGAGTGTGGCGCACGCGGGAGACTCCGTTAGCCTCTATGCATTCGTACCCACCTCTACCACCACCACCACCACATTAATAACACCGCCTGTAGGTACCAATAGACTGGCTGATCAGGCTCTCACTGGGAGTGTCTGGCCACAGGCCAGCCTCCTGCAGTACAACTCACGAAACTGGCCACATATAGCAGATGCTCTTCTTATAAGAGACTGATAAAAAAAGAATAATCTTTATCCTGGGGGATTTATTTTTTGTCATACCTGTGACTTGTTTCCAGGGTATTACCCTCGCAGCTCCGTCTGAGGATATTATTATTATTATAATCAAATAGAAGCGCTAAACCACAGGGGTTATACAGCCCGTCTGAGGATAGAGTTTACTGCTGATGGTATGGCTAACCAGACTCCCAGGACCTTAATGGAAATAAGTCGCTTTATGTGACTTTTCTTGGTCATCTAAGGTAATTTACACTATGTATGATAATTGTACTTATGTGTACCTGTACCTAAATAAACTTCCTTATTTACATCACTTTAGATTTAGATTTTCCCATCAAAGTGGCTGTGCATCACATGCCCATCCTATGGAGGGTAGCGCAGGAGCATATGGATGCACAGAAGACGTAGGTACAAAGTCCCAGAGGAGGTTAAAAGAAGTACATCTGGATATATATCTACAATATGCTACCTGCTGCAAGCAAATTTAGAATATTTGCCAAACATGTCTAGTATCTTATGGTTATTAAGATACCTTGACATATCACACAGGGTTTCACGCTGTGTAGTCCTCAATAAGTGGACGACTATGAGCATAGTGTTAAGTGACCATAAGGCTGACCACCACATATATACTTACCTTTGAAGAGTTTCGAGAGTATCTACTCTCTGAGCCCGGCCATGGGCCAGGCTCGTCTGGTGCTTGCCTGGTCAACCAGGCTGCTGCTGCTGGAGGCCCGCTGCCCCACACATCCATCACAGCCTGGCCGATCTAGCACCTGGCGAAGACACCCGTCCAGCCTCCTCCCGAAGGCCCCTACACCGGCTCCAGCCGCGCCTCCGACATCCTCTGGCAAGACGTTGAACAGTCTGGGACCCCGGACGTCAACACAGTGCTCCCGTATTGTCCCCACCGCATATATATATATATAATATATATATATATATACAATATATATATATATATATATATAATATATAATATATATATATATATATATATATATAATATATATATATAATATATATATAATATACATATAATATATATATATAATATACATATAATATATATACATATATATATATATATATATATATATATATATATATATATATATATATATATATATATATATATATATATATATATATAATCAATAATAACACTGCGACTAGCCAAGGATTCGAACCCATGTTGTTTTGATTTAGATTGGTAGAATTACCGATAATATGTACTGTTTGATAAAGCTCCGTTGCCACAATAAAATGTCACATTAGTTGCACTTGTGTCCTTTTACTTTACATGTTGTTTTGGCCCGCCTCATGGCGAGCGAAAACCACATGACGCTCTAACCCACAGGACCACCAAATCCTACAAGAATCACGCACCCAGCAAAGCTAGGTGTTTTACCGTGATCCGAGGACATACGGTGGTGTGGGTCCTTTCTAAAAAAAATTCTTATAAGTTTAAAGATATATTTTTTTCATTTGTTAATGTAAAAATTAATAATTTTGTATCAAAAGAACCTTTAAAAAATTGCCTAACCTTATTATAACAAGGGCAATTTAATTTAGCATAATTCAACTAAATATATTTTAGATAAGTTTACAATAATTTAATAACAAGCACAATGAAATATATTTTTTTGTTAGGTTCAGAACGATTTTTGAGAAATTATTGCACACACAAATTTTTGCTTGCCTTATTCGGCAAGAAGAGCATTGCTATTTAAGCCAAAATAGCAAGTTTTACCTATTTGGCACGACATATATATATATATATATATATATACATACATATATATATACATATAAACCCTCATCCTCAGAGAAGACGATAAACGTACCTCAGGGAAAACTCGAGGTTCTCCCCGGAGCTGGTTTGATCATCCGCGTGACTGCCAAATTGTCAGAAGTACTTGTAACAAAGCTTATACCTGGCTGCTTCTACATCAGTCTGTTTACTTGCAAGCTGCTCCGTAAATATGCTTATTTGTGTTCATGTTATTATAGTTAGATATGAATGTACTCAGACTTCTAACTGCATTCCTATGACATTCAGAACAGGAATACGAACAATGAGATTCATGGTCTAGGAAACAGAAAAGACACCCTGAGTGTAACAGATTTACAACGCTAACAAAGGTTATCAAGGACTTGCCTTAAAGTTCTGACGACACCTTGAGTTATACAATCATCTCCAGGGGCCATAATACAATTTTTTCGACCTTCTTATCAGGCTGGTAAGGATTGATGAGTAGCGTTTGGATTGTTCTCTGGTTATTAGACCCCTTCTATATTGTTTTTCATATTGGTGTCTTTTGTTAATGGACCTTTATTTAATACAATCTTTAAATTATACTAAGTGAAGAGACAATCACTCATCAGTATTCTGACTCGTGAAACGAATCAGTTTCAGCCTTTCTTCACGAAAGTCTGAGAGGAAAATGATAGGATGGATAATGAGAACTTTCAAAACAAGAGATGCCAAGCCAATAATGAACCTTTTTAAGTCACTTGTTCTCTCTAGGCTGGAATACTGCTGTACACTAACAGCAAAATTGAAGGGAAGTGAAATCGCAGATCTAGAGAATGTACAGAGAACCTTTACTGCGCGTGTAAGTTCAGTCAAGCACTTTAATTGATGGGAACCTTTGAAGTTCGTGACCTGTACTCTATGGAATCCAGGAATGCGGACGAGAGACATCATAATCTACACCTGGAAAAATCCCAGAGGGACTGATCCCAAATATGCACATAGAAATCACTCCCTACGAAAATAGAAGACTCGGCAGTGCAACCAACATACCCCCAATGAAAAGCAGGGGCGCCATGAGAACACTGAGTGAAAACACAGTAAGTGTCCGGGGCCCAAGACTGTTCAACAGCCTCCCACCAGGCATAAGGGGAATTACCAATAGACCCCTGGTTCAGGAGGGAACTGAACAGATACCTAAAGTCAGTGCCCGATCAGCCGGGCTGTGGTTAGCACGTTTGATTACGTGCGGCCAGCAGTAACAGCCTGGCTGACTAGACCCCTATCCACCGGGTGGCCTGGTTGAGGACCGGGTCGCGGGGGCGTTGACCCCCGCAACAACCTCCAGGTGGACACACACAAAACAAATTATTCCAACCTTCCAAAGGTTGAAAAGAAAGAAAAATCCATAACAATGTTTTTTTATTCCCTGGCCTGGGGAGGGGCGGAGGGAGAGTGCCCCCACCTGGGGAGGGGCGGAGGGAGAGTGCCCCCACCTGGGGAGGGGCGGAGGGAGAGTGCCCCCACCTGGGGAGGGGCGGAGGGAGAGTGCCCCCACCTGGGAAGGGCGGAGGGAGAGTGCCCCCACCTGGGGAGGGGCGGAGGGAGAGTGCCCCCACCTGGGGAGGGGCGGAGGGAGAGTGCCCCCACCTGGGGAGGGGCGGAGGGAGAGTGCCCCCACCTGGGGAGGGGCGGAGGGAGAGTGCCCCCACCTGGGAAGGGGCGGAGGGAGAGTGCCCCCACCTGGGGAGGGGCGGAGGGAGAGTGCCCCCACCTAGGGAGGGGCGGAGGGAGAGTGCCCCACCTGGGGAGGGCGGAGGGAGAGTGCCCCACCTGGGGAGGGGCGGAGGGAGAGTGCCCCCACCTGGGGAGGGGCGGAGGGAGAGTGCCCCACCTGGGGAGGGGCGGAGGGAGAGTGCCCCACCTGGGGAGGGCGGAGGGAGAGTGCCCCCACCTGGGGAGGGGCGGAGGGAGAGTGCCCCCACCTAGGGAGGGGCGGAGGGAGAGTGCCCCCACCTGGGGAGGGGCGGAGGGAGAGTGCCCCCACTTGGGGAGGGGCGGAGGGAGAGTGCCCCCACCTGGGTAGGGGCGGAGGGAGAGTGCCCCCACCTGGGGAGGGGCGGAGGGAGAGTGTCCCTACCTGGGGAGGGGCGGAGAGAGCGCCCCTACCTGGGGAGGGGCGGAGGGAGAGTGCCCCCACCTGGGGAGGGGCGGAGGGAGAGCACCCCCACCAACCCCCAACAAGAGTCTGCTGGCTGGACTGGCCGCAGACAGCCAGCCAAGTTTAAGTTGCCAACTCGTCAATTCATCCCAAACATTTCTTTCTGCGCCATCTTATGACTCGCCTCATTAATTACGCATCTGATAATAACCGCTACTTATAGACCATTGCAACACACTAACAAAAAAATGCTATAATAGCGGTAGGTTAAATAAATGCAGGAAAGAATTTTAGCGAGAGGGGGGTGTGGTAACAGTGATGGGGGAGGGGGAGAGAGAACCACCACTCCCCCAGTGACGTCACTCGTCTTGTTTACACACTACACCGAACACTGTTACTCTCCTGTGTATATTTTACCTGTGTATGAATGTAGGAGAAATACACCAGGTATACACACTCCATATATATATACGTAATGGAGTCATGGGTGGAATAAAGATAATATTTATTGACTGTGTCATTACACATGCGCAGCCGCCCCTCCCAGGAGGGAGGGAGGGAGGGGGAACTAGTTGCTAAGATTTGCATGATATTTCCACCTTTATGCTGGTAGATAATACAGGTTTGTGTGGAGGTGTGTGTAGAGGGGTGGAGGGGGGAGGTGGTGGAGTAGCAGCAGTGGAGGTAAGAGAGCAGCCGGCTCCCACAACACAGCAAAAACATGGTGGTACTGTTAGGTGGGTGGGGGTGAGGGTTGGGAGGGTAGGACGCAAGGCCGATGAGGAGAGTTTGGTGTTGGGGAACTAGAGTTCACCACCACTACCTCCTCGATCGGGTATGTCACCTGAGATGCACAATACATAGGGTTTATGTGTTGTACCTATGGACGATTTGCTTGAATGATCAAAATATGTTGTACGAAGGTTACAGGCCAAGCTGGAAGTATCTGTAGTTTTTTTATATTTGACTTTCATATATAATGTTATATATATGGTTAGGGTTATGTTTTCAGGTCTTTGTGGGGCCTGGTTTTATAAGCACTGATGAAGCTTGTATGGTTTGCCAAAAACACTTTTTTGTATGGTGTTTAGTAATCATGATGTTGTGTATGTAGGGATATTATGTATTGTGTACTGTAGGGGAAATACTGGAGGGGTGTATGGGGGATTTTCAGAACAAGATGTATTCTGTTTCAATATTAGTTTGTGTGGTAATTAATGCCACAGACATTTATAGTATTTTAGGATAATGTAATGATGATTTGGGATTGGTTAGGGGTTTTTGGGGATTTGGAAAGTAGGATATAATTTTGTGTTTTTGTGATATTCTGGCTTCATTAAGTCAAAGATGGGTATCACCTATGTAATTAGCAGTATGGCGTGCAGGTTGTGTAAGGAAAATATTGTATAGTGTCATGAGGCGGACTGGGATTAAGGTATTGATAATGGTATTGTAATATATGTCTGTAAGATTGTGATATATGTATTGATAATAGTTTATGTATCTGTAATGGTTTAAATAAAATAAAAAAAAAAAACTACTACTGCTACCACCACTACCTACACCACTAACACCATCACTACTACTGCTACCACCACTACCACTAACACCATCACTACTACTGCTACCACCACTACCACTACCTCCACCACCACCACCACTACTACCACCACCATCACTACTACCACCACCACCACTACTACCTCCACCACCACTACCTCCATCATTACTACCACCACCACCACTACTACCACTATCACTACTACAACCACTACTACCACCACCACCACTACTACTACCACCACCACCACTACTACTACCTCCACCACCACTACCACTACTACTACCTCCACCACCACTACCACTACTACTACCTCCACCACCACTACCACTACTACTACCTCCACCATCACTACACCACTACCACCCCCACCACCACTACTACCTGCACCACCACCACTACCACCACTACTACCACAATCACCACTGCTACCCCACCACCACCCCTATTATCACTACCACCACCACCACTACCTCCATCATTACTACCACTACCTCCACTACTACCACTATCACTACTACAACCACTACTACCACCGCTACTACCACCACCACTACTACCTCCACCACCACTACCTCCATCATTACTACCACCACCACCACTACTACCACCACCACCACCACTATCACTACTATTACCTCCACCACCACTACCACCCCCACCACCACTACTACTTGCACCACCACTACTACCTCCACCACTACTACTGCTACCACCACTGAGTGAGAAAGAGAAAGTGATAATATATACATGGAAAGAACTTGAGGGCCTAATCTCAAATCTGCACACTGCCATAACAATATACTGTACTGGAGTGAGAGGTATGGGAGGAAGTGCAAAGTAAACTCAGTGAAAAGCAGGGGCGCTGTGGGCACAATAGGAGAACACTGTATCAACATCTGTGGTCCCAGAAAATATCAGAAACACAGCTGGGACAAGTGTAGAAGTCTTCAAGAGGAAACTAGACAAGTATCTTTACTAGGTACCATATCTACCAGACTGTGATGGATATGTGCGTCAGCGGGCCGCCAGTAGCAACAGTCTGGTTGACTAGGCGAGAACCAGAAGAGCCTGGCCCAAGACAGAACTCCGGGAGCAGAAAAACTCTCGAAACTCATCAAAGGTATATCAAAAGTAAAGGTAGAGTCAGCGGAAGAGGTAGGTGTAACTAGTACAGTTCCCCCTCTACGCCATGGTACTGCTTCCATTACAGACTATTACAGATTCAGTAGCACATAAGTCGGCTGTAATCACCGAAAATGAAATGGTACGCAAGCAGAACACAATAACACACGGCCGTCAGAATATCCAAGTGTTCCGGCACTACGCTTGGGAAATTTGCAAATAGTATGGAGCAACTGGGAATAGGGATGTGCTACATCAATATGACCACCCAACGAACTGCTGTACTACCCTTAATAAAGAAGTATGTCATTCCAAGACATGCAGGTACTTTCAACATACAATGTGCTATTACTCAATATGTGAGAGAATGCTATGATGCAAACTGCCCAGAGTGCCATGTGCAGGGAACGAGGAGCATAAAGTAATATGAACGTACAATAGCACTGAAAATTACAACTATACCAAGAGTAGAGATTTTTTAGTCCCAGGAAATGGAGAAGACTGGTAAGAAATGGTAAGAATATATCAGCACCTAGGAAGCAACCTAGACTGGAAACAAAGCTAGTGATGGCTCTCCAGAGCCACAGATATCAAAACTAACAAGAGTCCCCCAGCATAGCAATAAATAAACAACATAGCATCACTTTGCAAACATTCAAAGTCTTAAATCAAATAACAAGAACAAAATACCATTCATCACTGGTCTCTCTGAGTCGAGTGTAATGTTTGCCACCTCAATGAAGACCCACATTAAAGGTGACTTTGACGATGAAATATTTATACCCGGGTACAATCTACTCAGATGTGACCGGAAACAGGCAACAAGGACTGGTCAGTCTGTGAGAGTCGCTCGTATGTACTGAGTTCCTTAACGTCAGGGATGATGAAGTCCATAGTCCAAGTTTTAGTAGTTAAAATTGAAAATCGAAATTTAGTTATTGCACTTGTATATAAACTACCAAATGTAACTTCCCAGCAGTTCAAAGACCAACTAATGAAAATAGAGTACTGTCCTAAAAAACTTTCAAACTCTGCTCTAAATATTTTATTGCTTGGTGACTTCAATTTAAGACAGCTAAAATGGAAGAATGTAGTACGAACTGTATACCTTCGATATGTCTTCCGTAAGTTTCAAGAGTTTTCCTACTGCAGCAGCTCGACCCTGGGCCAGGCTTGTCTGGTGCTTACCTAGTTAACCAGGCTGTTGCTACTGGCGACCCGCTGATCCACATATATCTCACAGCCTGGTTGATCTGGCACTTGGTGGAGAAACTTGTCTAGTTTCCTCTTGAAGAATTCTGCACCTGTCTCAACAGTGTTTCTAATATCTTCTGGTAAGATGTTGAATATTCTACGAGTACAAATGTTGATATAATGTTTTCTTACTGTACCCACAGCACCCCTGTTTTTCATTGGGTTTATTTTACACTTCCTCCCATACCTTCCGCTCCAGTATGCTGTTACGGCAATGTGCAGATTTGAGACTAGGCTCTCGAGTACTTTCCACGTATATATTATCGTGTATCTCTCTCTCTCTCTCTCTCTCTCTCTCTCTCCTCTGCTCCAGCGAGTTCATATTTAGGACTTTCAGGCGTTTCCAGTAATTAAGATGCTTTAATGGCTCTATGCAGGTCGTAAATGACCTCTGTAGCTGTTCTAGTTCTGATATCTCCCCTGACCTGAATGAGGCCGTCAACACTGAGCAATGCTCTAAACCAGAGAGCATCAGCAATTTGAATAGTGTTACCACTAAAACTATTTCCCTGGTTTTGAAAGTTCTCATTATCCACGCTGTCATTTTCCCCACTGTCGTGACATTTGCCTTATTGTGTTCTTTGAAACAAAAGTCAGGTGACATTATTACTTCCAGGTATTTCACGTGTTCCTTTTGTTGTGTTTGGTGATAGCAGTGAGAACCCCAGCAGCCAGTTTGGGTGAACACTCAACCGAACTACTAAAACTACAACAAATTTGTCTTATGACAGCAAATATCAGAACCGACCAGACTAGAGAATACATTAGACCTTACATTCACAAATAATGAAGATCTGATACGCATTATAAGGTTGTCGAAGACAGTTAACTCAGACGACAATATAATAGAGGTTCAGACATGTACACCCGCTGGTCCTAACCAACAAAACCCACTCAGTCAGGAGAGGATATTTAGCAAAATTAACTTTAACAACAAAAAATCAACTGGGAGCTACATCGTGAGATTACTGAAAATATGTTGCAAAGACAATATGATAAACAAGGACCTGAACCAGAATTTAGAGAGGATGAGCTCAATGGCACTAAAAATATGCTCCAAGCACATACCATTACGAAGGAGGAGAAGGTGCAAAGTGGAAAAAGAAGAAGCACAAACAACAGTCAGTAAACTCTTTGAGGAATGTAAAGGAAGTCTGGCTAGAGAAGTGAAAAATGTTGAGCTCAAGCTCATACAGAGTCCAGGAGAGACAGAGTGAGCAAACAGTCATAAATAAAACTGAGAGGAACCCAAAATACTTCTCTTATGCAAAATCCAGGGCAAAAATGACATCTAGTATTGGGCGTCTAATTAAAGGAGACGCAACATACACTGACGACAAGAGAGGAGTGAAATACTCAAATCCCAATATGATTCAGTATTTAGTGAGCCATTAATAACACTAAAGATTGATGAGCCAAATGAATTCTTCATGAACGAGGTGTAAACACTACACATCTCCCTAGTGCCAATAATTCCACACACAACCTACTGTCAACACCACAAACAATCCCCACCCCACCATCACCACCAACACTACCACTACCACCACTACAACCACCACTACCATCACCACCACCACTACACCACCACTACAACCACCACTACCATCACCACCACCACTACCACCATCACACTCACCACCATACCACTACCATCCACCACCTACCACCATCACTACTTCACCACCACTACCATCCCATCACTACCACACTCACTCACCACCACACTTTAATACCACCACCACCATGACTACCACCACCACCATGACTACCACCACCACCATGACTACCACCACCACCATGACTACCACCACCACCATCACCACCACTACCACCACCACCATCACCATCACTACCACCACCATCACCACCACTACCACTACCACCACCACCACTACCACCACCATCACTACCACCACCCCTACCACCACCACCCCTACCACCTCCACCACCACTACCACTATCACCTCCACCATCACTACTATCACTACCACCATCACCACCACTACTAACATTACCACTACCACCACTACCACTACCATCACCAACATCACCACTACCACCATGTCTTTGTACAAACCAGGGAACGGGTGGGGTTTGAACCACGACCAGCTCGTCCTGAAACTGCAGGTCAGTGCGTAAGCCACTCAGCCAGCTAGCTATAATAATATTTATCCAACCAATAAGAAAGTAAAGTTTATTTAGGCACACGAACAAGTATAATTATCATACATAGCGTAAATTACCTACGATGACCCAAAAAAAAGTCAAAAATGTATGTTTTTACAGATGCCTCTGACGCTACACTGGCGGGAGATTCATTTGTCAAAACTTGCATTTGGAGAAAAAGCCAAAATCAATAACCTCGGATATGTATTTTCCACAACTGCAGATTACATTACAAATAAATGTCTTGAATTAAAGTACAGAGTAGCAGAGAATAAAGCAGACAGAACAGTCCTCACAGAGACAACTTATGAATAATACACTACAGCAATATCCCCAGAATATTGCCACATTACACGGAGAAAGAAAACAGGAATCAGTTTGACTTTGTATAGAGAAATGGGAGGGGAAGGAGAGGTATGGGAAGAGAAACATGGTATAGGACATGGGAAGGCACAGACAGAGGGAAAAAACAGAGATAGGATGGGACAGTATGTGGAAGGGGAGCAGACAAGAGTGGGAAGAGGAGACTGATAGGGGTGATGGTGGGGTGAGAGAAAGGAGTGTAGGCGGGGGTGAGGGTGGGGTAGAGGCAGGAGGGCAACAAGGGCACGCCCTAGTATTGGGGTCAGCCGCTGGCCGAGTTTCTACGCCTTAACTGTCATCTCTGACTTCACCCCCTGCCCTCTCTTGCACCCCTGCCCTCTCTAGCACCCCCTTCCCTCTCTAGCACCCCTGCCCTCTCTAGCACCCCTGCCCTCTCTAGCACCCCTGCCCTCTCTAGCACCCTCTGCCCTCTTTAGCACCTTTGCCATCTCTAGCACCTCCTATACTCTCTAGCACCCCTGCCCTCTCTAGCACCTCCTGCCCTCTCTAGCACCCTTGCCCTCTCTAGCACCCTTGCCCTCTCTAGCACCCACTGCCCTCTCTAGCACCCCTGCCCTTTCTAGCACCCCTGCCCTCTCTAGCACCCTTGCCCTCTGTAGCACCCCCTGTCTCCTCTAGCACCCCTGCCCTCTCTAGCACCCCTGCCCTCTCGCACCATTGCCCTCTCTAGCACCCCCTGCCCTCTCTAGCACCCTTGCCCTCTCTAGTACCCCTGCTCTCTCTAGCAGCCTTGCCCTCTCTAGCACCCCCTGCCCTCTCTAGCAGCCCTACCCTCTCTAGCACCCTGCCCTCTTTAGCACCACTGCCCTTTCTAGCACCCCTGCCCTCTCTAGCAACCTTGCCCTCTCTAGTACCCTCTGCCCTCTCTAGCACATACAGAATAATTTCGAGGGTCAGCGCCCCGCACGCCGGTAGCAAAGCAAGCCTCTTGGTGGATCAAGACCTGGTCAATCAGGCTGTTACTGCTGGTCTCAACCAGTTCAACGTACGAAACCACAGCCTAGCTGATCGGGAACTGCCTTGAGGTGTCAGAACTTCTCAAGCTCCCTCTTGTAGAGATCCAGAGGTTTGATGGTGATTCCCTGTATGCAGGGAGAGTGGTCGCTGAAAAGTCGAGGGCCTCATACACTTAATAAGCTCTCTCTTAGTGTACTCGTCACGCCCCTGCTATTTATTTCATATACTCTGCACCTTTTGCCAAGTCTCTGTTTTCATACTGAGTGATTTCTGTGTGTATGTATATATATATATATATATATATATATATATATATATATATATATATATATACTCTAGGCCTTTCGTGTTGCAATCAACACATCTTCAAAAGCTTGCAATGTTGCAGAAATAAGCAGAAAGCCCAGGAATATTCGTTCAGGTAACGGTTCTAGCTAGAGCCATTTCCCTGAACCAATCTAACATGATAAACGTTCATTATATAATTACAGTTTTGGATTGTTCAAACTCGATTTATTTATAATTGAGGCTACTGTGCATAACCTAAAGCTGGATTCCTATACGAATGCTTTGAATTGTCTTAAGTGTCGTAGTTGCAGAGGGAGAATTTAGGGGTTGTTTTCGTGCTGTGTTAGACCAGCGTCTGCTCAAGAGTTGGGTGAGATAAACTATGGACATCTTCCTCTGGATAAACTATATATGTCTCTCTTTTGTTTTAGTGAGTCGGCCGTAGACCCGTTTTCTTAATATTACATAATTTTCTTAAGACAATTGCAAGATATATCTATATTCAGAATTTAGTCTTTTATATCGTATCTAAGTCTGACTGAATTTTGTATAATTGTTATGTCACCAATGTTATGTTCGCTAGGTCATTACTACATTATCAGTGCTTGTGGCACTTGGCACTGGTCAGCTTGGGGAAATTGGTGTGCCTGGCTTCTCCCGCCTCACTACATCATTGCAGCTACAACGTTCCCCTCAACTAATCTTCTTGCACTTCCTACTCATTTCCGTAACATTGCAAGTTCCTCATGATGTGTCGATTGCAACACGAAAAGCCTAGAGCTATCACTCAACTCCCACTGTGGTTGTTTTGCATCTTGTATCGCTTGTTCGCAATACAAGATGCAAAACAATATATTTATATATATTTATATATATATATATATATATATATATATATATATATATATATATATATATATATATATATATATATATATATATATATATATATATATTTCCCAGTAAAAGTGGCCTTAGACAAGGATGTGTGATGTCACCGTGGTTGTTCAATATATTTATAGATGGGGTTGTAAGAGAAGTGAATGCGAGGGTCTTGGCAAGAGGTGTTGGGCTAAAAGATAAAGA
Source organism: Cherax destructor (assembly GCA_009830355.1). Classification (NCBI taxonomy): domain Eukaryota; kingdom Metazoa; phylum Arthropoda; class Malacostraca; order Decapoda; family Parastacidae; genus Cherax; species Cherax destructor. The sequence goes on from WNWK01000851.1 coordinate 243,457, forward strand.
AGCAAATACAAAGTGGGAGTTGTCACAGTTGCTTTTTGCTGATGACACTGTGCTTTTGGGAGATTCTGAAGAGAAGCTGCAGAGGTTGGTGGATGAATTTGGTAGGGTGTGTAAAAGAAGAAAATTGAAAGTGAATATAGGAAAGAGTAAGGTGATGAGAATAACAAAAAGAATAGGTGACGAAAGATTGGATATCAGATTGGAGGGAGAGAGTATGGAGGTGGTGAATGTATTCAGATATTTGGGAGTGGACATGTCGGCGGATGGGTCTATGAAGGATGAGGTGAATCATAGAATTGATGAGGGGAAAAGGGTGAGTGGAGCACTTCGAGTCTGTGGAGACAAAGAACCTTGTCCATGGAAGTAAAGAGGGAATGTATGAGAGTATAGTTATACCAACGCTCTTATATGGGTGTGAAGCATGGGTGATGAATGTTGCAACGAGGAGAAGGCTGGAGGCAGTGGAGATGTCATGTCTGAGGTCAATGTGTGGTGTGAATATAATGCAGAGAATTCGGAGTTTGGAAATTAGGAGGAGGTGCAGGATTACCAAAACGATTGTCCAGAGAGCTGAGGAGGGGTTGTTGAGGTGGTTTGGACATGTAGAGAGAATGGAACGAGACAGAGTGACTTCGAGAGTGTATAAATCTGTAGTGGAGGGAAGGCGGGGTAGGGGTCGGCCTAGGAAAGGTTGGAGGGAGGGGTAAAGGAAGTTTTGTGTGCGAGGGGCTTGGATTTCCAGCAAGCATGTGTGAGCGTATTTGATAGGAGTGAATGGAGGCATATGGTTTTAATACTTGACGTGCTGTTGGAGTGTGAGCAAAGTAACATTTATGAAGGGATTCAGGAAACCGGCAGGCCGGACTTGAGTTCTGGAGATGGGAAGTACAGTGCCGGCACTCTGAAGGAGGGGTGTAAATGTTGCAGTTTTATAACTGTAGTGTAAAGCACCCTTCTGGCAAGACAGTGATGGAGTGAATGATGATGAAAGTTTTTCTTTTTCGGGCCACCCTGCCTTGGTGGGAATCGGCCGATGTGTTAATAAAAAAAAAAAATATATATATATATATATATATATATATATATATATATTTTATATAAACATTGTCTCTACGTCACATCAGGACTCGAACCTGCAAACTGTGTATCAGAGTAACCAGTACTTCACCACGGAGCCCAGGTAAAGTACTGGTTACTCTGATACAGAGTTTGTAGGTTCGAGTCCTGTTGTGAACGTAGAGACAATGTTTGTAAATAATTTCGCCTGTTTTGCGAATTGTTAAGCATATATATATATATATATATATATATATATATATATATATATATATATATATATATATATATATATATATATATATATATATAGTCGTGCCGATTAGGTAAAACTGGTCAATTAGCAAGAACTCATCTAAAATTAAGTCCTTTCTAAAATTTTCTCTTATACGTTTAAAGATATATTTTTTTCATTTATGTTAATATAAGAATTTATAATTTTGTACCAAGAGAAACTTTGAAAACCTACCTAACCTTATTACAACAAGCGCAATTTAATTTAGCCTAACCCAACTAAATAGTATATTTTAGATACGTTAACATTAATTTAATAATAAACAAACACAATGAAATATATTTTTTTCGTTAGGTTCAGAATGATTTTTGCGAAATTATTGCATACACAAAATTTCGCTTATCTTATATGGCAAGAAGAGCGTTGCTATTTAAGCCAAAATCGCAAGTTTTACCTAATCGGCACGACATATATGTGTGTGTGTGTGTGTACTCACCTAGTTGTACTCACCTAGTTGTGGTTGCAGGGGTCGATTCATAGCTCCTGGCCCCGCCTCTTCACTGGCCGCTACTGGGTCACTCTCCCTGCGCCATGAGCTTTATCATACCTCTTCTGTGTGTGTGTGTGTGTGTGTGTGTGTGTGTACTCACCTAGTTTTGGTTGCAGGGGACGAGTCACAGCTCCTGGCCCCGCCTCTTCACTGGCCGCTACTAGGTCACTCTTTCTGCTCCATGAGCTTTATCATACCTTTGTGTGTGTGTGTGTGTGTGTGTGTGTGTGTGTGTATGTGTGTGTAATCAGTCCACTATTAACTGATCTATCACTTGTTTTCATTAACATGTTGCTGAAATGTTATAGAGCGTTGTTTAACTGGTCAATAAGAGTCTTGCTACCCTGGGAAGAGCAAGTGACTGAGTGCTGTTGGCTGCTCTGGAGAAAGTTCCATTCCAAACAGTAGGTTAAGTGGCTTACTAGGGAATAGAGGAGTGTCACCTGCACCCCTTAGTTAACAAGTGGCGGAGGTTAAGTGTGCTCAGAAGCTTAGTTAACAAGTGGCGGAGGTTAAGTGTGCTCAGAAGCTTAGTTAACAAGTGGCGGAGGTTAAGTGTGCTCAGAAGCTTAGTTAACAACAACAAAATAGTAAGAATAATAATAATAATAATAATAATAATAATACTAATAATAAGTGTCCTGAGGAGTTGGTGCTGTTTCAGTGTTTTTCGAATATGATTTATCTTTGTTATCATCTGTTATCACCTGTTGTGATCTCTTACACAAGTTAACATGCATTGTATGAGTGTACCTGTTATACTTCGTGACCTGTGAAGTTATCACTGCTTGTGCCACGTGACCTGTGTAGTTATCACTGCTTGTGCCTCGTGTGACCTGTGAAGTTATCACTGCTTGTACCTCGTCACCTGTGTAGTTATCACTGCTTGTACCTCGTGACCTGTGAAGTTATCACCGGCGGCCACGCTGGCGGGAGATTCATCTGTAAAAACTTGCATTTGTGGTCACAGTGGTGGTCCATGCTAACCTCCCTATGATGTATAAATATACCTAGTTGAATGAATCTTACTGTAGCCACCTGGCCCAGTGGCTTACGCACTGGCCTAGAGTTTTACGACTAACTCGTCATGGGTTCTAACCCCACCCGTACCCTGGTTTGTTTACAATCGTGTTATTACGATTTCGTGAGTCAACTAACAATATAATGATTTTTGAGAACAACTTTCAGTTACTCTCCTATGGAAGAATTGAGGAAATGAAAACTGGAACAGGAGTACAAGACTTCATTAAAGTGCCCCATTAAGGGATGTTTACTGTGAGAGATTTACGAGTGGTGACGTAATATCTCACATGCAGGGATCACAATGTTATCACAACTGCACGGATATTATATTATGGATAACTAGAACCTTCAAAACATTAGATGCCATTCTAGACTGGAATACTGCTGTGTGCTAACAACAGCCGAAACTGTAGAACTGGAGAACGTACAGAGAACCTTCACTCTCGTCTGAGCTCAGTCAAGCACCTAAATTATTGGGAATGTTTGAAGTCCCTCCACTTGCATTCCTTAGAACGTAGGCGAGAAAGATACTACATAAGCTATACCTGAAAAATACTGAAGGAATCAGTCACAAATCTGCACAATGAAACCACTCTCTACGAAAGCAAGAGACTTGGCAGACGGTGCAACATACCTCTAATGAAAAACAAGGGTGCGATGAGTACGCTACGAAATAACTCAGTAAGTGTAAGGGAACCAAGACTCTTCATTACCCTCCCTTCATACACAAAGTAAATTACCAACAGACCCCTGGCTCTCTTCAGGAGGAAACTGGATAAGTTAATCAAAGTCAAATCTTAGCCAGCCAGAATGTATACGTCTGGACTCTATGAAGCTAGCACCAACAGCCTGGTTGACCAGGCCATCCACCGGGAGGTCTAGTGTGGGACCAGGCCGAGAGGGGGGCATTGACCCCAAACAGTCTCCAGGATAACATTGATAACAGAGCAAACACTGATGTAGAGAACACTGAACGACGAGGTTTTTCAAGGAACGTTTCGACCGCACTTGTGGCCATTTAGCCTTGCAGTGTCTAGACAGTGTAGGTCATATACATGTTGCTGGCACCTCTAACACTCATTACATAAGTGAAAGTGTCCCATTTCTAGCACATTCAAGCATTTCCTGCATTCTGGATGAGTGTTTCTTTCCTATTGGTGTTCCAATGTGGTTATATCTGCGCACTACCAGGGCGCACTACTTATATTACTCCTTATGGCCCTCTCTTATGTCTTCCATTTCTTGTCATATACTGTATCTGTTTCTCATGGATTGTGCTTCTTTGGACTCTAGTGTTTCTGTTTTCGTCTGTTTCTCATTTAGTCTTTATTCTTTGTCTTTTAATACTGCTTGTCTGTTTCTCAGTGATTATGATTATATAATCTCTAGAGTTTCCTTATTTTGTGTTACTGTTTTTATCTGTGTTTCTGTGTGCACTATCGTATTTGCTTTGTCTGTTTAGTAAGGTGACGTCTAGGGTCTTTCTTTAATTCATGGTATAACTTAACAGATCGTTGAGGACGATTGTGTTGCAGAGCTCAGACCTTTGCAACACAATCGTCCTCAAAGATTTGTTAAGTTATACCATGAATTAAGGAAAGATCCTGAACTTCACCTTACGAAACAGACAAAGCAAATGCGATAGTAATTGTGGACAAAGTAGATTATAGTGGAAAAAGGAACATGTTATTAGAAGACTGGGGAACTTACGTGCCTCTTAACATGCTTTGCTGACGACACTGGAACCTCCTTGAGAGTGGCATCCGTCTAACAAACGGCAAATCTTCAGGCAGACATAAATCAAGTCTTCAAGTGATCCTCAGACAACAATATAAGGACAAGTTTTAGTTGCTCTGCCATGGAGGAATGGAAAAACTGAAGACTGTAACAGAGTACAGGACAAACTCAAATAATTCAACAGAAAAAAGTCCCATGTGCGAGACTTGAGAGTAATGATGTGGGAAGATCTCACATTCAAGGATCCCAACAAAGTTGCCATTGCTACAAAAAGGAAAAAATGACAGGCTGGATAACTAGAACTTTCAAGACAAGAGATGCTGAGCCAGAGATGATATTCTTTTAAGTCACTTGTTCTCTCCAGGCTGGAATACTGCTGTATACTAACGGCTCCCCCGTCAAGCCCTGAAATCTGAAGAATACCTGAGGAACGCTTCCGGGAGTCAATGCCCTCGCGGCTCGGTCCCAGATGCGGCCTCCTGATGGATCAAGGCCTGATTAACCAGGTTGTTACTGCTGGTCAGGCATTTATCTGTGCACCTTATCCAGTCCCCTCTTGAAGACAGCCAAAGGTTTGTTGATAATTTCTCTTATACATGGAGGGAGAGTGTTGAAGAGTCGGGAACCTCTGACGCTTATCGAGTTCACTCTTAGTGTACTCGTCATGCTTCTGTTTTTTAGTGGAGGTATTTTTTACCTTTTGCCAGATCTCCTATTATCAAACAAAGTGATTTCAGTGTTCAGGCTCGGAACCAATCCTTCCAGGATTTTCCAGGTTTAAATTATGTATCTTTCTCGCCTAAGTTTCAAGGAATACAGTTGAAGGGACTTCAAGTGTTCCTAGTCGTTCAGATGCTTGACTGAGTGCATATGAGCAATCAAAGTTCTCTGTACGTTTTCCAGTTTAGCAATATCGTCTGCCTTGAAGGTGGCTGTTAGCATACAACAGTATTATAGCCTGGAGAGAAGTGACTTAAAGAGTATCATCACTGGCTCAGAGTCTCTGGTCTTGAAAGTTCTGGTTATCCAGCTTATCATTTTTCTTGCAGTAGGAATGACAATATTGTTGTTATTCTTGAATGTGAGATTTTCCGACATCATTACTCCTAGGTCCGCACATGGGACTTTCACTCTATTAAATGATTCAGATTTGTCCTGTACTCCATTACAGTCTTTATTTTCTCCATTCTTTCATAGCAGAACAATTGCAATTTGTCCTCGTTAAACATATTACTGTGTGAGGGCCACTGGAAGATTTGATTCCTACCCGACTGAAGATTCACCGTGTCTTAGACGGAAGCAGCTCTTTAAGATTCTGGTGTCATCAACAAAGGATGTTACTGTGCTATGATTTATGGCTTTGTCTATGCTGGATATACGAATACGAATGAAAAGCAGAAGTGGTGCCAAAACTGCGCCTCGAGGAACAGAGCTTTTCACTGTGGCAGCCATCGACTTCACTCTGTTCTATCTGTTAAGAAGTTAAATATCCATCTGCCCACTTTTCCTTTTGCATGCAATTTTTGCACAATCACACCATGGTCACACTTGTTGAACGCTTTAGCAAAATCAGTAGACGAGCATTTAGCTCGAAAACCAGAGCATCCAGAACCACACCGTAATGATCTAGCAGATGTGAAAGGCAGTTGTGGCTCTTTGTGTCCTGTCTCTCCTGGACTATATGATGCAAGTGATTTGTGTTGAATATTCTCCATTTCTCTAACCAGAGTTTCCATTCATGGTTCAGAGTCTGCTACTGCCTTTGAGGAGATTCGCTATCCGTCATCTTCACCTGTATAGGGAGCGCCCTCTCTCTCTCTCTCTCTCTCTCTCTCTCTCTCTCTCTCTCGTTTGCATCTCCATTGCCACAGAGATACGTGTCTGTAACATACTTCGAGTACCGAAAAACTCAGTACCCCAAGGAACTCTATTTAGATCTACGGTAGTCACGTTTCTCGGTCCCAGGTCACTGTGTACTTATGTTTGTGCTTCACGATGCTATAGTCTGAGACTCTGCAGTCTTCGACATCGTTACGACCCGGACAAGGTCTTCGGTGTTCGTAAATATAAAGTCTAAGGTGTTTCTGAGTCTGGTCGGTTCAGCAAACTGCTGGCTTAAGGTGAATTTATTGCATAGGTTTAATAATTCTGTTGTGTGGGACTGTTCCTCCAAGGCAGCTCCAGGGACTCTGCAATTACAATCCTTGCTACAGTCTTCCATTTAAAATGTCTCAAATAGAAGCCTCCAAGTACCAGGATATTTAGGGACAGGTTTGATATGTTGTCAGGACAATGCTTGATCTCCAGTAACTGATCCTTGAACTGCTGAGAGATTGAATATGGTGGTTTATACATAATCATAACAACTAGGTTCTGGTTTTCGATTTTAACTGCCAGAACTGAGCACACACGACCTTCTGCCCTCGTACCTGTTTTTCCGGTCGTATCTAAATAAGTTGTGCCCTGGAATGCATATTTCACTATTAAAATAAGTCTTATGTGAGTCTCTGTGAAAACCACAAACACGGCATTTGACTCCTTGAGAGACCAATGGTAAACGGTATTTTATTGTTCTTCCTCGGTCTCAGACCTTGTGCACTTGCAAGGTCAAATGATGTGTTGCTTGTTGCTGCGCCAGGCACACTGTTGGTTGGACTTCGTATGTGTGGCTCTGATGAACCTGCCACTGGCTTTGATTCCAGTGCACCATAGTTCCAAGGTGGTGCCACTGGCTTTGATTCCAGTGCACCATAGTTCCTAGGTGGTGCCACTGGCTTTGATTACAGTGCACCATAGTTCCTAGGTGGTGCCACTGGCTTTGAATCCAGTGCACCATAGTTCCTAGGTGGTGCCACTGGCTTTGAATCCAGTGCACCATAGTTCCTAGGTGGTGCCACTGGCTTTGAATCCAGTGCACCATAGTTCCTAGGTGGTGCCACTGGCTTTGAATCCAGTGCACCATAGTTCTTAGGTGGTGCCACTGGCTTTGAATCCAGTGCACCATAGTTCCTAGGTGGTGCCACTGGCTTTGATTACAGTGCACCATAGTTCCTAGGTGGTGCCACTGGCTTTGAATCCAGTGCACCATAGTTCCTAGGTGGTGCCACTGGCTTTGAATCCAGTGCACCATAGTTCCTAGGTGGTGCCACTGGCTTTGAATCCAGTGCACCATAGTTCCTAGGTGGTGCCACTGGCTTTGATTCCAGTGCACCATAGTTCCTAGGTGGTGCCACTGGCTTTGAATCCAGTGCACCATAGTTCCTAGGTGGTGCCACTGGCTTTGATTCCAGTGCACCATAGTTCCTAGGTGGTGCCACTGGCTTTGAATCGAGTGCACCATAGTTCCTAGGTGGTGCCACTGGCTTTGAATCGAGTGCACCATAGTTTCTAGGTGGTGCCACTGGCTTTGATTCCAGTGCACCATAGTTCCTAGGTGGTGCCACTGGCTTTGATTCCAGTGCACCATAGTTCCTAGGTGGTGCCACTGACTTTGAATCGAGTGCACCATAGTTCCTAGGTGGTGCCACTGGCTTTGATTCCAGTGCACCATAGTTCCTAGGTGGTGCCACTGGCTTTGATTCCAGTGCACCATAGTTCCTAGGTGGTGCCACTGGCTTTGAATCCAGTGCACCATAGTTCCTAGGTGGTGCCACTGGCTTTGAATCCAGTGCACCATAGTTCCTAGGTGGTGCCACTGGCTTTGAATCCAGTGCACCATAGTTCCTAGGTGGTGCCACTGGCTTTGAATCCAGTGCACCATAGTTCCTAGGTGGTGCCACTGGCTTTGAATCCAGTGCACCATAGTTCCTAGGTGGTGCCACTGGCTTTGATTCCAGTGCACCATAGTTCCTAGGTGGTGCCACTGGCTTTGAATCCAGTGCACCATAGTTCCTAGGTGGTGCCACTGGCTTTGATTCCAGTGCACCATAGTTCCTAGGTGGTGCCACTGGCTTTGAATCCAGTGCACCATAGTTCCTAGGTGGTGCCACTGGCTTTGAATCCAGTGCACCATAGTTCCTAGGTGGTGCCACTGGCTTTGAATCCAGTGCACCATAGTTCCTAGGTGGTGCCACTGGCTTTGAATCCAGTGCACCATAGTTCCTAGGTGGTGACACATTCTTAACATTTCTTGTTATTATGTTCCGCTTCATTGTACTAAAAAAATCGCTGTCGGTTTATGAATACAGTTTGCATGGTCACACTGGTCCTGAGGTTTCATACGCCTCGTACCATTACTGTGGTGGTCTGGACAGTTTAAATCATAGCAATGTGCTTCAATTAGTGAATTACGACACAGTCTTTGGTGAGAGAGTTTGCGGGACCTCGAGCGGTATGTGACTTTATTCAGATTTCAATATTTTTTGGGATGATTATATATCCAAGTTCCTTTTTTTGTTAGTCCCACCAGAGCCACATTTGCAGATGTCACAAGAATGGAATTTGCAGGAGAGGCATTCATCACACTTAGAACTTTGTATACATCCAAACATCGAAACTGGGAATTGTACTCCTTGAAAATGTTGGCGAGAAAGATACATCATAATTTATACCTAGAAAATATTGGAGGGTCTGGTCCAAACCCTATGCACCAAAATCAATCAATCAATGTGAAGGCAAGATGGTGTAAAAAACTGTCAATAAAAAGCAGGGGCACAACGAATACACTAAGACAACTCGTTGAGTGTCAGAGGTTCCCGACTCTTCAACGCCCTTCCTCCATGCATAAAAGGGGAACTGGCAGCAAATCTCTGGTTGTCTTCAAGAGGACACTGGACAAGTTCCTCCAGGCAGTGCCTAACCAGCCTGGCTCTGGTTTATACAATGGACTGCTTGCGGCCAGCAATAACAGCCTGGTTGATCAGGCCTTGATCCTCCAGAAGGCCTGGTCTACGACCGGGCCGCGGGGGCGTTGACCCCCAGAAGCATCCATCAGAATAAGAGCACGTAGGTCCCATCTACAATGGGAGAGACGGTGGAAGTAGAGTATCAGGGGTGGTAGAACTGATATAACAAGTGACGTAGTGTATACATACACAAGACCAAGAGTACATCACCTCTCCTGCACGCTACGTCATACATAAGACCAAGAGTACATCACCTCTCCTGCATGCTACGTCATACATAAGACCAAGAGTACATCACCTCTCCTGCATGCTACGTCATACACAAGACCAAGAGTACATCACCTCTCCTGCATGCTACGTCATACATAAGACCAAGAGTACATCACCTCTCCTGCACGCTACGTCATACATAAGACCAAGAGTACATCACCTATCCTGCATGCTACGTCATACACAAGACCAAAGTACATCACCTCTCCTGCATGCTACGTCATACACAAGACCAAAGTACATCACCTCTCCTGCATGCTACGTCATACATAAGACCAAGAGTACATCACCTCTCCTGCACGCTACGTCATACATAAGACCAAGAGTCATCACCTCTCCTGCAGCTACGTCATACATAAGACCAAGGTACATCACTCTCCTGCATGCTACGTCATACACAAGACCAGAGTACATCACCTCTCCTGCATGCTACGTCATACACAAGACCAAGAGTACATCACCTCTCCTGCATGCTACGTCATACATAAGACCAAGAGTACATCACCTCTCCTGCACGCTGCGTCATACATAAGACCAAGGTACATCACCTCTCCTGCATGCTACGTCACATAAGACCAAGAGTACATCACCTCTCCTGCTGCTACGTCATACACAAGACCAAGAGTACATCACCTCTCCTGCATGCTGCGTCATACACAAAACCAAGAGTACATCACCTCTCCTGCACGCTCGTCATACACAAGACCAAGGTACATCACTCTCCTGCATGCTACGTCATACATAAGACCAAGAGTACATCACCTCTCCTGCATGCTACGTCATACACAAGACCAAGAGTACATCACCTCTCCTGCACGCTACGTCATACACAAGACCAAGAGTACATCACCTCTCCTGCATGCTACGTCATACACAAGACCAAGAGTACATCACCTCTCCTGCATGCTACGTCATACATAAGACCAAGAGTACATCACCTCTCCTGCACGCTACGTCATACATAAGACCAAGAGTACATCACCTCTCCTGCATGCTACGTCATACATAAGACCAAGAGTACATCACCTCTCCTGCATGCTACGTCATACATAAGACCAAGAGTACATCACCTCTCCTGCATGTTACGTCATACATAAGACCAAGAGTACATCACCTCTCCTGCATGCTACGTCATACACAAGACCAAGAGTACATCACCTCTCCTGCATGCTACGTCATACACAAGACCAAGAGTACATCACCTCTCCTGCATGCTACGTCATACACAAGACCAGAGTACATCACCTCTCCTGCATGCTACGTCATACACAAGACCAAGAGTACATCACCTCTCCTGCATGCTACGTCATACATAAGACCAAGAGTACATCACCTCTCCTGCATGCTACGTCATACACAAGACCAAGAGTACATCACCTCTCCTGGACGCTGCGTCATACACAAGACCAAGAGTACATCACCTCTCCTGGACGCTACGTCATACATAAGACCAAGAGTACATCACCTCTCCTGGACGCTGCGTCATACACAAGACCAAGAGTACATCACCTCTCCTGCATGCTACGTCATACACAAGACCAAGAGTACATCACCTCTCCTGCATGCTACGTCATACATAAGACCAAGAGTACATCACCTCTCCTGCATGTTACGTCATACATAAGACCAAGAGTACATCACCTCTCCTGGACGCTACGTCATACATAAGACCAAGAGTACATCACCTCTCCTGCATGCTACGTCATACACAAGACCAAGAGTACATCACCTCTCCTGCACGCTACGTCATACATAAGACCAAGAGTACATCACCTCTCCTGCATGCTACGTCATACATAAGACCAAGAGTACATCACCTCTCCTGCACGCTACGTCATACATAAGACCAAGAGTACATCACCTCTCCTGGACCCTGCGTCATACACAAGACCAAGAGTACATCACCTCTCCTGCACGCTGCGTCATACATAAGACCAAGAGTACATCACCTCTCCTGCATGCTACGTCATACATAAGACCAAGAGTACATCACCTCTCCTGCATGCTACGTCATACACAAGACCAAGAGTACATCACCTCTCCTGCACGCTACGTCATACATAAGACCAAGAGTACATCACCTCTCCTGCATGCTACGTCATACATAAGACCAAGAGTACATCACCTCTCCTGCACGCTACGTCATACATAAGACCAAGAGTACATCACCTCTCCTGGACGCTGCGTCATACACAAGACCAAGAGTACATCACCTCTCCTGGACGCTACGTCATACACAAGACCAAGAGTACATCACCTCTCCTGCATGCTACGTCATACACAAGACCAAGAGTACATCACCTCTCCTGCACGCTACGTCATACACAAGACCAAGAGTACATCACCTCTCCTGCATGCTACGTCATACACAAGACCAAGAGTACATCACCTCACCTGGACGCTACGTCATACACAAGACCAAGAGTACATCACCTCTCCTGCACGCTGCGTCATACACAAGACCAAGAGTACATCACCTCTCCTGGACGCTACGTCATACACAAGACCAAGAGTACATCACCTCTCCTGCATGCTACGTCATACACAAGACCAAGAGTACATCACCTCTCCTGCACGCTACTTCATACATAAGACCAAGAGTACATCACCTCTCCTGCATGCTACGTCATACACAAGACCAAGAGTACATCACCTCTCCTGCATGCTACGTCATACACAAGACCAAGAGTACATCACCTCTCCTGCATGCTACGTCATACACAAGACCAAGAGTACATCACCTCTCCTGGACACTACGTCATACACAAGACCAAGAGTACATCACCTCTCCTGCATGCTACGTCATACATAAGACCAAGAGTACATCACCTCTCCTGGACGCTGCGTCATACACAAGACCAAGAGTACATCACCTCTCCTGGACGCTACGTCATACACAAGACCAAGAGTACATCACCTCTCCTGCACGCTACGTCATACATAAGACCAAGAGTACATCACCTCTCCTGGACGCTGCGTCATACACAAGACCAAGAGTACATCACCTCTCCTGGACGCTACGTCATACACAAGACCAAGAGTACATCACCTCTCCTGCATGCTACGTCATACACAAGACCAAGAGTACATCACCTCTCCTGCACGCTACGTCATACATAAGGCCAAGAGTACATCACCTCTCCTGCACGCTACGTCATACATAAGACCAAGAGTACATCACCTCTCCTGGACGCTGCGTCATACATAAGACCAAGAGTACATCACCTCTCCTGGACGCTGCGTCATACATAAGACCAAGAGTACATCACCTCTCCTGGACGCTACGTCATACACAAGACCAAGAGTACATCACCTTTCCTGGACGCTACGTCATACACAAGACCAAGAGTACATCACCTTTCCTGGACGCTACGTCATACACAAGACCAAGAGTACGTCACCTCTCCTGGACGCTGCGTCATACACAAGACCAAGAGTACATCACCTCTCCTGGACGCTGCGTCATACATACACCAACCTGTAGAAGACAAACAAAAAATATTAAAACGAATTTAAAATCCAAATTAATATTGCATATTGAACTTAAGTGTACACACACACACGCACACACACACACACACACACACACACACACTAGAGGACAGGAGGGTTAGGGGAGACATGATAACGACATATATAATACTGCGAGGAATAGATAAGGTGGACAGAGACAAGATGTTCCAGAGAGGGGACACAGAAACAAGGGGTCACAATTGGAAGTTGAAGACTCCTATGAGTCAAAGGGATGTTAGGAAGTATTTCTTCAGTCATAGAGTTGTCAGGAAGTGGAATAGCTTAGAAAGCGACATAGTGGAGGCAGGAACCATACATAGTTTTAAGACTAGGTTTGATAAAGCTCATGGAGCAGGGAGAGAGAGGACCTAGTAGCAATCAGTGAAGAGGCGGGGCCAGGAGCTATGACTCGACCCCTGCAACCACAAATAGGTGAGTACAAATAGGTGAGTACACACACACACACACAGTAATTAAAGTCTGTCTGAGTCTCGACCCCTGCAACCACAATTAGGTGAGTATACACACACACATGTATATATACACACAGAGTGTACACTACATGTACGAACAGTGTATATACACATGCACATATAAGTGTACACACACAAATGTACATATAAGTGTACACACACAAATGTACATAAAAGTGTACACACACACATGTACCTGGAGTGCAGAACAAGTTTACATTTTGTGCTGAGTAATTGAAGAATATTTATTGCAATAATAACGAGTCATTAAAAATAATAATTGCTATATATAATTTAATACTCCATGTTTTTATACCGTAATTATCAAGAAAAATATAGTAATTAAAGTCTGGTTAAAGTTTAACAATGCATATATATATATATATATATATATATATATATATATATATATATATATATATATGTCGTGCCTAATAGGTAAAACTGGTCAATTAGCAAGAACTCATCTAAAATTAAGTTCTTTTTAAAATTTTCTTTTATACGTTTAAAGACATTTTTTTCATTTATGTTGACGTAAAAATTTTTAATTTTGAAGCAAAAGAATCTTAGAAAATTTACCTAACCTTATTACAACAAGCGCAATTTAATTTAGCCTAACCCAACTAAATATATTTTAAATACTTTTACAATAATTTAATAATAAACAAACACAATAAAAAAAAAATTTCGTTTGGTTTTAGAATGATTTTTGCGAAATTATTGCATACACAAATTTTCGCTTCTCTTATATGGCAAGAACAGCGTTGCTATTTAAGCCAATATATAATATATATATATATATATATATATATATATATATATATATATATATATATATATATATATATTTATCATTTACTAAACTGCAGCAGGTGAGGGTTCGACCCCACGACACATTGTCCCGCCTCAAGAGACAACACAACGTACGTGTCACCTTATCCACTTCGCCATCGATCCTACAAACAACATGAGCCTAGCGAACTAGGCTTGTTTCATGTTGCGAGGACACTCGTGTCAGTGGATGCTCAAGGATTAATTTCAGCCTCCTCCTGTTTGAATACCCGCCTCAACAAGCAGTCTATATAGCAATGAAACCACGAAACAAGTGATACTGAATCATTTACCAAACTGCGGCAGGCCAGGGTTCGACCCCACGAGTGCCCTCATAACATGAAACAAGCGTAGTTCGCTAGGCTCATGTTGTTAGTAGGATCGATGGCGAAGTGGATAAGGTGACACGTACGTTGTGTTGTCTCTTGAGGCGGGACAATGTGTCGTGGGGTCGAACCCTCACTCTGCTGGAGGTTTAGCAGTGAGCAGGTATTTAGACATATTTTCTTAGTTTGAGGGGCTATTCCTGCAGAACTGTGTCAGCATCCGTAGTTCCAGATTATTGAACCTGCTACCAGCAGATATCAGAAATATTGCTGCAACTAATGTAGACGTTTTTAAGGGAACACTGGATCACCACCACCAGTACCTGCCAGTGCCAGATTAGCCAGGTTATGATGGCTATATAGACCTGAGGGTCGCTAGCAGCAACAACTTGATAGATCAGGAAAGCCTGGTCTTAGACCTGGCTACGAGGGTAAATGTCTGGAAACCGGTGACAGAAAGATATTACTCAGAACCACTAAGATAAGAGGAATGCTGCAGTGTTGTGGGTATAATGGTGGGTGCATGGGTGGGTATAATGGTGGGTGCATGGGTAGGTATAATGGTGGGGGCATGGGTGGATATAATGGTGGGTGCATGGGTGGGTATAATGGTGGGTTTATGGGAGGGTATAATGGTGGGTGCATGGGTGGGTATAATGGTGGGTGCTTGGGTGGGTATAATGGTGGGTGCATGGATGGGTATAATGGTGGGTGCATGGGAGGGTATAATGGTGGGTGCATGGGAGGGTATAATGGTGGGTTTATGGGAGGGTATAATGGTGGGTGCATGGGTGGGTATAATGGTGGGTGCATGGGAGGGTATAATGGTGGGTGCATGGGTGGGTATAATGGTGGGTGTATGGGAGGGTATAATGGTGGGTGCATGGGAGGGTATAATGGTGGGTGCATGGGAGGGTATAATGGTGGGTGCATGGGAGGGTATAATGGTGGGTGCATGGGAGGGTATAATGGTGGGTGCTTGGGAGGGTATAATGGTGGGTGCATGGGAGGGTATAATGGTGGGTGCTTGGGAGGGTATAATGGTGGGTGCATGGGAGGGTATAATGGTGGGTGCATGGGAGGGTATAATGGTGGGTGCTTGGGAGGGTATAATGGTGGGTGCATGGGAGGGTATAATGGTGGGTGCTTGGGAGGGTATAATGGTGGGTGCATGGGAGGGTATAATGGTGGGTGCATGGGAGGGTATAATGGTGGGTGCATGGGAGGGTATAATGGTGGGTGCATGGTGGGTATAATGGTGGGTGCATAGGAGGGTATAATGGTGGGTGCATGGGAGGGTATAATGGTGGATGCATGGGAGGGTATAATGGTGGTGCATGGGTGGGATAATGGTGGGTTCATGGGGGGTATAATGGTGGGTGCATGGGAGGGTATAATGGTGGGTGCATGGGAGGGTATAATGGTGGGTGCATGGGGGGTATAATGGTGGGTGCATGGGAGGGTATAATGGTGGGTGCATGGGAGGGTATAATGGTGGGTGCATGGGAGGGTATAATGGTGGGTGCATGGGAGGGTATAATGGTGGGTGCATGGGAGGGTATAATGGTGGGTGCATGGGAGGGTATAATGGTGGGTGCATGGGAGGGTATATATGGTGGGTTGCATGGGAGGGTATAATGGTGGGTGCATGGGAGGGTATAATGGTGGGTGCATGGGAGGGTATAATGGTGGGTGCATGGGAGGGTATAATGGTGGGTGCATGGGGGGTATAATGGTGGGTGCATAGGGAGGGTATAATGGTGGGTGCATGGGAGGGTATAATGGTGGATGATGGGAGGGCATAATGGTGGGTGCATGGGTGGGTATAATGGTGGGTCATGGGTGGGTATAATGGTGGGTGCATGGGTGGGTATAATGGTGGGTGCATGGGAGGGTATAATGGTGGGTGCATGGGTGGGTATAATGGTGGGGGCATGGGAGGGTATAATGGTGGGTGCATGGGAGGGTATAATGGTGGGTGCATGGGTGGGTATAATGGTGGGTGCATGGGAGGGTATAATGGTGGGTGCATGGGTGGGTATAATGGTGGGTGCATGGGAGGGTATAATGGTGGGTGCATGGGTGGGTATAATGGTGGGTGCATGGGAGGGTATAATGGTGGGTGCATGGGAGGGTATAATGGTGGGTGCATGGGAGGGTATAATGGTGGGTGCATGGGAGGGTATAATGGTGGGTGCATGGGAGGGTATAATGGTGGGTGCATGGGAGGGTATAATGGTGGGTGCATGGGAGGGTATAATAGTGGGTGCATGGGAGGGTATAATGGTGGGTGCATGGGAGGGTATAATGGTGGGTGCATGGGAGGGTATAATGGTGGGTGCATGGGAGGGTATAATGGTGGGTGCATGGGAGGGTATAATGGTGGGTGCATGGGTGGGTATAATGGTGGGTGCATGGGAGGGTATAATGGTGGGTGCATGGGAGGGTATAATGGTGGGTGCATGGGAGGGTATAATGGTGGGTGCATGGGAGGGTATAATGGTGGGTGCATGGGAGGGTATAATGGTGGGTGCATGGGAGGGTATAATGGTGGGTGCATGGGAGGGTATAATGGTGGGTGCATGGGAGGGTATAATGGTGGGTGCATGGGAGGGTATAATGGTGGGTGCATGGGAGGGTATAATGGTGGGTGCATGGGAGGGTATAATGGTGGGTGCATGGGAGGGTATAATGGTGGGTGCATGGGTGGGTATAATGGTGGGTGCATGGGAGGGTATAATGGTGGGTGCATGGGAGGGTATAATGGTGGGTGCATGGGAGGGTATAATGGTGGGTGCATGGGAGGGTATAATGGTGGGTGCATGGGTGGGTATAATGGTGGGTGCATGGGAGGGTATAATGGTGGGTGCATGGGAGGGTATAATGGTGGGTGCTTGGGAGGGTATAATGGTGGGTGCATGGGAGGGTATAATGGTGGGTGCATGGGAGGGTATAATGGTGGGTGCATGGGAGGGTATAATGGTGGGTGCATGGGTGGGTATAATGGTGGGTGCATGGGAGGGTATAATGGTGGGTGCATGGGAGGGTATAATGGTGGGTGCATGGGAGGGTATAATGGTGGGTGCATGGGAGGGTATAATGGTGGGTGCATGGGTGGGTATAATGGTGGGTAATCAGTCCCTCAGGCAGGAGTCGACAGATTACCACAATCTTGTTATCTTCAGTGTTCTTGGGGCGTTACGTTTCCACAATAAAGATACCCAAGTGTTGTACATGTGTCTTAATTCATCAACTGGTCGGTTCTGTGAACCATTTATCTACATAACAGTGGATGCAGGGGGGGAGTAAGAGCTGGTGGAAGGGAGAGTGGGTGCTGGGGAGGTTAAGTAGATTGGAGGGGTGGGTGGATATGCTCCCCTGGGGGATACGAAGGGGTAAGGGTGCATGGAGTGAGGGGTGATGAGTGGTGTGGGTCATCCAGCGTGGGTGGGGCACACCTTCTCATGAATGGTGCCCGCATACCCTCTTCCTTGTAGGGCACAACAGGCTAAGGAGGGGCAGGGTGGAGCAGGGCTGTGACACACCTGTGACAGGTTTCAAGGGGTTTTCTACCCCTGCAGCCCGACCCGCAGACCCACATAGCCAGCCAGAACAACCCCGCTGATTCAACTTCTTATTTTTAACTTCCATTTTCATTGGGGCAATATTTGTGACACCTGTTGGTAGTATGTTGAAGAGTGTTGCACCACGGGTGTTAACACAAGTGTTGCACCACGGGTGTTAACACAAGTGTCCCTCAATCGTACCCATGGCGCTCCTCCTCTTCACTGTTTACATTGCACAATTTCTCGCATATCTTTCACTCCAGTAAGTTGTTACAGCAGGGTGCAGGTTAGGGGCCAGGCAATGGAATATCTTTTATGTATATATTATCATGATGGGGTCCATGTATCTCTCTCTTTTAAATTCTATTTTTTTTTATTTTGCCGCCGAGAAGCTAGTTTATTGTGTATATGGATAAACAAAAGACCCAGGAACTAGGGCCCAAAAGGGTTAACTAGAGTACATCTGGATTTATATCTACAGTTGACTTATCTGTTGCAAGCAAATTTAGGAAATTTGCTTAATATATCTGGTATCTTATTTTCATTAATAAGATATCTTGATATATCACATAGGTTATTATACTATCTCTATATTCCTCAGTAAGTGGACAATAAAGCACATAGTATTGAAGATAGTGACTATAACAGTTGGCCACATCATGTGTGTGTTTGCCAAACTGCCATAAGTACTTGCAACCAAGTTTAAGTCTGGTTAACATAACATCGGTCAGTTTGTTCACATTGCAAGTTGCTCTATAAACGTACTTGTCTACGTTCATGTTATCATAGTGGGTGATAGATCTACTCAGGCTTCTAACTGCATTCCTATAACATTTATGTTCATTATTTACGTCTCTCCTAATGTTATTTCAAATGCCAGACACAGACACACCAAAGTTATATTCTACATTTTTTTTCAGACTACTGATTTTGGCTAAATTATCAATTTATCATGAAGGAGCAATCCAATGTATGATGGAAACCATAACAATTGTGCATTAATTCCCTTTTTCCCGGATTTTTGAGTCTTCAGTGATGACAGAATCAATAATAATCATAGAGTCAAACCCAATGTCTTAAGTTAACTTTAACGCCATTATGATGGCAGTGTAGACGCCCGCTTGTTAATTCTTATACTTAACATAGTTGCAAGACATGAACACACCGTCAACCCCAGACATGAACACACCGTCAACCCCAGACATGAACACACCGTCAACCCCAGACATGAACACACCGTCAACCCCAGACATGAACACACCGTCAACCCCAGACATGAACACACCGTCAACCCCAGACCTGAACACATCGTCAACCCCAGACATGAACACACCGTCAACCCCAGACATGAACACACCGTCAACCCCAGACATGAACACACCGTCAACCCCAGACCTGAACACACCGTCAACCCCAGACCTGAACACACCGTCAACCCCAGACCTGAACACACCGTCAACCCCAGACATGAACACACCGTCAACCCCAGACATGAACACACCGTCTACTCCAGACATGAACACACCGTCAACTCCAGACATGAACACACCGTCAACCCCAGACCTGAACATACCGTCAATCCCAGACATGAACACACCGTCAACCCGACATGAACACACCGTCAACCCCAGACCTGAACACACCGTCAACCCCAGACATGAACACACCGTCAACCCCAGACATGAACACACCGTCAACCCCAGACATGAACACACCGTCTACTCCAGACATGAACACACCGTTAACTCCAGACATAAACACACCGTCAACCCTAGACCTGAACACACCGTCAACCCCAGACATGAACACACCGTCAACCCCAGACATGAACACACCGTCTACTCCAGACATGAGGACAGTCAACCTCAGACATGAAGACAGTCAATCCCAGAGATGAACACACCGTCTACTCCAGACATGAAGACACAGTCAACCCCAGACATGAAGACACAGTAAATCCCAAACATGAACACACCGTCAACCCCAGACATGAACACACCGTAAACCCAAGACATGCACACACCGTCAACCCCAGACATGAACACACCGTCAACCCCAGACATGAACACACCGTCAACCCCAGACATGAACACACCGTCTACTCCAGACATGAACACACCGTCAACTCCAGACATGAACACACCGTCAACCCCAGACCTGAACACACCGTCAACCCCAGACATGAACACACCGTCAACCCCAGACATGAACACACCGTCTACTCCAGACATGAGGACAGTCAACCTCAGACATGAAGACAGTCAATCCCAGAGATGAACACACCGTCTACTACAGACATGAAAACACAGTCAACCCCAGACATGAAGACACAGTAAATCCCAGACATGAACACACCGTCAACCCCAGACATAAACACACCGTCAACCCCAGACATGAACACACCGTCAACCCCAGACATGAACACACCGTCAACCCCAGACATGAACACACCGTCAACCTCAGACATGCACACCGTCAACCCCAGACATGAACACACCGTCAACCCCAGACATGAACACACCGTCAACCCCAGACATGAACACACCGTCAACCCCAGACACGAACACACCGTCAACCCCAGACATGAACACACCGTCAACCCCAGACATGAACACACCGTCAACCCCAGACATGCACACACCGTCAACCCCAGACATGAACACACCGTCAACCCCAGACATGAACACACCGTCAACCCCAGACATGAACACACCGTCAACCCGACATGAACACACCGTCAACCCCAGACACGAACACACCGTCAACCCCAGACACGAACACACCATCAACCCCAGACATGAACACACCGTCAACCCCAGACAATATTCCAACCCTCTATAATTCCTCCTCTAGAACACCCACATCTATAATTCTTCCTCTAGAACCCTCTATAATTCGTCCTCTAGAACCCCTTTGTCTACAATTCCTTCCCCAGAACCCTAGTAGAGGACTGTCTCTACACCAGCTAGGTAAACTAACAAACAGCTAGGTAGACTAACAGCTAGGCAAATGTACAGACAGCTAGGTACACTAACAGCTAGGCAAATGTACAGACAGCTAGGTACACTAACAGCTAGGCAAATGTACAGGCAGCTAGGTACACTAACAGCTAGGGAAATGTACAGACAGCTAGGTACACTAACAGCTAGGCAAATGTACAGACAGCTAGGTAGACTAACAGCTAGGCAAATGTACAGACAGCTAGGTAGACTTACAGCTATGTAGACTAACAGACAACTATGTAAAGACAGTTAGGTAGACTAACAGCTATGTAGGCTAACAGACAACTAGGTACACTAACAAAGAGGCAGACTGACAGACAACTAGGTACACTAACAAAGAGGCAGACTGACAGACAGCTAGGTAGACTAACAGACAAGCAAAGTTACATACGTGGAGTAACCTTCCTCCCTCCTCCTCCTCCTCCTCCTGCCTCCCTCCCTCTCCCTCCACTCTTCCTACACTCATGTCCAACTCAAGTGCTCTTAGAGAATACGTTCCCTGGAGTGTTGATATGTGCGTGTGTGTGTGGCGGGGGGAGGGGGAGGTGAGTGACGGGAATGGGGAGGGGTCGGTGGGTTGAGTGGGGGGTTAAAGGTGGGGAAGGGGGTACTGGCGCGAGACAGAAGGTAGGTGCTGACTGTAAATGTGGTGGTGGTGGTTTTGTTAGTGGTGGTGGTGTTAGTAGTGGTGATGGTGGTGGTGGTGTTAGTGGTGGTTTTGTTAGTGGTGGTGGTGTTAGTAGTGGTGATGGTGGTGGTGGTGTTAGTGGTGGTTTTGTTAGTGGTGGTGGTGTTAGTAGTGGTGAGGGTGGTGTTAATAGTGGTGATGGTGGTCTTAGTGGTGGTGGTAGTGGTGGTGTTAGTGTTGGTTTTGTTAGTAGTGGTGGTGGTGATGGTAGTGGTGGTGGTGTTAGTGGTGGAGGTGGTGGTGATAGTAGTGGTGGTGGTGTTAGTGGTAGTGGTGGTGTTAATGATGGTGATGGTGGTAGTGGTAGTTCTGGTAATGGTAGTGGTAGTCGAGGTGGTGGAGTGGTAGTAGAGTTGTGGTACTGGTTGTGGCTGTGGTGGTAACAGTGGCAGTATTGTTGGTATTAGTGGTAGTGGTGGTATCAATATTATCACCATCAATTTTACACTGTCACCATCAACTTTACACTATCATATCACCTTAACACTATCACCATCAGTGGCCAGCGCAGTCGGCTCACAACCCAATGGTCCCAGGTTGGAATCCTGGGCAGGTCGAGACATACGGGCGAGGTCCTCACTCCCACTGTACCTTTTAACCTTCGGTAAAAAGGTACCGTTGTGGGTCGCACCCTGGGGGATGGTCAAGGATCTTTATGCACAAAAACAAAATTTAGCAACTAAACTGCATCGCTAAAACAGTCATGACTGTTTCCTTACAACAGTTGAACCAGACATCACACACAACAGTAGTGACTGTTACCTCACAACAGTTGAACCAGACATCACATACAACAGTAGTGACTGTTACCTCACAACAGTTGAACCAGACATCACATACAACAGTAGTGACTGTTACCTCACAACAGTTGATACCAGACATCCTTACATACAGGTGATTACCTCAGGGTATCTTTTACATATAAACAATCATTAAACAGTGACTATTTAATGATTTTAAACAACTCACTAAACCATGATCTATTGTAAGTGTTGTTCCAGACACTGTAATGCAGGGTGAGTAAACTATTATGTATGGTAAGTGTTGTTCCAGACACTGTAATGCAGGGTGAGTAAACTATCACGTATGGTAAGTGCTGTTCCAGACACTGTAATGCAAGGTGAGTAAACTATCACGTATGGTAAGTGCTGTTCCAGACACTGTAATGCAAGGTGAGTAAACTATCACGTATGGTAAGTGTTGTTCCAGACACTGTAATGCAAGGTGAGTAAACTATCATGTATGGTAAGTGTTGTTCCAGACACTGTAATGCAAGGTGAGTAAACTATCATGTATGGTAACAGTGGTAGTCTGTTCCAGACACTGTAATGCAAGGTGAGTAAACTATCACGTATGGTAAGTGTTGTTCCAGGCACTGTAATGCAGGGTGAGTAAACTATCATGTATGGTAAGTGTTGTTCCAGACACTGTAATGCAAGGTGAGTAAACTATCATGTATGGTAAGTGTTGTTCCAGGCACTGTAATGCAAGGTGAGTAAACTATCATGTATGGTAAGTGTTGTTCCAGACACTGTAATGCAAGGTGAGTAAACTATCACGTATGGTAAGTGCTGTTCCAGGCACTGTAATGCAGGGTGAGTAAATTATCACGTATGGTAAGTGTTGTTCCAGGCACTGTAATGCAGGGTGAGTAAATTATCACGTATGGTAAGTGTTGCTTCGTGTACAGTATTGTAATACACTGTGGACAATGTCTAGTGCTGTTCCATGTATCGTCCCACTTCTCTGCCACTCTCATGACAGACATAAACAGAGACATAGAACACAGAACAGTATCAAGCCTCCTTCAAGGCAGGAAAAATTACAGATCTAGAAAACGTACAGAGAACATTCACTGCACTTAAAATCTATCAAGCACTTAATTTTTGGTGGAACGCTTCAAGTCTCTTGAACTGTACTCCTTGGAACGTAGGCGAGAAAAATACATCATAATTAACACTTGGAAACTCCTGGAGGGTTTTGTTGCAAATCTACACACTGAAATCACTACATGTGAAAACAAGAGACTTGTCAGACGGTGTAAAGTACCTCCAATGAAAAGTAGGGGCGCGACGATTACATTAAGGGATAACACGCTAAGTGTAAAGGGATCAAGACTCTTCATCACCCTCCCTTCATACACAAGGGGAATCACCAACAGACCCTTCAAAATTAAAGAAAGACAATAGTTTATAATCATAACCATAATTTTTAAAGGGGTGGACCGGTACGCCAGCAGAAGGCCTCGGTCAGATGACCAAAAGCTCCAGCTGCGGGTCGTCGTATGACTAAGACCCGCGCCAGGAAACTTCCTGTTTCCTGACAAACATTATAAATACATATACAGACCCCTCAAGGCAGTTCCAGATCAGCCGGGCTGTGGTTCATACGTTGGTCTGTGTGCAGCTGGTACAAAAAGCCTGGTCGATCAGGCCAACAACCAAGGCTGGTCTGTGACCGGGCCCCAAAGGCGGTGGCCCCAGAAACTGACTACAATTAACTTGTCTCCACTCACTCTGATCTAACACGCTCACAAATACCTGTTAGATTCTCAAGCCTCTACCACTCAAAACCTCCTGCTAATGTCAGGCCAGTAGGCCTGCTGCAGTGTTTCTTCTCATGTTCTTATGCAGTCCAGTCCCAGACCCAGGCCTCCTGGTGCTAGCTGAACGCAGACCAAAACAGATCAACGCAGCCACGACAGGAACTTTTTCAAGGTTTCTCTTGATCCGAGGAAGGGGAAAGGGGCAGTTCAGATTTCCTGAATCAAGAGCTCTTAGCCGGCAGCTAACCCACAAGTAACACATAAATCTTCAGACAATAATTTTCTCGGTCCCAGACCATAATCAATTGGCGCCCTAATGATGGTCCACTGGGCACCAAAAGGTTATTTGAAGATTTAGTACCAATTTGTGGTTCACCTGTGAATCGTTGCTGACAGGAATTGTGTTGTAGACACGATACTGTGTTGCAGACACGGTATTATGTAGACACGGTATTCTGTTGAAGACACGGTATTATGATGTAGACACGGTATTATGATGTAGACAGGGTATTGTGTTGTAGACACGGTATTGTGTTGCAGACACGGTATTCTGTTGAAGACACGGTATTCTGTTGCAGACACGGTATTCTGTTGTATACACGGTATTGCGTTGTAGACACGGTATTATGATGTAGACACGGTATTCTGTTGCAGACACTGTATTGTGTTGTAGACACGGTATTATGATGTAGACACGGTATTCTGTTGCAGACACTGTATTGTGTTGTAGACACGGTAATATGATGTAGACACGGTATTCTGTTGCAGACACTGTATTCTGATGTAGACACGGTATTGTGTTGTAGACACGGTATTGTGGAGAAATATTAAGTGTTCAGGAGACAGAAAAAGATCAACAATTCTACCAGAGTGCAAAACTTTTAACAGACTTCAGTTTAATGTTCACATGACAGAAGGGTAATACCTCCCTGGATGGTTGCTGCCAGAGTGCAAAACATTTGTTTCGTTTCAGTACATGCGACAGCTGGACAGTACCCTTCTGGATGGTTGCTGTCTACCTACCTACTACCTACATCTACCTCACCAAGAAAAGGTCACTTAAATATTAAGTGATGCGAGCAAAAAATAAGAGGAAGGTTCTTACAGATAATGACAAGGAAGAATGTGAGGAACTCAACCAAAAACATCCAAGGTCTTTACAAGATCAAATACCAGCCCAGGCAGCAGGTATACCACAACATAACAACCCTGGCAGCAGGTAGATCACAACATAACAGCCCTGGCAGCAGATAAACCACAACATAACAAACCTGGCAGCATGTAGACCACAACATAACAACCTTGGCAGCAGGTAGACCACAACATAACAACCCTGGCAGCAGGTAGACCACAACATAACAACCCTGGCAGCAGGTAGACCACAACATAACAAACCTGGCAGCAGGTAGACCACAACATAACAAACCTGGCAGCATGTAGACCACAACATAACAACCCTGGCAGCAGGTAGACCACAACATAACAACCTTGGCAGCAGGTAGACCACAACATAACAAACCTGGCAGCAGGTAGACCACAAAATAACAACCCTGGCAGCAGGTAGACCACAACATAAACCTGTCAGCAGGTAGACCACAACATAACCTTGGCAGCAGGTAGACCACAACATAATAACCCTGGCAGCAGGTAGACCCCAACATAACCCTGGCAGCAGGTAGACCACAACATAACAGCCCTGGCAGCAGGTAGACCACAACATAACCTTGGCAGCAGGTAGACCACATAACAAACCTGGCAGCAGGTAGACCACAACATAACCCTGGCAGCAGGTAAACCACAACATAACAACCCTGGCAGCAGGTAGACCACAACATAACAACCCTGGCAGCAGGTATACCACAACATAACAAACCTGACAGCAGGTATACCACAACATAACAAACCTGGCAGCAGGTAGACCACAACATAACAACCCTGGCAGCAGGTATACCACAACATAACAAACCTGGCAGCAGGTATACCACAACATAACAAACCTGGCAGCAGGTAGACCACAACATAACAAACCTGGCAGCAGGTATACCACAACATAACAACCCTGGCAGTAGGTATACCACAACATAACAAACCTGGCAGCAGGTAGACAACAACATAACAAACCTGGCAGCAGGTAGACCACAACATAACAACCCTGGCAGCAGGTATACCACAACATAACAAACCTGGCAGCAGGTAGACCACAACATAACAAATCTGGCAGCAGGTAGACCACAACATAACAACCTTTGGACGAAGACCTACTTCGACTACTGGATGGTACCACTATGACCCCGCCTCCTCCTGCTTCGCCTCACCTGTCTACAGTATATAAGCAACTTCTATTGCCCTATGCTGTACTTACTACAAGATTGATGGACTGAACACATCGACTCCAGGCCGAGGGACTGATTACCTCAAACTCTTCCTCTCCTTACAACTTTCTACTTTGTATTGGACTGATGAAGCCACTGTGTGGCGAAACGTTTTCTCAATAAAGATACCCAAGTGTTGCATATGTGTCTAATTTATCAAATTTGTCGGTTCTCTGAACCATTCATCTACAACAGATAAGTTTACTATTGATATACATCTAGATGTGTTTCTGTTAACTCTTTCAGGAACTAGTTTCTAGGTGTAGGGTATATCTATATGCTCTTGAGTTACCGTCCACACCATGGATATGGCATGAACAATAATCTAGTCACTTCGGCGGTAAAATACAAAAAAATGTTCATATAATCGTTGTCTTGTCAGATGTGTCATAACATCACCGTTCACATCACTGTAACATCGTTACCCATCCTTCAGAGTGCAGGCACTATACCTCCAGGACTGTAACATCCCCCCAACCCCTGCTTCAGTGTGCAGGCACTGTACCTCCAGGACTGTAACATCTCCCCCCAACCCCTGCTTCAGTGTGCAGGCACTTTACCTCCAGGACTGTAACATCCCCCTCCAACCCCTGCTTCAGTGTGCAGGCACTGTACCTCCAGGACTGTAACATCCCCACCAACCCCTGCTTCAGTGTGCAGGCACTATACCTCCAGGACTGTAACATCCCCCTCCAACCCCTGCTTCAGTGTGCAGGCACTGTACCTCCAGGACTGTAACATCCCCACCAACCCCTGCTTCAGTGTGCAGGCACTTTACCTCCAGGACTGTAACATCCCCCTCCAACCCCTGCTTCAGTGTGCAGGCACTGTACCTCCAGGACTGTAACATCCCCACCAACCCCTGCTTCAGAGTGCAGGCACTATACCTCCAGGACTGTAACATCCCTCCAACCCCTGTTTCAGAGTGCAGGCACTATACCTCCAGGACTGTAACATCCCCCCAACCCCTGCTTCAGAGTGCAGGCACTATACCTCCAGGACTGTAACATCCCCCCAACCCCTGCTTCAGAGTGCAGGCACTATACCTCCAGGACTGTAACATCCCCCCAACCCCTGCTTCAGTGTGCAGGCACTATACCTCCAGGACTGTAACATCCCCCCAACCCCTGCTTCAGTGTGCAGACACTATACCTCCAGGACTGTAACATCTCCCCCAACCCCTGCTTCAGAGTGCAGGCACTGTACTCCTCACCTCCAGGAGTCAAGTCCGGCTAACCAGTTTTCCTGAATCCCTTCATAAATGTAACGCAGCTCTGATATAACATGTGAATGAAGAGTAAAGAGTAACTGTAGCAACGATAATTAAGACAAGTGAAAGTCAAGATGTACTTCCCTAGAGAGCAGTATTCCACACTCAAGCATTCCTTAATGTGTTGGAAAACATTCTAAGAAAAAGATTATGGAGAAATTCTCCTGCATGTGACTGTGGGTCGTACGGGGGAGGGGGGCGGTGGGTGGAAGGAGGTGAGAGGCACATTCCTGGCCTTGTTTGGACATGTGATGTGATGCCCTAGTCTCGCCCAAGGGCCAAGATGACAACCTTCCTGACATGGGCTAAGGAACTCAACAACTATCAAGGATATATCCACTATACTCTCTACTGGAGAGAAAAACCCACAGGCTGAAAAAAACATCTTCATAATAAAGACGCCCAGGTATTGCACAAGAGTCTTCTTCATCATCTTCTTGACAATGTCATATTCTTTAGTTTAGGATAAACATTTAACCCCAATTATTATTATTTTTTTGCTACAGCTACGAGGACACATATTATAGTGTCACTGAGGGTGGTGTTAAGGGCGCAGCTGCTCTCACTATCAAAGAATAAATACGCTTCAACAGTGTTTATCAACCTATAAATAACTACCCATGTAAAGTCCTCACAAACCGGCGACTTGGAAAACGTATGATTCTTCAAAGAACATCAACAGCATCTCAGAGAAGGAAAATTCTCTCTCACCAACCTAACGGAATTTGATGACGGAATGTGAGACTGACGCATTTTTGGGAATAATAATAATAATAACACAAGAGGCAAAAGAGAAGACTGCATGGATAGTGAGTTCCAAGAATGTCAAGAGGACTTTAATAGTGTCCCAGACGATGGCCTGTCGGGTATATTACTGACATGAACTACACACCTCTAGGTCATTCAGAAGCATGGAGTGATGAAGGCTGTATCCAGAGTAGACGTCCTGGCTGATAGCCTGATCAGTCACGGTGTTGATGCTAGTAGCATGCAGTCTAACACAACTACCCTTAGGAACGTACGAAGTTGCGTCTTGAAGACAGAGGTCTGTTTGAAATTCTTGGTCCTTTTAAACTTATTTAGTTATATTTTAGTATACTCATTCCAGCCTGCTTTTCACTGGAGGAATCTGACTCCGTTTGCAAAGACTCTTGCTTTCGGAGGGAGTGAATTCAGTGTGTAGAGTTGGAACCAGTTCCTCCAGGATTTTCCAGGTGTAAATTATGACGTATCTTTCTCCCCTACACTTGAAAGACCTTTTAAGCATTCCTAGTAACTTAGATATTTGACCTAGCTTTACAAGAGCGCTTGCAAAGTCTGTTTCACCTTCATTTTGTTTGCCTACTCCAACACGTGGTATTAGTTCAGTTCATCTGAACACATCGACTCCAGACTCAGGGACTGATTACCTCAGTCTCCTCCTCATCTTTCACCGTTCTTCTCTGTACTGGACTGATGAAGCCACTGGCTGGCGAAAGGTTACCTCAAATATTCGCAAATGTTGCACAAGTGTCTCATTCTTCAAAATGTTGCACGAGTGTCTCATTCTTCAAAATGTTGCACGAGTGTCTCATTCTTCAAAATGTTACACAAGTGTCTCATTCTTCAAAATGTTACACAAGTGTCTCATTCTTCAAAATGTTGCACGAGTGTCTCATTCTTCAAAATGTTGCACAAGTGTCTCATTCTTCAAAATGTTGCACAAGTGTCTCATTCTTCAAAATGTTGCACAAGTGTCTCATTCTTCAAAATGTTGCACAAGTGTCTCATTCTTCAAAATGTTACACAAGTGTCTCATTCTTCAAAAATGTTGCACAAGTGTCTCATTCTTCAAAATGTTGCACAAATGTCTCATTCTTCAAAATGTTGCACAAGTGTCTCATTCTTCAAAATGTTGCACAAGTGTCTCATTCTTAAAATGTTGCACAAGTATCTCATTCTTCAAAATGTTGCACAAGTGTCTCATTCTTCAAAATGTTACACAAGTGTCTCATTCTTCAAAATGTTGCACAAGTGTCTCATTCTTCAAAATGTTGCACAAGTGTCTCATTCTTCAAAATGTTGCACAAGTGTCTCATTCTTCAAAATGTTGCACAAGTGTCTCATTCTTCAAAATGTTGCACAAGTGTATCATTCTTCAAAATGTTGCACAAGTGTCTCATTCTTCAAAATGTTGCACAAGTGTCTCATTCTTCAAAATGTTGCACAAGTGTCTCATTCTTCAAAATGTTGCACAAGTGTCTCATTCTTCAAAATGTTGCACAAGTGTCTCATTCTTCAAAATGTTGCACAAGTGTAACATTCTTCAAAATGTTGCACAAGTGTCTCATTCTTCAAAATGTTGCACAAGTGTCTCATTCTTCAAAATGTTGCACAAGTGTCTCATTCTTCAAAATGTTGCACAAGTGTCTCATTCTTCAAAATGTTGCACAAGTGTCTCATTCTTCAAAATGTTGCACAAGTGTCTCATTCTTCAAAATGTTGCACAAGTGTCTCATTCTTCAAAATGTAACCTAAGTTAACCTAGCTGGACCTGATTTATTAACACCATAACACAACCTGAGATCAACAAAAAAAATCTGTATTCAATAAACGTTTAGGAAGTGAGGTTGGGTAATGCGTAAGAAAACGCACGTTGTAAAATGTGGTGAGAGGGTGAGTAAGGTCGACCACAGGTGTGGTGAGTGAGGAATGGATGAGTAAGGTCGACCACAGGTGTGGTGAGTGAGGAATGGATGAGTAAGGGCTACCACACTACACCTCTTACACACTAAATGGCTGAGTTTATTTTAGACGAGTGTCTGCTGGTGTGCTAGTTGCTGGGAGGACCAGTGTCTGCTGGGAGGACCAGTGTCTGCTGGTGTGCTAGTTGCTGAGAGGACCAGTGTCTGCTGGTGTGGTGGTTGCTGGGAGGACCAGTGTCTGCTGGTGTGCTAGTTGCTGGGAGGACCAGTGTCTGCTGGTGTGCTAGTTGCTGGGAGGACCAGTGTCTGCTGGTGTAGTAGTTGCTGGGAGGACCAGTGTCTGCTGGTGTGCTAGTTGCTGGGAGGACCAGTGTCTGGTGGGAGGACCAGTGTCTGCTGGTGTGGTAGTTGCTGGGAGGACCAGTGTCTGCTGGTGTGGTAGTTGCTGGGAGGACCAGTGTCTGCTGGTGTGGTAGTTGCTGGGAGGACCAGTGTCTGCTGGTGTGGTAGTTGCTGGGAGGACCAGTGTCTGCTGGTGTGGTAGTTGCTGGGAGGACCAGTGTCTGCTGGTGTGGTAGTTGCTGGGAGGACCAGTGTCTGCTGGTGTGGTAGTTGCTGGGAGGACCAGTGTCTGCTGGTGTGGTAGTTGCTGGGAGGACCAGTGTCTGCTGGTGGTGGCGCCAGCACCCTGACGAGACTGGAAGATACAACAAGGGAAGAAGAGAGAGACAAGAGGGGAGAGAGGGATGAGAGGTAGAGTATGAACAAGGGGGAAGAGAAAGGATGAATAAGACGCATGTGCAACACTTGGGTATCTTTACTGACGAGATGAAGACACCCAAGTCTTGCACATGTGTCTTATTGATCAACTTGTTGCTACTGAATACCATCAATACGACGTAGGAGTGAGGACCTGACTAGCAGGTTTAGGTCAGCAATAGACATAATTAGGAAGAAGGGTGGGAACCCTGTCATATGTGGTATTTTGCCAAGGAGAGGAGTTGGAAATGAATGGCTGTCCAGGGCAATTGGTGTCAATTGCTGGCTGGACAAATACTGTAAGGAAAATTCAGTAACATTCATTGACAACTGGGACCTCTTCTATGGCAGAAATGACATGTATGCCAGGGATGGGGTTCACTTATCCAGGTCTGGGGTGGGGGCACTGGCAACTGCAGTGGAGGGAGCTGTTAGGGCTTTAAACTAGAAATAGTTAGGGGTATGGGTTTTGGGGGGAAAACAGAGAAGTCCCAGTGTAGTAATATTATAAGTTGTAGGAGAACTAGTAATAGGCAGAATAAGGTGGATAGTGGAAAGCTAGTGACACTAGATGACAAGGACAGTAATAGGTATAGTGGAAAAACAGAGATGAGCAGGAAGGGTAAAGAGAAAGGAGGGTCTCTAAATATATACTACACCAATAGTCGAAGTGCTAGGAATAAGATGGACGAGTTGAGATTAGTTGCAAGTACGGGTAATATTGATGTTTTTGCAATAACTGAGACATGGTTTAATATGAAAAATCGGGACATGCCTGCCGAATGTCACATTCAGGGTTTTAAATTGTTCCAAGTAGACAGAAGTATCGGGAAGGGGGGTGGGGTGGCACTCTATGTCCGTGATCATTTAAATTGTTGCATAAAAACGGGTATAAAGTCTGAATTAACACATACAGAGTCTGTCTGGATAGAATTTTCAGAGGGGTGTGAAAAATTGATTTTAGGCGTGATTTACCGTCCTCCAAACTTAGATAGGGAACAAGGGAAACTACTTTGGGAGGAAATTGTTAAGGCCACAAGACACGATAACGTAGTAATTCTAGGGGACTTTAACTTTAGTCAGATTGATTGGAATTTCATGACAGGGAATTTAGAATCTAACGACTTTTTAGAAGTAGTTCAGGATTGCTTTTTAAAGCAGTTTGTAACAGAACCTACAAGGGGAAATAACCTACTTGACTTGGTTCTGGCAAGCAAGGAAACCCTTGTTAATAATTTAGAAATTACAGAGGAACTCGGCTCAAGCGACCACAAGTCAATTACCTTTAGCATTGAATGGATGTATGATAGTAGGGATAATTCAGTAATGGTCCCAGATTTTCGCTTAGCAGATTATAATGGACTTAGAGAACACTTATCAACTGTGGACTGGGGTGAAGAAGAGAGGTATCAATATGACAGTTTTCTTAACACTATACAGGCTGCCCAAAGAACATTTATCCCGTATAAAGAAATTAGATCAAGTAGAAATGACCCAAAATGGATGAATAATAGGCTCAAATATCTTTTAGGGCAGAAGAAAGGAATTTATAGGCGCATAAAAAGAGGTGAGGGTCATCTTATAAATCAGTATACTGACATTAAGAGGGACGTTAAAAAGGGAATAAGAAAAGCTAAACGTGACTATGAAATTAAAGTTGCTAGGGATTCAAAAACTAACCCAAAAAGGTTTTTCCAGGTTTATAGAACAAAAGTTAGGGATAAGATAGGTCCCCTTAAAAATAACTTTGGGCATCTTACTGACAAGGAGAATGATATGTGCTCTATTTTTAATAATTATTTTCTCTCGGTTTTCACACAGGAACATAAGAACATAAGAATGGAGGAACACTGCAGAAGGCCTACTGGCCCATACAAGGCAGGTCCTCATCAAAACCACCACTACCTAAGAATTTACTCCTGTACTCACGACACTAATCAAACCCAGCCCCTCCCACTCATATATTTGTCCAATCTCTTTTTAAAGCCACCCAAGGTCCTAGCCTCTATCACCCTACTCGGAAGATTGTTCCACGCATCTACAACTCTGTTCGAAAACCAGTACTTGCCTATGTCCTTTCTAAATCTAAATTTATCCAATTTAAATCCGTTATTTCTCGTTCTTACTTGGTTCGATATCCTCAGTATTTTATTAATATCTCCTTTGTTTATGCCCATCATCCACTTGTACACCTCGATGATATCTCCTCATTCTACGTCTTTCCAGAGAGTGGAGATTCAATGCTCTAAGTCTATCTTCATACGGGAGATTTCTTATACTGTAAATCATTTTAGTCATTCTTCTTTGTATGTTCTCCAATGAATCTATATCCATCCTGTAGTAAGGAGACCAAAACTGAGCTGCATAATCCAAATGAGGTCTCACTAGTGATGTATAGAGCTGTAAAATAACTTTTGGACTTCTGTTGCTTATACTTCTTGAAATAAATCCTAGTAATCTGTTAGCCTTATTGCGCACACTTAGGCACTGTTGTCTTGGCTTTAGATTTCTGCTTACCATGACTCCCAAGTCTTTTTCACATTCTGTATGATCAAGCTCAACTTCACCTAGTTTATAAATTCGAGGGATATTTTCATTACCAACGACTAGCACCTTACACTTGTCCACATTAAACTTCATCTGCCACTTTTCAGACCAAGACAAATCCTCCTGGAGTTCACTGGTATCCTCCTCAGAATGAATTATACGGCCTATTTTTGTATCATCAGCAAATTTACTCATGTCACTTGCAATTCCTTCATCAAGGTCATTTATGTAAATTATGAACAACAATGGGCCCAAAACTGATCCTTGTGGAACGCCACTACTGACAAATCCCCATTCAGATTTGACCCCATTAATGGAAACTCTCTGCTTTCTATTGGTAAGCCATGCCTCTATCCATGCTAGAACTTTACCTCCTATACCATGAGCTGCCACCTTTCTTAAGAGTCTCTTGTGAGGTACTCTATCGAAGGCCTTACTGAAATCCAAGTAAACTATATCATATTCTTTATCACTGTCTACTGCCTCAAATGTTTTATTGAAAAACGTCAGTAAATTTGTCAGGCAGGAACGACCTCTCGTAAACCCATGCTGAGATTCATTAATCAAATTATGTTCTTCAAGGTGACTTCTGATAATATCAGCTATAATTGATTCTAATAATTTGCCTACTATAGACGTGAGGCTTATTGGACGGTAATTTGATGGAATGGACTTATCCCCTGATTTGAATATAGGAACTACATTAGCTATCTTCCACATCTCTGGCACAACACCAGTTAGGATGGACGTATTAAACACATTCGTTAATGGCTGACTAAGTTCCATTTTGCATTCTTTAAGTACCCTGGAAAACAACTCGTCGGGTCCCGGGGACTTATTTTGCTTCAGTTTATCTATCTGTTTGATAACCATGTCCCTCGTGACAGTAATATTAGTTAATTTGAATTCTTCAGGAACTGAATAATATCCCAGTAATTAATTTTTACAGAGGCCCAGAAGAAGATAAATTATGTAATATCACAGTCACTAGCGAAATGGTTATGAAACAGCTGGACCGACTGAAACAAAATAAATCGCCGGGTCCTGATGAGCTTTTTGCAAGGGTTCTTAAGGAATGCAAAATGGAACTCTGTGAACCAATATCTAACATTTTTAATTTATCTCTTCAAACAGGTGTAGCGTCTGATATGTGGAAGATGGCTAATGTAATTCCTATTTTTAAAGCAGGGGACAAGTCACTACCGTCAAACTACCGCCCAATAAGCCTGACCTCAATTGTAGGCAAATTACTAGAGTCAATTATAGCTGATATTATTAGAAGCCATCTAGATAACCATAATTTGATTAATGATACCCAGCATGGATTCATGAGGGCCGTTCCTGCCTATCTAATTTATTAACCTTCTTCAGTAAAGCTTTTGAGGCTGTTGATCACGATAAAGAATTCGATATTGTTTATTTAGATTTTAGTAAGGCTTTTGATAGAGTACCGCACCAGAGACTGTTAAAGAAGTGGCAGCTCATGGCATTGGGGAAAAGTGCTGTCATGGATCGAGTCATGGCTCACCAATAGGAAGCAGAGAGTGTGCATAAATGGGGTTAAATCCGAATGGGGACTTGTAACAAGTGGTGTTCCACAGGATCAGTCTTAGGCCCATTGTTATTTATAATATATATCAATGACCTTGATGAGAATTACTAGTGATATGAGCAAATTCGCCGACGACACGAAGATAGGTAGGATAATTGATTCAAACATAGATGTCATAGAACTTCAGGAAGATTTAGACAAACTTAATTCGTGGTCAGAAAAGTGGCAGATGCAGTTCAATGTAGATAAATGCAAGGTTCTGAAGCTCGGGAGTGTCCATAACCCAAGCACTTATAAGTTAAATAACGTAGAACTTAGCCATACAGATTGCGAGAAGGACTTGGGGGTGATGGTAAGCAGCAACCTTAAACCAAGACAGCAATGCCTAAGCGTACGTAATAAGGCAAATAGATTACTGGGATTTATATCAAGAAGTGTTAGCAACAGAAGTCCAGAGGTTATATTACAGCTTTATACATCATTAGTAAGGCCTCACCTAGATTACGCAGCTCAGTTTTGGTCTCCATATTACAGAATGGACATAAATTCGTTAGAAAACATTCAGCGTAGAATGACTAAATTAATACATAGCATTAGAAATCTTCCTTACGAAGAAAGATTGAAGACCCTTAAATTACATTCACTTGTAAGACGTAGAATGAGGGGAGACATGATCGAGGTATACAAGTGGAAAATAGGTATTAACAAAGGGGATATAAATAAGGTCTTGAGGATATCTCTCCAAGAGAGAACCCGCAATAATGGATTCAAGTTAGATAAGTTTAGATTTAGAAAGGATATAGGAAAGTATTGGTTTGGAAATAGGGTAGTTGATGAGTGGAACAGTCTGCCTAGTAGGGTTATTGAAGCTAGGACCTTGGGTAGTTTCAAATTTAGGTTGGATAAATTCATGAGTGAGAGGGGTTGGATTTGAGTGGGACTCGCGCATGAGTGGGTAGAATTGTCAAAAGCTTATTTCTTGGGTAGCATTGAAAATTGGGTTGAGCAAATATTCTGTTAGTGGGATGGATTGTGAAGGACCTGCCTAGTATGGGCCAACAGGCCTGCTGCAGTGTTCCTCCTTTCTTATGTTCTTATGTTCTTAATAAGAAGGAAAATTACTGGAACTATCCTCACTTACTGCGTTCTATTTTCTTACGCGGTTCCCAGCGCCAATTTATAAATGTTTCCTGTAACGCTATGAACACTAAGATAAGCTACCTGAAGGACGTTTCCGGGGGTCAATGTCTCTCTTGCCCGGTCTCTGACCATGCCTTCTGTTCTGATCAACCAGGCTCTTACTACAGCTTGTATACAGTCCAATATACGAACCATAACCCGGCTAGTCAGGCACTGATTTAAGAAACTTGTCCAGTTCCCTCTTGTATATAGCCACAGGTTTGTTGCTAATTCCCCGTATGCATGGAAAAAGGGCGTTGAAGAGTCGGGGACCTCCGATACTCACTGAATGATTTCTTAGTGCATTCATCGCGCCCCTGCTTTTTACTGGAGGTTTGTCATACGGAGTGATTTCGGTGTTCAGGTTCGGGGCCAACCCTTCCAGGATGTTCTAAGCGTAAATTATAATGTATCCTTTTGAAAATAGTTCAATACACAAATAACCCGCACATAGGAAAGAGAGGAGCTTACGAAGACGTTTCGATCCGATTTGGACCATTTACAAAGTCACACTAACAGAAAGGAGAGAAGGAGCCAGTATATATAGGCCAGCTGACAGGGACGTGACAAGAGAGGTGGGAGGAGAAGTAAGGTAAGGCTGGTAGTGGAAGTAGTAGTGGTAGAGGTAAGGCTGGTAGTGGAAGTAGTAGTGGTAGAGGTAAGGCTGGTAAAGGTAAGGCCAAGAAAGAGGAGCACTGCAGGAGAGCTAAGGGCCCACAAGGAGCACTGCAGGAGAGCTAAGGGCCCACAAGGAGCACTGCAGGAGAGCTAAGGGTCCACTAGGGGTAAGACCAAAAACACAGGGAAGGAAAAGCAAAGGACAAAACATCCAAGACAGAAGAAAGGAAACCCAAAACAAGAAAAAGGAAAAATAGGAAAAGAGAAGAGGTAGAAATAAATGGTATAAAATACCGACACAATGGAAAAATAAACACATAAGCAGTATAATGTGATCCTTTATTGACAACGTTTCGCCCACGCAGTGGGCTTTATCGAGTCACAGACAGATCTACCTGGATATTGAGCAACATGGAGATATATATAGGGTACAGTCAGGTGGAGAATGCTGGGTCAGGTGGAGAAAGCTGCATGTGAGTCTTAAAAAGTAGTGTGATAGTTAAAAACATAGTGTGACTTAAAGGACCTGCAGTGTACCATTCTTGAGTTCTAGGTGGGATAGCGTTGAAGAAGTTTCTTGGCAATAGGTTCAGCTATGTTGTAGAAGCCGTTGTTCTGGTTGAAGTTGTTGGATATACAGATGAGTGATGATTCTAGGATTCTTCGGTATTGCGTGTTGTCTTCTCTGGCGATGAGTCTTGCGTTTCTGTAGTTGATTAAATGGTTGTGTAAATTTCGGTGTTGAACACAGGCATTTCTTGAGTCGTCAGATCTGCCTGCGTACTGGTGTTCTGAAATGCGTGTTTGTAGGTCTCTGGATGTTTCGCCAACGTATAATTTGCTGCAGCCATTACAAGGGATTGTGTATACCCCTGCCGTGGATTGAAGCTTTTCCTGTCTGTTACTGGTAATGTCCTTAATGGTGGTGGATGTGGAGGTGGATACTCGGAATGAGGTCTTAGAAAAAATGTTGGAAACTTGTTTGGAAATGGAGTTGGTGGGAAGGACTATGTATCTCTTCTCAGCAGTGTCTTCTCTGGGTGTGTTGAAGATGTTTAATGCCCGTCGTCTGCAGTCATCTGTATATCCAACAACTTCAACCAGAACAACGGCTTCTACAACATAGCTGAACCTATTGCCAAGAAACTTCTTCAACGCTATCCCACCTAGAACTCAAGAATGGTACACTGCAGGTCCTTTAAGTCACACTATGTTTTTAACTATCACACTACTTTTTAAGACTCACATGCAGCTTTCTCCACCTGACCCAGCATTCTCCACCTGACTGTACCCTATATATATCTCCATGTTGCTCAATATCCAGGTAGATCTGTCTGTGACTCGATAAAGCCCACTGCGTGGGCGAAACGTTGTCAATAAAGGATCACATTATACTGCTTATGTGTTTATTTTTCCAGAAGAGGTAGAAAGGAGAAAAAAGAATCAGGTTAAGTCACTTGTGTTGTGAAGTTTGGAGCATTTGACAGTGTAATGGGAAAGGAAGGCATCTACAGAGACAAAGCCACGACTAAGATTCATACAAGGAAAGGGAGGATTCAACCAGACGGCGACTGTGAAAGTTAGAAGTAGGGTAGACAGTTTTAGCAGAAGACCAGTCAATAGGATGACTGTGATCTCTGACATGACAGAAAAGAGCATTGTTGGTGCCGGAAAGACTAACACTTCTTTTGTGCTTCCTGAGTCAGTTTCTCCAAAGTACTGAAGAGGACAAGAGGGACATGAAATAGAGTAAAATTTGTAAATGGTCCAAGTCGGACCGAAACGTCGTCGTAAGCTCCTCTTTCTTATGTGCGGGTTATTTGTGTATTTTCGGTACGTTATTTATATTCCCTTTTGTGATTTTTACCTGCATGTTTCACTATTACTGTTAGCGTGTTGTTGATTATAGTGTTCATCCAATCTGCTGCCTGGTCCCAGGCCGGCAGCACGCACCACAATGTAAACATTACAGCCCGGCTGATAAGGAACTGATTTGAGGAACTTTTCAAGTTCCATCTTGAAGCCATCCAGGGGTCTGCTGGTAATTCCTACGGGGGAGTTGATCCCTGGAATACCCTCCAGGTAGACTCCAGGTAGGTAGACGTATGAAGGGTGATTGTTCAAAAGTCGTGGTCCTTTTACAGTTAGTGAGTTATCCCTTTGCGTACCCATTGCACCCCTGCTTTTCCTTTGGGGGTATTTTGCACCATCTGCCAAGCTTCTTGATCCTGTAGGGAGTGATTTCAAACCGCGGTACGGGTGGGGATTGAACTCGCCAGCTGGCTACAATAAGATTCATCCAACTAAGAGTTTTACGACTCACTTGCCACGAATTCAATCCCTACCCGAACCGTGGTTTGTTTGCAATCGTGTCATTACGGAGTGATTTCAGATTTGTGACCAATCACTTCAGTATTTTCCAGGTATAAATTATGATTTATCTGTCTCGCCTGCATTCCAGGGAGTACAGTTTGTGGGTCCTTACGTATTCCCAATAATTAGGTGCCTGACTCAAATGCAAACTCTGCTTGCCTGTTGTTTGCAGATGCAGATGCTTTGTGATAGCACCTCGTATTTGTTTGAGGAAAGTACAGTAACGTAGAAATATGTTTGTACGTGCTCTTTAAATGGCTATCTTCTATTTTCCAGGTGTTTGAAGCAAGGATAGTAGTAGTATTTACACCAGGGTGTAAATACTACTCTGTGAGTACACAGAAACAAATAATAGGAAAGTCGAAGAGTTAAAATCACATTTGACCTGACCAGAGACCCACAACAAGTGTAGCTACTTGCCTGTAGTGGCTTCCGTCCTGGTCCCAGACCCTGCCTCCAGGTTGCGGACCTAGTCCACCAGGTCTGATTGATCAGGCTCCAGGATATTTAAATATAATTCAAGAATGTAAATAAGGAAGTAGAGCAGAGAAATATATATATACAACATATGGCGCCAGCGTGGCGCCCACAATTAATAAACACAAAATATATAAGTTCAAAGTTTTTCTAAAGTTACAAAAAAGAAACGTATAAGTCATGAGCTAAAACTGAGAAAGAGAGGAGACATGGTCTCAACATGCAAAATACTCAGTGGAAGAGACAAGGTAAACGAAGACGAAATTTTAGCACCAACAGAACCAAAACAAATGTGTATGTTGAAAATGTAAATTGAATAGTGAGAGCAGCAGCCACCTCGCTGATGAGGCAGGGCCTTGGAGACTATACTCTACAAAACATTCTCAAGGTAAACTTAAGGTAAACTACCAGTTAAAACAAGAAACATTTGGAAAGTATCACAGTAGAACTACTGTGATACAACAACCCACAGCTTCAAGATAAGTCGAGAAGAAATCCAGATCAAAGCACCTACCAGAAAGAGGCGGGTCAGAGCTGTAACTCAACCCTCCCCAGACTCAAGCAGGTATTTACAGTTATGTAATCACACACACACACACACATCTCGGCCAAACATCAGCACCAACCTGTCACTCTCGTAGTGTCTGTGTAGGAGACATCTGCACCTCTAACCTGTCACTCTCGCAGTGTCTGTGTAGGAGACATCTGCACCTCTAACCTGTCACTCTCGTAGTGTCTGTGTAGGAGACATCTGCACCTCTAACCTGTCACTCTCGTAGTGTCTGTGTAGGAGACATCAGCACCTCTAACCTGTCACTCTCGTAGTGTCTGTGTAGGAGACATCTGCACCTCTAACCTGTCACTCTCGTAGTGTCTGTGTAGGAGACATCTGCACCTCTAACCTGTCACTCTCGTAGTGTCTGTGTAGGAGACATCTGCACCTCTAACCTGTCACTCTCGTAGTGTCTGTGTAGGAGACATCAGCACCTCTAACCTGTCACTCTCGTAGTGTCTGTGTAGGAGACATCTGCACCTCTAACCTGTCACTCTCGTAGTGTCTGTGTAGGAGACATCTGCACCTCTAACCTGTCACTCTCGTAGTGTCTGTGTAGGAGACATCTGCACCTCTAACCTGTCACTCTCGTAGTGTCTGTGTAGGAGACATCTGCACCAACCTGTCACTCTCGTAGTGTCTGTGTAGGAGACATCTGCACCAACCTGTCACTCTCGTAGTGTCTGTGTAGGAGACATCAGCACCTCTAACCTGTCACTCTCGTAGTGTCTGTGTAGGAGACATCTGCACCTCTAACCTGTCACTCTCGTAGTGTCTGTGTAGGAGACATCTGCACCTCTAACCTGTCACTCTCGTAGTGTCTGTGTAGGAGACATCTGCACCAACCTGTCACTCTCGTAGTGTCTGTGTAGGAGACATCTGCACCAACCTGTCACTCTCGTAGTGTCTGTGTAGGAGACATCAGCACCTCTAACCTGTCACTCTCGTAGTGTCTGTGTAGGAGACATCTGCACCTCTAACCTGTCACTCTCGTAGTGTCTGTGTAGGAGACATCAGCACCAACCAGTCACTCTCGCAGTGTCTGTGTAGGAGACATCAGCACCTCTAACCTGTCACTCTCGCAGTGTCTGTGTAGGAGACATCAGCACCTCTAACCTGTCACTCTCGTAGTGTCTGTGTAGGAGACATCTGCACCTCTAACCTGTCACTCTCGCAGTGTCTGTGTAGGAGACATCTGCACCTCTAACCTGTCACTCTCGTAGTGTCTGTGTAGGAGACATCTGCACCAACCAGTCACTCTCGCAGTGTCTGTGTAGGAGACATCTGCACCTCTAACCTGTCACTCTCGCAGTGTCTGTGTAGGAGACATCTGCACCAACCAGTCACTCTCGCAGTGTCTGTGTAGGAGACATCAGCACCAACCAGTCACTCTCGCAGTGTCTGTGTAGGAGACATCTGCACCAACCTGTCACTCTCGTAGTGTCTGTGTAGGAGACATCTGCACCTCTAACCTGTCACTCTCGTAGTGTCTGTGTAGGAGACATCAGCACCAACTAGTCACTCTCGCAGTGTCTGTGTAGGAGACATCTGCACCTCTAACCTGTCACTCTCGCAGTGTCTGTGTAGGAGACATCTGCACCTCTAACCTGTCACTCTCGAAGTGTCTGTGTAGGAGACATCTGCACCAACCTGTCACTCTCGTAGTGTCTGTGTAGGAGACATCAGCACCAACTAGTCACTCTCGCAGTGTCTGTGTAGGAGACATCTGCACCTCTAACCTGTCACTCTCGCAGTGTCTGTGTAGGAGACATCTGCACCTCTAACCTGTCACTCTCGCAGTGTCTGTGTAGGAGACATCTGCACCAACCTGTCACTCTCGTAGTGTCTGTGTAGGAGACATCTGTACCTCTAACCTGTCACTCTCGTAGTGTCTGTGTAGGAGACATCAGCACCAACTAGTCACTCTCGCAGTGTCTGTGTAGGAGACATCTGCACCTCTAACCTGTCACTCTCGTAGTGTCTGTGTAGGAAACATCAGCACCAACCAGTCACTCTCGCAGTGTCTGTGTAGGAGACATCAGCACCAACCAGTCACTCTCGTAGTGTCTGTGTAGGAGACATCTGCACCTCTAACCTGCCTGCTTGAAGCCAGAGCTTGTCTCTCCCTCTAACTCATGGTCTGTCTGAAGCCAGGACTTGTTTGTATGCAGTTGGTCTCTAACGAATGACTGCCTCTAACGAGTGGTTGTCTATAACGAGTACATAGAAGAGCAGATGACGCTATGTTCTATATCCAGAGAGATGAGCACTAATTAAGCTCTAGTGTGACTATTTCTAACATCTGTTTGTTTCTCGGTGACGAGTGACTGTCTCTCTTAGCTAGTGACTGTCTCTCTCTCTAACATGTGGTTGTCTCTTTTAGCTAGTGAGTCTCTCTCTAACATGTGGTTGTCTCTCTTAGCTAGTAACTGTCTCTCTTAGCTAGAGACTGTCTCTCTTAGATAGTGACTGTCTCTCTTAGCTAGTGACTTTATCTCTCTAACATCTGGTTGTCTCTCTTAGCTAGTGACTGTATCTCTGTAACATGTGGTGGTCTCTAATATGTGGTGGTCTCGAACAAATGGCTGTCTCATAACGAGTGGTTGGAGGAAAGGAGAGTGGGAGGGTGAAAGAGGGAGAGAGGGAGGGATGAGCCGAGGGGTCATAGCGGAGTATATCATTAATGTTGATGTCATGGTGTTAGTTAGTTAGTTAGTTAGTTAGTTAGTTAGTTAGTTAGTTAGTGTGTGTGTGTGTGTGTGTGTGTGTGTGTGTGGTGAGGGTGCTGGGAGGCACACACGTGTCTCTTGTATACATCATTCCCTGTCTCCCTACTTCCCTGCCAGCCTGTCTCCCTACCTCCCTGCCAGCCTGTCTCCCTACCTCCCTGCCAGCCTGGCTCCCTACCTCCCTGCCAGCCTCAACGCTTACACACACACATGATAACGACATATAAAATACTGAGAGGAATTGACAAGGTGGACAGGGACAGGATGTTTCAGAGATGGCACACACCAACAAGGGGTCACAACTGGAAGTTGAAGACTCAGATGAGTCAAGAAGTGGAACAGTCTGGAGAGTGATGTAGTGGAGGCAGGATCCATATATAGCTTTAAGAAGACGTATGATAAAACTCATGGAACAGAGACAGAGTGGACCTAGTAGCGACCAGGGAAGAGGCGTGGCCAAGAGCTATGAATCGACCCTGCAATCACAATTAGGTGAGTACACACACAGACTGTGAAGAATTGGTGGTATTAAACACAAATCAACATACATATTTGTCATCTACCTGCTAATAGTAACCAGTTGTTGATTCCTGTGGTTATCACCCCGGCGCACCGGTCCCAGACCAGGTCAATCAGGTTGTTGCTGTAAGCAGTCCAACATATGTATCACAGCCCGGCTAATGAAGAACTGACTTAAAAAAACATGTAAGCTTCCTTCTAGAAGACAGCCAGGCCTCAGTTGGTAAAGTCTCTTATGCATGAAGGGTCCCCTTACATTAACTGTGTTATATCGTGTATTCATTGCACCCATGCTTTGCACTGAGGGTATTTTGCACCGTTTAGATATCCCGTAGCTTGATTGCTAGTGCACTCAGCTCACACACTGAGGTCCGTAGTTCGATCCCCGGTACGGGTGGTAACATTAAGGCGTATTTCCTT
Organism: Cherax destructor; assembly: GCA_009830355.1. Taxonomy (NCBI): domain Eukaryota; kingdom Metazoa; phylum Arthropoda; class Malacostraca; order Decapoda; family Parastacidae; genus Cherax; species Cherax destructor. Next base: position 288,168 of record WNWK01000851.1, read on the forward strand.
AGGACACCTGCTGTCCCTGTTCACCTAGCAGCAAAAGAGTTACCTAGGTGTTAGTAGACTGGTGTGGGTCGCATCCTGGGGACAAAACTGACCTAATTTGCCCGAAATGATCTGCATAACAAGGGGCTTTCTATTAGTAGTATGTCATTGATGTCATCTAGGCCTGTATACCTTGTACATGTACTTGTAGAAATATAGATTATTATTATTATTATTATTTGTTAAGCGTCTTGCTGTGGTAGGTAGTAATGTTGACGTGCAGACATAAAACTGGTTCCTGCAGTATTTTCCAAGTATAGATTATGATGCATCTGTCTCCAGGGATTACAGTTTCACACACACTTCTGACCTGCCCAATAATTTTGGTGTTTGAGCAGTCACGTACAGCGAGGCTTCTCTCCACCTTCTACACTCACGTACAGCGAGGCTTCTCTCCACCTTCTACACTTACGTACAGCGAAGCTTCTCTCCACCTTCTACACTCACGTACAGCGAAGCTTCTCTCCACCTTCTACACTCACGTACAGCGAAGCTTCTCTCCACCTTCTACACTCACGTACAGCGAAGCTTCTCTCCACCTTCTACACTCACGTACAGCGAGGCTTCTCTCCACCTTCTACACTCACGTACAGCGAAGCTTCTCTCCACCTTCTACAGTCACGTACAGCCAAGCTTCTCTCCACCTTCTACACTCACGTACAGCCAAGCTTCTCTCCACCTTCTACACTCACGTACAGCGAAGCTTCTCTCCACCTTCTACACTCACGTACAGCGAAGCTTCTCTCCACCTTTTACATTCACGTACAGCGAGGCTTCTCTCCACCTACAATCACGTACAGCGAGGCTTCTCTCCACCTTTTACACTCACGTACAGCGAGGCTTCTCTCCACCTACAGTCACGTACAGCGAGGCTTCTCTCCACCTTCTACACTCACGTACAGCGAAGCTTCTCTCCACCTTCTACAGTCACGTACAGCGAAGCTTCTCTCCACCTACAGTCACGTACAGCGAGGCTTCTCTCCACCTTTTACACTCACGTACAGCGAAGCTTCTCTCCACCTACACTTACGTACAGCGAAGCTTCTCTCCACCTACAGTCACGTACAGCGAGGCTTCTCTCCACCTACAGTCACGTACAGCGAGGCTTCTCTCCACCTTCTACACTCACGTACAGCGAGGCTTCTCTCCACCTTCTACACTCACGTACAGCGAGGCTTCTCTCCACCTTCTACACTCACGTACAGCGAGGCTTCTCTCCACCTACAGTCACGTACAGCGAGGCTTCTCTCCACCTACAGTCACGTACAGCGAGGCTTCTCTCCACCTTTTACACTCACGTACAGCGAAGCTTCTCTCCACCTACACTTACGTACAGCGAAGCTTCTCTCCACCTACAGTCACGTACAGCGAAGCTTCTCTCCACCTACAGTCACGTACAGCGAGGCTTCTCTCCACCTACAGTCACGTACAGCGAGGCTTCTCTCCACCTTCTACACTCACGTACAGCGAGGCTTCTCTCCACCTTCTACACTCACGTACAGCGAGGCTTCTCTCCACCTTCTACACTCACGTACAGCGAGGCTTCTCTCCACCTACAGTCACGTACAGCGAGGCTTCTCTCCACCTACAGTCACGTACAGCGAGGCTTCTCTCCACCTTCTACAGTCACGTACAGCGAGGCTTCTCTCCACCTTCTACACTCACGTACAGCGAGGCTTCTCTCCACCTACAGTCACGTACAGCGAGGCTTCTCTCCACCTACAGTCACGTACAGCGAGGCTTCTCTCCACCTTCTACACTCACGTACAGCGAGGCTTCTCTCCACCTTCTACACTCACGTACAGCGAGGCTTCTCTCCACCTTCTACACTCACGTACAGCGAGGCTTCTCTCCACCTACAGTCACGTACAGCGAGGCTTCTCTCCACCTACAGTCACGTACAGCGAGGCTTCTCTCCACCTTTACACTCACGTACAGCGAAGCTTCTCTCCACCTACACTTACGTACAGCGAAGCTTCTCCACCTACAGTCACGTACAGCGAAGCTTCTCTCCACCTACAGTCACGTACAGCGAGGCTTCTCTCCACCTACAGTCACGTACAGCGAGGCTTCTCTCCACCTTCTACACTCACGTACAGCGAGGCTTCTCTCCACCTTCTACACTCACGTACAGCGAGGCTTCTCTCCACCTTCTACACTCACGTACAGCGAGGCTTCTCTCCACCTACAGGCCCGGACAGCGAGGCTTCTCTCCACCTACAGTCACGTACAGCGAGGCTTCTTCCACCTTCTACAGTCACGTACAGCGAGGCTTCTCTCCACCTTCTACACTCACGTACAGCGAGGCTTCTCTCCACCTACAGTCACGTACAGCGAGGCTTCTCTCCACCTACAGTCACGTACAGCGAGGCTTCTCTCCACCTTCTACAGTCACGTACAGCGAGGCTTCTCTCCACCTTCTACACTCACGTACAGCGAGGCTTCTCTCCACCTACAGTCACGTACAGCGAGGCTTCTCTCCACCTACAGTCACGTACAGCGAGGCTTCTCTCCACCTTCTACACGCCTCCACTCTTGCTTCCCTTTATTGGGGCTGTTGGTGTACACCAATTATTATTTCCGGTGTTAATTATAATTGTTACAATCATGAGGGAGCGCTAAATCCGTACAGATCATATAGCGCCTAAGAGGAGGCAATCAAGTTCAATCCTAGAAAAGTGAGTGATGAATATATTTATTGTAGGAAGTCTGAATAAATGAAGAATAAGTATAACTGAAAACAGCTGCATTAGTGAAGTGCTGTAAAGTGAAGCGCTGTAAAGTGAAGCGCTGTAAAGTGAAGCGCTGTAAAGTGAAGTGCTGTAAAGTGAAGCGCTGTAAAGTGAAGCGCTGTAAAGTGAAGCGCTGTAAAGTGAAGTGCTGTAAAGTGAAGCGCTGTAAAGTGAAGTGCTGTAAAGTGAAGCGCTGTAAAGTGAAGTGCTGTAAAGTGAAGTGCTGTAAAGTGAAGTGCTGTCAAGTGAAGTGCTGTAAAGTGAAGTGCTGTAAAGTGAAGTGCTGTCAAGTGAAGTGCTGTAAAGTGAAGCGCTGTAAAGTGAAGTGCTGTAAAGTGAAGCGCTGTAAAGTGAAGCGCTGTAAAGTGAAGTGCTGTAAAGTGAAGCGCTGTAAAGTGAAGTGCTGTAAAGTGAAGTGCTGTCAAGTGAAGTGCTGTAAAGTGAAGTGCTGTAAAGTGAAGTGCTGTAAAGTGAAGCGCTGTAAAGTGAAGCGCTGTAAAGTGAAGCGCTGTAAAGTGAAGCGCTGTAAAGTGAAGCGCTGTAAAGTGAAGCGCTGTAAAGTGAAGCGCTGTAAAGTGAAGTGCTGTAAAGTGAAGCTCTGTAAAGTTAAGCGCTGTAAAGTGAAGTGCTGTAAAGTGAAGTGCTGTAAAGTGAAGTGCTGTCAAGTGAAGTGCTGTAAAGTGAAGTGCTGAAAAGTGAAGTGCTGTCAAGTGAAGCGCTGTAAAGTGAAGTGCTGTAAAGTGAAGTGCTGTAAAGTGAAGTGCTGTCAAGTGAAGAGCTGTAAAGTGAAGTGCTGTAAAGTGAAGTGCTGTAAAGTGAAGTGCTGTAAAGTGAAGTGCTGTAAAGTGAAGCGCTGTAAAGTGAAGTGCTGTAAAGTGAAGTGCTGTAAAGTGAAGCGCTGTAAAGTGAAGTGCTGTAAAGCGGGGCCCTCCTGTATTTACAGTAACTTCTAAATAAAGATCTGTGATGTTATCGTCAGTGGAAGTTCCGTCTCTTTTAAAGCAACGAAACAAATGCTAGACGTGGCTTTTGACCTGAAGTTGGCATATGAAAAAATAATAGTATTTTGGATTTCTTTCAATTTTTTTATTTTTTTTTATTTCCTCCGTCTCTTGTGAACTCTGATTCATTTAGTTTCTGGTCCACGTTTTGTATTCCTCTAGCCAGTGTTACTTCTTGTTCTTCACTTGTTTTATATTCCTCTAGCCAGTGTTACTTCTTGTTCTTCACTTGTTTTGTATTCCTCTAGCCAGTGTTACTTCTCGTTCTTCACTTGTTTTGTATTCCTCTAGCCAGTGTTACTTCTCGTTCTTCACTTGTTTTGTATTCCTCTAGCCAGTGTTACTTCTCGTTCTTCACTTGTTTTGTATTCCTCTAGCCAGTGTTACTTCTTGTTCTTCACTTGTTTTGTATTCCTCTAGCCAGTGTTACTTCTCGTTCTTCACTTGTTTTGTATTCCTCTAGCCAGTGTTACTTCTCGTTCTTCACTTGTTTTGTATTCCTCTAGCCAGTGTTACTTCTCGTTCTTCACTTGTTTTGTATTCCTCTAGCCAGTGTTACTTCTTGTTCTTCACTTGTTTTGTATTCCTCTAGCCAGTGTTACTTCTCGTTCTTCACTTGTTTTGTATTCCTCTAGCCAGTGTTACTTCTCGTTCTTCACTTGTTTTGTATTCCTCTAGCCAGTGTTACTTCTCGTTCTTCACTTGTTTTGTATTCCTCTAGCCAGTGTTACTTCTCGTTCTTCACTTGTTTTGTATTCCTCTAGCCAGTGTTACTTCTTGTTCTTCACTTGTTTTGTATTCCTCTAGCCAGTGTTACTTCTCGTTCTTCACTTGTTTTGTATTCCTCTAGCCAGTGTTACTTCTTGTTCTTCAGTCTCATAATATAACATTATATCATATAACAGGTGGTTCGCATGGAGAGTGAATCTAAGCAAGTATTGATTGTATTATTAAATCAAATGGGATTAAAGAGACTTGCTTGTAGGGTGCCTAGTTTAAAGTCTTGCCTTGTATATCTATGTCCCTGAAACATAACAATTACTTCCTGTTGCAGACGCTATCTTCACATCCAGCATTTATTCGCCTAGTGAGAGAGAGAGAGAGAGAGAGAGAGAGAGAGAGAGAGAGAGAGAGAGAGAGAGAGAGAGAGAGAGAGAGAGAGAGAGAGAGATAGGATGATGATGATGATGATGATGATGTCTATGCACCATGACAGTAATGCTGGAGCAGTGGCAAGAATGAATGGGAATGTTGGAGCCAGGGGATGAGGTTGATATCCTTGGGGTGAAATTTGATTTCAAACTATGAACAACCACATAGTAAATCTTGAAAACAAGCCGTCCAGGAAACTAAAAGCATTTGGATGTACCTGGCATCTGCTCGACAGTATAGGCTGCAAGATTCTGTAGGCGCAAGTGCGCTCACACCTTGAGTATGCTCTACTGTCTTGGACTGCCTCCCCTCCATCTCGTCTGCGACTTTTGACAGAATAAAGAACACAACAAGACGACTCATCTCTCGCCTGCACCCAACTTGGACAGTTCTGTCATTTCAGCAGTCTTCAACACCTGAGGGACGTGGGTGGCCTTACTGTTACGTACAAGGCCAATATCATCAAAGTACCACACTTGGTTCCACTCCGAGGACAGCGAGAAGTGAGCTTCTACACAACAAGACGGGCAGCAAATAACAACAACACTCTGACTGTAACCTTCAAGAACATCACATCATCTGAGATCATTTATTCCTAGGATGACTCGAGTCTGGAACATGTTCGTACAGCATAATGATATCAACAAAATACAGTCAACTAACCAAATGAAATCGCTGTTCCATAGATGACTCCAACTTTATCCTGTTCCTTATCTGTATGTCTCATAACAATAAAAAGGCTTTAAAATGAGCTGATGTAGGTAACAGCTCTTAGCTTGTAAATAAAGGTACGAATTCATAACCTAACCCTTTAAAACCCCGTGTAAAAGAGAGAGAGAGAGAGAGAGAGAGAGAGAGAGAGAGAGAGAGAGAGAGAGAGAGAGAGAGAGAGAGAGAGAGATATGATGATGATGATGATGATGATGATGTCTATGCACCATGACAGTAATGCTGGAGCAGTGGCAAGAATGAATGGGAATGTTGGAGCCAGGGGATGAGGTTGATATCCTTGGGGTGAAATTTGATTTCAAACTATGAACAACCACATAGTAAATCTTGAAAACAAGCCGTCCAGGAAACTAAAAGCATTTGGATGTACCTGGCATCTGCTCGACAGTATAGGCTGCAAGATTCTGTAGGCGCAAGTGCGCTCACACCTTGAGTATGCTCTACTGTCTTGGACTGCCTCCCCCCTTCCATCTCGTCTGCGACTTTTTGACAGAATAAAGAACACAACAAGACGACTCATCTCTCGCCTGCACCCAACTTGGACAGTTCTGTCATTTCAGCAGTCTTCAACACCTGAGGGACGTGGGTGGCCTTACTGTTACGTACAAGGCCAATATCATCAAAGTACCACACTTGGTTCCACTCCGAGGACAGCGAGAAGTGAGCTTCTACACAACAAGACGGGCAGCAAATAACAACAACACTCTGACTGTAACCTTCAAGAACATCACATCATCTGAGATCATTTATTCCTAGGATGACTCGAGTCTGGAACATGTTCGTACAGCATAATGATATCAACAAAATACAGTCAACTAACCAAATGAAATCGCTGTTCCATAGATGACTCCAACTTTATCCTGTTCCTTATCTGTATGTCTCATAACAATAAAAAGGCTTTAAAATGAGCTGATGTAGGTAACAGCTCTTAGCTTGTAAATAAAGGTACGAATTCATAACCTTTAAACCCTTAAAAGGAAAGAGAGAGAGAGAGAGAGAGAGAGAGAGAGAGAGAGAGAGAGAGAGAGAGAGAGAGAGAGAGAGAGAGAGAGAGAGAGGGCATTTGTGACAATAATGGGTAGAAGAATACACTGGGTGAGGGAGGGTGCTGTGGTTATACCCATTCACCCACTGCTCACTACCCACCTTGTCTACACATACACACGTCGCAGCATTTCTTCCTCCACTCCCAGACCAGGCCTGATTGACCAGTCTCTTGGTGCTAGCCACATGCACGATAGCGACGGGTGAGGCAGCAGCAGCAGCATGACAGGGAGAAGCTTCAAGGACATTCTCCCAGGCACTCTCTTCCTCTCTGCTCTCTTCCCCTCATCTCTTCCCATCCATTCTTCCTCTCTTCGTACCTCTCTCTCTCTCTCTTAATCCCTCTCTCTCGCCCCCAATCCCTCTCTCTCTCTCTCCCCTCCATCCCAATCTCTCTCTTCCTCCCTCCCTCCCTCTATCCCTCTCTTTCTTCGTCCCTTCTTCCTTCCCTCCCTCTCCTTTTCCCTTGTTCCTTCCATCCCTCTCTTTCTCCCTCCTCTCTCTCTCTCTCTCGCCTTTCTTCCCTCTCTTCATCTCCCTCTCACTTTTTCCCTCCATCCCTCTCCCTCTTCCTCCCTCTCTCTATCCTTCTCTTTCTTTCTTCCTCCCTCACCCCCTCCCTCCCTCTCTCTCTTTCTCCCTTCTTCTCTCAGTCTTCCTCTCCCTCTCTGCGGTCTTCTCTCACTTCTCTCTCCCAGGTGTTGGTCATGGCGTAAGCCATGACGGTGCATTTCTGTCTCTTGCTGCCTATGTCTGCTGTCTGTAGTAACTGTCTGCTACTGTAGTGACCGTGTCTGCTGTCTGTAGTAACTGTCTGCTACTGTAGTGACCGTGTCTGCTGTCTGCTAATGTAGTGACCGTGTCTGCTGTCTGTAGTAGCTGTCTGCTACTGTAGTGACCGTGTCTGCTGTCTGTAGTAACTGTCTGCTACTGTAGTGACCGTGTCTGCTGTCTGTAGTAGCTGTCTGCTACTGTAGTGACCGTGTCTGCTGTCTGTAGTAGCTGTCTGCTACTGTAGTGACCGTGTCTGCTGTCTGTAGTAACTGTCTGCTACTGTAGTGACCGTGTCCGCTGTCTGTAGTAACTGTCTGCTACTGTAGTGACCGTGTCCGCTGCCTGTAGTAGCTGTCTGCTACTGTAGTGACCGTGTCTGCTGTCTGTAGTAGCTGTCTGCTACTGTAGTGACCGTGTCTGCTGTCTGTAGTAGCTGTCTGCTACTGTAGTGACCGTGTCTGCTGTCTGTAGTAGCTGTCTGCTACTGTAGTGACCGTGTCTGCTGTCTGTAGTAGCTGTCTGCTACTGTAGTGACCGTGTCTGCTGTCTGTAGTAGCTGTCTGCTACTGTAGTGACCGTGTCTGCTGTCTGTAGTAGCTGTCTGCTACTGTAGTGACCGTGTCTGCTGTCTGTAGTAACTGTCTGCTACTGTAGTGACCTTGTCTGCTGTCTGTAGTAACTGTCTGCTACTGTAGTGACCGTGTCTGCTGTCTGTAGTAACTGTCTGCTACTGTAGTGACCGTGTCTGCTGTATGTAGTAACTGTCTGCTACTGTAGTGACCGTGTCTGCTGTCTGTAGTAGCTGTCTGCTACTGTAGTGACCGTGTCTGCTGTTTGTAGTAACTGTCTGCTACTGTAGTGACCGTGTCTGCTGTCTGTAGTAACTGTCTGCTACTGTAGTGACCGTGTCTGCTGTTTGTAGTAACTGTCTGCTACTGTAGTGACCGTGTCTGCTGTCTGTAGTATCTGTCTGCTACTGTAGTAACCGTGTCTGCTGTTTGTAGTAACTGTCTGCTACTGTAGTGACCGTGTCTGCTGTCTGTAGTAGCTGTCTGCTACTGTAGTAACCGTGTCTGCTGTTTGTAGTAACTGTCTGCTACTGTAGTGACCGTGTCTGCTGTCTGTAGTAGCTGTCTGCTACTGTAGTAACCGTGTCTGCTGTTTGTAGTAACTGTCTGCTACTGTAGTGACCGTGTCTGCTGTCTCGAGTTTGTTTTATGTATTCCATCGTCTGCGTCATTTTTTTTTTTTTGGTAACAAATCTGCTGTCCGTTTTATGATGACACTGCGTCAGCTGTTTGTGTTTTGTTTGATGACTGTTTTATGTTGACACTGTGTACATCAACTGTTTGTGTAGTGTTTCCTGACTGTTTCATGTTGACACTGTCTACGTCAGCTGTTTGTGTAGTGTCTCCTGACTGTTAATGTTGACACTGTGTACATCAGCTGTTTGTGTAGTATTTCCTGACTGTTTCATGTTGACACTGTCTACGTCAGCTGTTTGTGTAGTGTCTCCTGACTGTTTCATGTTGACACTGTCTACGTCAGCCTCTAAGGTAACCCAGAAATTGTACTTTCAAGTGGTAGCAGGATTTTTTTGACCTCCTCCAGGTTTTCGTTTCTAACTTGAGAACGTATCATCAGACTAACTTCAAAATTTCAACCAACGCTTGTGTATCGTATGGATGGGGAGGGAGTTTCAGTAACTATGTGCTTGTGATTCCTAGTCATTGCTACAGAGACCCTTACAGGAATCTTGCAATAATTCTGATAATTTGAAAGACTTTCTTCTAATTAGCTACGAAGATTCAACACTGGTGTGCCTTAGAAGACTGAGAGTGTTACTGAAGGATGTAGATACCTGTGAAACATCTGGGTATCTTTACTGTAGACGTTTCGCCATCCAGTGGCTTTATCAATACAAATTCAAAGACATAACTGTAAGGCAGCAGAAGTATCAACAAAAGATGGGGTAATGAGTCCCTCAGTTGGTGACGAGCACCGTAGTTGTGAAGATTTTTTTGCTCAAATATTGGTGATTTTTTTTCGTTCAACATACTTGAATGTCGTGATGCAAGTTAAGCACAATAAGTTACGTCTGTGTACATGCTGATTTACAAATATGCTAACATAGTTAAATAACTTAAAATCTTTCTTTATTCTCTGTAATAAGTGGAGAGTGTTTCTTATGATTAGCTAGGAACTTTCAGCTTAAGTGTGTCTGACAACTAGCACTTCTGTGACAGGTGAATAAGTCTGTGACTTATTTACCTGTCTGAGTAGTCTCACAGACACCTGGGGGTGTCTGTGAGACTACTGTCTCATCAGACACCCTCACAGCCCGGTCCTTAACCAGGCTTGTTTGGTGCATCTATTCTCATATTCCACTAAGAAACAGTTCATAAACCCAGTCATAATGAATGATTGTTAATGCATGAACAAAAGAATTGACGGGGACTTGAACCGTGGTCCATGGGAGTAGCAGGCCCGTCACTGGGCCTGCTACTGGCATGGATAGCAGAGTTGGTACACTGCCAGCATAAGATCAATAAATCATTACACTATAGTGAACGCCTCAAAGCACTTGGATAGTTCTCTCTGGCACAGAGAAGAGATATACACAATAATATATACATGGAGGATAGTTGAGAACCTGCTTTCTAAACTGCACACTGCTATAACACCTTGTACATGCACACTGCTATAACACCTTGTACATGTACACTGTTATAACACCTTGTACATGCACACTGCTATAACACCTTGTACATGCACACTGCTATACCACCTTGTACATGCACACTGCTATAACACCTTGTACATGCACACTGTTCACACCTTACTGGAGTGAAAGATATGAAAGAAGTGTGGAATAAAGAGAAGGTAGAAGAGGGTGCAGGGGCACTACGGGTACAATTAGTGAACACTGTGGCAGCATCCGTGGACCAACACCCCGGTGGCCTAGTGGGTAAAGCTCTTGCTTGACGCACGGAGAGGCCGGGTTCAATTCCCGGTGGGGCAGAAACATTTCGAAGTGTTTCCTTACATACACATACACACACACATATATACAACAGGCCTAGTGTCTAATTGACATGTGCCTAGGACAAAATGGTAACTCTCCAACATGTGCTCCCAACAGATTATAGGAACTTTGAAGGAACAAAGACATAAGTTGTCAAGCAGCTTGTTAGCTTTCTGCTGCAAGTGCTGGATCAGCCGGGCTGTGATGGCTATATGGACCCACACACCGCTAGTACAAACAGCCTGGTTGACCAGGCGGTCAATAGAGAAGCCTGGCCTCAGGCAAAACTGCGAAGGTTGAAGTACCCTGGACACCAGGTACACTATCTCATGTTCATCCCGCCCCACGTCTGCTGGTACTGTGGTGCATCATGTTCATCCCGCCCCACGTCTGCTGCTGTGTCTGCTGCTGGCCTTGTAAGCTGCAAATACACTCTCACACTCACTGTCTGCCCTTATCAAATGCTTGTCACACGATCACCGCCGCCACCGCCGCCGCCGCCACCAACACCAGCACATCATCACCTTATTACCTGAGGGTTACCTGCAGACAATTCCGGTCACCGCCCCAGCAGCCCGGTCCCTAGACCAGGCCTCCTGCTTGATGTCCTGGTCAACCAGGAGGTTCGAGCTGCACGAAGTCAAACGTTTGCACCACAGCCTGGCTGATCAGGAACTAACTCTAAAATCTTATTAAGTTCCCTCCTGAAGACAGCTAGAGGGTCTGATGGTAATCCCCCGTATGTATGTATGTATGAAGGGAGGGTGTTGAGTCTTGGTCCCTTTAAACTTATTATCCCTCAGTGTACTCGTAGTCACCCCTGATTTTCACTGGAGTTATTTTGCACCGTCTGCCAAGCCTCTTGCTCTATTTCAGTATGCAAATTTGGGACCAGACCCTGCCTACGTTCCAGGAAGTACAGTTCACGAGACTTAAGCGTTCCCAATAATACAGATGTTTGAGTGAGATCACGACGGTGTTGGTGTGTCAAGTCCCCTTCCCCTGTCATTCCGTGTCTGCACAAACATAGAAGTAAAACATGTGAGTATTGCGTTGGCAGGTGTTACAAGTATTTCTGGATTCACACTATCAGCAGAGCAGTGATAATTGGTGTACTACCCTCGTGTACTTCGTAGATATTATTTCGTGCAGTGTATCATCAGTCAGCTCAGAGGTGTCACTACGTAAGTCTAGTTACATATACGTACTACGTTACTGCCGGTGTTTGCGTCAGCATGATGGTCGCGCCTCTCCTTAACGTTGCTACAGTTCCTTCTCTTATTATTACCCTCCCCAAGACTTCCCCAACACCACTACTACCATGTCCACTATCACCACCACCACCATGTATACTATCACCACCACCACCACTATGTCCACTATCACCACCACCATGTCCACTATCACCACCACCACCATGTCCACTATCACCACCACCACCATGTCCACTATCACCACCACCATGTCCACTATCACCACCACCACCATGTATACTATCACCACCACCACCACCATGTCCACTATCACCACCACCATGTCCACTATCACCACCACCATGTCCACTATCACCACCACCACCATGTCCACTATCACCACCACCATGTCCACTATCACCACCACCATGTCCACTATCACCACCACCATGTCCACTATCACCACCACCATGTCCACTATCACCACCACCATGTCCACTATCACCACCACCATGTCCACTATCACCACCACCACTATGTCCACTATCACCACCACCACCATGTCCACTATCACCACCACCATGTCCACTATCACCACCACCACCATGTCCACTATCACCACCACCATGTTCACTATCACCACCACCACCATGTCCACTATCACCACCACCATGTCCACTATCACCACCACCACCATGTCCACTATCACCACCACCATGTCCACTATCACCACCACCATGTCCACTATCACCACCACCACCATGTCCACTATCACCACCACCACCATGTCCACTATCACCACCACCACTATGTCCACTATCACCACCACCACCATGTCCACTATCACCACCACCATGTCCACTATCACCACCACCATGTCCACTATCACCACCACCACTATGTCCACTATCACCACCACCACCATGTCCACTATCACCACCACCACTATGTCCACTATCACCACCACCACCATGTCCACTATCACCACCACCATGTCCACTATCACCACCACCATGTCCACTATGTCCACTATCACCACCACCATGTCCACTATCACCACCACCACCATGTCCACTATCACCACCACCACCATGTCCACTATCACCACCACCATGTCCACTATCACCACCACCATGTCCACTATCACCACCACCATGTTCACTATCACCGCCACAATGTCTACTTTCACCTCCAACATGTCCACTATCACCACTACCACCATGTCCACCACCATCAGCATCACCATCAAGTTATTAACTGCTCTACCAGAGTCATACTGGTGAAAGTAATTCTTGTGGATTATGCTCGCTTTCTCTCTCATTATTATTTATATATATATATATATATATATATATATATATATATATATATATATATATATATATATATATATCGAGCATATAAATATAGTGTGTATAGGAGGTGTAGCAATGTGTGGTGGCACAGTCACTGTTATTCTAACCATGCAGATCATTACAAGAAAGTGTTTGGCCTCAGTGTTGTTACCTACACTGTTCTCTGTCCTCCACATTTATTACCTTGAGCTTAACGAAATTTTTTAAATAACTTTAAATTTTCAATATCCACATATTTACTTCGGGAATGCTTTTACTAAAACTAAGATAACTTTTAGAGAACACCCCTGAGAACTAAGATAACTTTTAGAGAACACCCCTGAGAACTAAGATAACTTTAGAGAACACCCTGAGAACTAAGATAACTTTTAGAGAACACCCTGAGAACTAAGATAACTTTTAGAGAACACCCCTGAGAACTAAGATAACTTTTAGAGAACACCCCTGAGAACTAAGATAACTTTTAGAGAACACCCCTGAGAACTAAGATAACTTTTAGAGAACACCCCTGATAACTAAGATAACTTTTAGAGAACACCCCTGATAACTAAGATAACTTTTAGAGAACACCCCTGAGAACTAAGATAACTTTTAGAGAACACCCCTGAGAACTAAGATAACTTTTAGAGAACACCCCTGAGAACTAAGATAACTTTTAGAGAACACCCCTGAGAACTAAGATAACTTTTAGAGAACACCCCTGAGAACTAAGTATACGCGTGAGAATGTTCTTGTTCAGTCATATAATGACAAGCTGTCATACACTGTTCAACCTTAGAATCAGCTTATGTAAAAGTTCCCTTTAAGAGTGTATATACTGGCAAGCATTAAGTGAATAAAACCCAGCTAAGACGTGTGAAGGTGGTGTTTACTCTGCACCTTGTAAACACTCTCATTCTAAGTACATAAATCAAACTGGAAATCCTTGGAATTTCCTGAAAACTTTTATTATCGTTCTGGCAATTTTTGATACCTGCAGGTCATAAGTTGAAGAGTCTTGGACCACGTATGTTGGCAAAGTGTTACTTGTACCCATGACGCCTCTGCTCCTCAATGTGTTTATTGCACACTTTCTCCCATATATTTCACCCCAGCAAGTTGTTACAGCAGTGTGCGGGTAAGGGGCCAGACTCTTGAATATCTTTCAGGTATATATTGTTTAGTATCTCTTTTCCCCGTGCCAGAGTAAACAATATACGTGCTTCGAGGCGCTCCCGATAATTTAAAGGTTTTATTGATTTTATGTAGGCAGTGTACACCACCACAATCATACAACCACTACACCATCACAACCACTACCACACAACAGCTACTCCACCACAAAACCCCCACAGTCCACATCAACCATCACAATCACTACTTCACATCACACAACCCATTACACAATCACAACTTCACATACCACATAAACACCATACCATACAACCACCACTACCACATAAACACCACTACCATACAACCACCACTACCAAACAACCACCACTACCATACAACCACCACCACCACACAACCACCACCACACAACCACCACCACACAACCACCACTACCACAACCACCACCACACAACCACCATACCATTTTCCCCGACCTAGATTGGCAGACAGTTCTGGCAAGTCTCCAAGCACACCCTCTTGCTGCTGTGATGGTGATGCTGTGATGGTGATGCTGTGGTGGTGATGCTGTGGTGGTGGTGTTCTGGTGGTGATGCTGCTGTGTTGGTGATGCTGGTGGTGCCTGTTTGGTGGTGACTTAGTACTGGTGGTACTACTATTAAGATGTCTTAGTGCTGGTGGTGCTTCTGTGATGTCTTAGTGCTGGTGGTGCTACTTTGATGTCTTAGTGCTGGTGGTGTACTGTGATGTCTTAGTGCTGGTGGTGCTACTGTGATGTCTTAGTGCTGGTGGTGCTACTGTGGTGTCTTAGTGTTGGTGGTGCTACTGGGATGTCTTAGTGCTGGTGGTGCTACTGTGGTTTTAGTGCTGGTGGTGCTACTGTGATGTCTTAGTGCTGGTGGTGCTACTGTGGTGTCTTAGTGTTGGTGGTGCTACTGTGATGTCTTAGTGCTGGTGGTGCTACTGTGGTTTTAGTGCTGGTGGTGCTACTGTGATGTCTTAGTGCTGGTGGTGCTACTGTGGTGTCTTAGTGTTGGTGGTGCTACTGGGATGTCTTAGCGCTGTTGATGTATTAGTGCTGGTTATGCTGCTGTGATGGTGCCTTAGTGGTGGTGATGCCTTAATGCTGGTGGTAGTGGTGGCGCTTTCGTAGTGCCCTAGTGCTAGTAGTGATGATGTTATGGTGCCCTAGTTTACCTGTGGAGTACTTGCAGACGATTCCAGGGGTCACCGCCCCTCTGGTGTGGTTCCAGACCAGGCTTCCTGGTGGACCAAGTCCTGATCAACCAGGCTGTTACTAGTTGTCTTCAAATATATTCTCCAGATCTGTTATTTCTCATGACTTAAAGGACTGTTAGTGTAGAACAACATTCCAGCCTAGAGAGAACAAGTGATTTGAAGATTATCATTCTTAGCTTGGCATCTCTTGTTTTGAAGGTTCTAGTTATCCAACCTCTTACTTTGCTCGTAGTTATGACAGTAACCCTGATGTGATCCTTAGTCCCTTACATTAATCTATTCCACTCCAGGTTTTATTTCCCCATTTTTTCCATAGTGGAATAACTGAAATTTGTTCTCAGTGAACATCGTTTGTTATTAGTGGCCCACTGGAAGCCTTAGTTTACAGCAGCTTGGAGGTTTGTTGTGTCCGCAGTGGAGACCACTCTCATGTAGATACTAGTATCGGGGGACAGATTTATGTCCCCCTCTATGTCGGATAGGAGGATGAGCAAGAGAATTAGAGCGAGTACTGTACCGTGAACAATACAGCTTCCCTCTGAGAACCTTTGAACTATGTTGATGTTACTCTGGTTCTATGGTGGTTCAGGTGGTGATAGTGGTAGTGCTAATATATTGACACCTTGGTGGTGGTGGTGCTACTGCCGTGTTGGTGGTGGTGGTGTGATGATAGTGATGGTTCTGTCTTGGTGGTGGTGGTGGTGGTGGTGGTAGTGGTGGTGTGATGGTAGTGATGGTTCTGTCTTGTGGTGGTGGTGGTAGTGGTGGTGTGATGGTAGTGATGGTTCTGTCTTGTGGTGGTGGTGGTGATGGTAGTGATGGTTCAGTCTTGGTGGTGGTGGTGGTGGTGGTAGTGGTGGTGTGGGGGTAGTGATGGTTCTGTCTTGGTGGTGGTGGTGTGATGGTTCTGTCTGGGTGGTGGTGGTGTGATGGTTCTGTCTGGGTGGTGGTGGTGGTGTGATGATAGTGATGGTTCTGTCTGGGTGGTGGTTGTGTGATGGTTCTGTCTGGGTGGTGGTTGTGTGATGGTTCTGTCTGGGTGGTGGTGGTAGTGTGATGGTAGTGATGGTTCTGTTTGGGTGGTGGTGGTGGTGGTGTGATGGTTCTGTCTGGGTGGTGGTGGTGTGATGGTTCTGTCTGGGTGGTGGTGGTAGTGTGATGGTAGTGATGGTTCTGTCTGGGTGGTGGTGGTGGTGGTGGTGTGATGGTTCTGTCTGGGTGGTGGTGGTGGTGGCGGTGATGGTGGTGGTGGTGGTGGTGGTGTGATGGATAAGACATATATAATAGGAATCACTATCGTCGAAACACTTCGCCTGCATAGCAGACTTCTTCAGATGGAGACAGCAGAAGAATTAATTCTGAGGTGATCATTTCCACAGCCTTGATATAAGGTAGTCAGTCCGTCAGCCTAATGCAGAGGTAAGCAGTAAGGTTGATATGGCACCAGGTGCCAGATCAACCAGACTATGATGAATATGTGGGTTAGTGAGCTACCAGTAGCAACAGACTGATTGACAAGATAAGCGCCAGATGAGCCCGGCCCAAGTCCGGGCTCTGAGAGTAGAAAAACTCTTGCAACTCATCAAAGGTATAACAGTGCCGTTTAGCATGACCTACTTCCACTAGTGGGGCCCCCCTCACCTGTGAAGTCACCTCCAGCCGCTACACTGAAACTGACTACCTATTTAGGCTGAGGGACTGATCGCCTCAAAATTAACTTCTACTGACTCCAGTGTTACATGTGGCTGGTGTTACATGTGCTGATGGTGATGCAGGGGTGGAGGTACCCTAGTGCTGGTGATGTTGTTGTGGAGGTACCCTGGTCCTGGTGGTGCTGCTACTGTGGTGGTAACCTGGTGCTGATGGTGGTGCTACTGTGGAGGTACCCTGGTACTGGTGGTGGTGCTACTGTTGTGGTACCCTGGTGTTGCTGTTGTGGAGGGTATCCTGGTGGTGGTGGTGGTGCTGCAACCTTGGTGGGGGTGGTGTTAGTGTGGGACAGTGAGTGTTGACACGTGGGGACAAGTGGTGGTACTCACCTGAAGAGTCAGATGAGAGGGCCACCTTGGCCCCCTACTACATTATATACAGAGGATATCGAATCAGGTAAGAACCAGAAATAACAGATTAAAGTTAGATAAATTTAGATTTAGAAAGGACATTGGTAAGTACTGGTTTTCAAACAGAGTTGTGGATGCGTGGAACAATCTTCCGAGTAGGGTAATAGAGGCTAGGACCCTGGGTAGCTTTAAAAAGAGATTGGACAAATATATGAGTGGGAGGGGCTGGGTTTGATTGGTGTCGTGGGTACGGGAGTACATTCTTGGGTAGCTTTGGGTAGTGGTGGTTTTGATAAGGACCTGCCTTGTATGGGCCAGTAGGCCTTCTGCAGTGCTCCTCCATTCTTATGTTCTTATGACCACTGAGTTTAGCACTGGCAACAGTGTCACTGCTGCCGTGGTCCACAGTGACACTCAGACCACTGAGTTTATCACTGGTAACAGTGGTCACTGCTGCCGTGGTCCACAGTGACACTCAGACCACTGAGTCCAGCACTATTAACAGTGGTCACTGCTGCCGTAATCCACCACAGTGCCACTGGATATCCCCACAAGTCCATGCATTCTCTGACAGTCTTGCCATGCCTGGGCTACAGTGCCAGCACCACTGTTAAATTCATCTTATAAGAGAGACCCATATCAGGGTTTTCCCTGACGACTGTACCAACAACAACAAACATTCTGACTACTTGTTTCTCTACACTCGTCTCAGCCAGCTTCTCCTGCCTGTGCTACATGTGATACCATTCCCCATTAAGGCTGAATTATACTCCTGCAGAGTCTGAATCATAGTATAGTCCTACCTAAACCATGTTACACCTCATACAAGCCTGACTTACTTAGCCCACTTAAAAACACACACACACACAGGAAATGGAACAATCTGGAGAGTAATGTAGTGGAGGTAGGATCCATACATAGCTTTAAGACGAGATACGATAAAGCTCGTGGAGCAGGAAGAGGGTGGACCTAGTAGCGACCAGCGAAGAGGCGGTGCCAGGAGCTGTGTCCCTCTTCCCTTGTCTCTGTATCCCCCTTCCCTTGTCTTTGTGTCCCCCTTGTCTCTGTATCCCCCTTCCCTTGTATCTGTGTCCCTCTCCCCTCGTCTCTGTGTCCCCTCCCTTATCTCTGTGTCCCCCTCCCCTTGTCTGTGTCCCCTTGCTCTCGTCTGTGTCCCCTTGCTCTCGTCTCTGTCTCCCTACCCTCGTCTGTGTCCCTCTCCTCTCGTGTGTCCCCTTGCTCTCGTCTCTATGTCTCCCTCCCCTCGTCTGTGTCCCCTTGCTCTCGTCTCTACTGACTGCAGGTGTCATGGGATAGACCTACTGACTGCAGGTGTCATGGGATACTCCTACTGACTGCAGGTGTCATGGGATACTCCTACTGACTGCAGGTGTCATGGGATACTCCTACTGACTGCAGGTGTCATGGGATACTCCTACTGACTGCAGGTGTCATGGGATAGTCCTATTGACTGCAGGTGTCATGGGATAGACCTACTGACTGCAGGTGTCTGTGTCCCCTCCTCTCGTCTGTGTCCCCTTGCTCTCGTCTCTATGTCTCCCTACCCTCGTCTGTGTCCCCTTGCTCTCGTCTGTGTCCCCTTGCTCTCGTCTGTGTCCCCTTGCTCTCGTCTGTGTCCCCTTGCTCTCGTCTGTGTCCCCTTGCTCTCGTCTGTGTCCCCTTGCTCTCGTCTGTGTCCCCTTGCTCTCGTCTGTGTCCCCTTGCTATCGTATGTGTCCCCTTGCTATCGTCTCTATGTCTCCCTCCCCTCGTCTGTGTCCCCTTGCTCTCGTCTCTGTGTCCCCTTGCTATCTCTGAAACATACATTTCCTGGTGTGTTTACTAGTGCCTCTCACACTGACAGTATGATATACAGCATAATCACCATCAGTGTAGATCTATAACCACTATGATAACATGAAGGTAGATAAGTACGTTTATGAAGCAACTTGCAATGTGAACACACTGACTGATGTTGTAGTGGCCAGGCCTAGGCTTGGTGACAAGTACTTCTGGCAGTTTGGCAGACACACAGATGATGATCAAACTAATTGCAAATTATGTGGTCAGGCCTATGGTCATTATCTTGAACACTATGTGCTTAATTGTCCACTTATTGAAGAATATAGAGATAGTATAATAACCTATGTGACATTCAAGATATCTTATTAATGAAAATAACATACCAGATATATTAAACAAATTTCCTAAATTTTCTTGTAACAGAAAATGAACTGTAGATATAAATCCAGATTACTCTTGTTAGCCTTTTTGGGGCCTAGTTCCTAGGCCTTTTTTGTGTATCCAAATGGTCTTGCTCTACCCTCCACAGGATGGATATGGGGTGCACAATAAACTAGCCACTTAGGTGGCAAAATCTAAAATCTAACCATCAGTGCAGCCAGCACCCTGTTGGCACCATCAACTCACCACTGCTACCATAGCCCCTACACTGACACCACCGCCATTAAAACTATCACCATTAACAAACACCAACAGCATGACCATCACCACACCCACCACCACACACCACAATCATTGTCACCATTAAAGATACCACCCCACCAGTCTGGAGAGCCTTAATTGGGAGTGTATGTTTGACCTTAAAATATTTGCTGGTCATTAAGGTGGTGAGGAGCAGACGTGTCTCACTTCCTTGGTGACTGCTTGATCAACTAGGCGTTACACTCACTGCAACATCCTAAGTCACAAACCTTGAGTAGCTTTAAAAAGAGATTAGGCAAATGGAAATAAATGGTATAAAATATCGACACAATGGAAATATAAACACATAAGCAGTATAATGTGATCCTTTATTGACGACGTTTCGCCCACACAGTGGGCTTTATCAAGTCACAAACAGATCTGTTTGTGACTTGATAAAGCCCACTGTGTGGGCGAAACGTTGTCAATAAAGGATCACATTATACTTTCTATGTGTTTATATTTCCAGATTATGCAAATATATGAATGGGAAGAGCTGAGTCTGCTTGGTACCTCGAGAAATGACTTAGGGAAAAGGTTGGATAATTAGGTAGGTGGGAATGGTTAGTTTTGAGAAGGACTTGCCTGGTAAGGGGCAGTAGGTCTGCTGCAGTGTTCTTATCTCATACGCCCAGCCTCTCAATGCAAACAAAATGAATAGTACAATGTGTGGCATAAGTTTCTAATGAAGTTAAATATCATTGTTGAAGATATGAAGTTAATTAAAGAACACATTCACAAGTTATCACATGGGAACCAATATCCCATTACCATATTGGGATGAGGAGGGGTCCTCATCCCAATATGGCATTCTTCAGGTCACCATGTGTCACTCATACCTCACTCTCTGCCTATATATAATGTATTTTTTAAGTTCTGTGTTAGAAGTGATCAAGGTCCCAGAACTGAAACGTTTTCTAATAAATACGTCCTAGTGTGTGCTGACGTGTTAGAGCAGTTAAACCTGATGACATGACATTAGAAGGACCAGAGCCAATGATGATCCTTTTTAAATCACTTGTTCTCTCTAGGCTGGAATACTGCTGCACATTAACATCCCCATTCAAGGCAGGTGAAATTGCAGATCTAGAGAATACACAGAGAACCTTTACTGTACGTATAAGTTCCATCAAACACCTTAACTACTAGTAACGCCTGGAAGCACTTGACTTGTACTCACTGGAGCGCAGGCGAGAAAGATATATCATAATCTACACATGGAAGATTCTGGAGGGACTGGTCCCTAATCTGCACACAGAAATCACTCCCTACGAAAGCAAAAGACTTTGCAGGCGATGCAACATACCTACAGTGAAAGTAGGGGCGTCACTGGTACACTAAGAGAAAACACAGTAAGTGTCCGGGGCCCAAGACTGTTCAACAGCCTCCCACCAGCCATAAGGGGCATTACCAGTAGACCCCTGGTTGTCTTCAAGAGGGAGCTGGACAGATACCTAAAGTCAATGCCAGACTACGTTGGACTACGTGCGGCCAGCAGAAACAGCCTCGTTGACCAGGCCTGATCCACCAGGAGGACTGGTCATGGGCCGGGCCGAGGGGGCGTAGACTCCAGGTAGGTAGACTGGTTGAATGTATCCAGAAGCAGGTCTCTGCTACACTAGGGCACAGCTAAAGTTAAAAACAGAATCACAGCTATGTTAGAAAATACTTTTTTCAGCTTGAGAGTAGTAAGGAATTGGAACGACCTAGACAGCAAAGTGGTAGAGGCAAGATCCAGGCATAGTTTTAAGAATAGGTAGGTAGACAGGGCTCACGCAGACAGGAATGAACCCAGTAACGGTCAGCAGAGGCGGGGCCAGGAACTGAGACTCTACCCCTGCAACAACAAGTAGGTGGGAAAACAGTGAAAGAAATGATGGAATACGTGACCACAAAATGCAAAGAGGCGTGTTTCTTCAGCCACCGAGATGTCAGGAAGTGGTATAACCTGGAGAGTGACGTAGTGGAGGCAGGATATACATAGCTTTAAGAAGATATACGATAAAACTCATGGAGCAGGGAGAGAGTGGACTTAGTAGCGACCAGCGAAGAGGCGGAACCAGGAGCTATGAATCGACCCCTGCAAGCACAAATAGGTAAGTACACACACCAGAAATAGGTAAGTACACACACACACACACCAGAAATAGGTAAGTACACACACACCAGAAATAGGTAAGTACACACACACACACACACCAGAAATAGGTAAGTACACACACACCAGAAATAGGTAAGTACACACACACACCACAAATAGGTAAGTACACACACACACACACACCAGAAATAGGTAAGTACACACACACAACCAGAAATAGGTAAGTACACACACACACCACAAATAGGTAAGTACACACACACACACCAGAAATAGGTAAGTACACAGACACACCACAAATAGGTAAGTACACACCCACACACCCACACCAGAAATAGGTAAGTACACACACACACCCACACACCACAAATAGGTAAGTACACACACACACACCCACACACCACAAATAGGTAAGTACACACACACACACCCACACACCACAAATAGGTACGTACACACACACACACCCACACACCACAAATAGGTAAGTACACACACACCCACACACCACAAATAGGTAAGTACACACACACACACCCACACACCACAAATAGGTAAGTACACACACCCACACCACAAATAGGTAAGTACACACCCACACACCACAAATAGGTAAGTACACACACACCCACACACCACAAATAGGTAAGTACACACACACACACCCACACACCACAAATAGGTAAGTACACACACCCACACACCACAAATAGGTAAGTACACACCCACACACCCACACACCACAAATAGGTAAGTACACACCCACACACCACAAATAGGTAAGTACACACACACACACCCACACACCACAAATAGGTAAGTACACACACACACACATATGTATATGCGAGCATGTGTGTATTCTTGCATTAAGTCAGTGGCTGTGTGAATGTCTGAGTTGTAAGGTGCGGGTGTCTGGCGGCCGGCTGGGTTGCTGCACCCCCTCCCTACAACCACCCGGCCAGACCAAGATACCTCTCCTGCAGCCACCCCTTCCCCTCCTACACCCCTGGAAGCCCTCCAGAACAGCACTTGTCGCTACCAAACCCCCGTCTCCATCAGTCTCAGTACCTCCCTCCTCCACCCTTCCAACCCCCTCCCGCCCACCACCCATCCAGCACCCGCCCACCACCCATCCAGCACCCTCTCCTCCACGACACCAACCTTCAAGCTGAACTAGGACGAGCCTCCCTCGCCCATCGGGGAGGGGAGAAGGCCCCACCACCCACGTCACCACCACAGTCCTGCTGTGCCACGAGCAATGAAGCAGTCAGATTTTTCCAAAGATAAAGTCGATGATTATAATAATAATAATAATCTTTATTTCTACAAGTACATGTACAAGGTATACAGTCCTAGCTGACATCAATGACATACTACTGTATAGAAAGCCGCTTGTTATGCTGAGCATTTCGGGCAAATTAGGTCAATTTTGTCCCAGGATGCGACCCACACCAGTCGACTAACACCCAGGTATCTATTTTATACTGATGGGTGAACAGGGACAGCAGGTGTCTTAAGGAAACACGTCCTAATATTTTCCAGCCGTACCGGAGATTCGAACTCCGGACCTGAGTGTGTGAGCTGAGTGCGCTAGCGATCGAGCTTCGGGACACCCGAGATCATTATAACAAGTAGATGGTGAGTGCCGTACTGCAACATTACCAGGGTACCAGTCACCGCGCCTCACCTCCACAATGAAAATAAGTCACTTTGACTGACTTTTTCGGGTTATCCTGGGTAATTTACACTAGGTATGATAATTGTTCTGTGTATCTGTGCCTAAATAAACTTACCTAGATCCGATTCCAGACTTATCCAGTTCCCAGTTGAAGATAACTAGGGATCTATTGGCAATCCCCCTTATGTATTGTGAAAGGCCAGTGAACAGTCTTATGCCCCTTACACTTATTGTGTTGCCTCTCAGTGTACTCATGGCGCCCATGGGGCTCCATGAGTACACTGTGGGGAGTGGTTTTTGTATGCAGATTTGGGAGCAGTCCCTATAGAATTACCACAGGTGTAAATTATGATGTATCTTTTTCGCCTGAGTTCCAAACAGTACAGGTCAAGGACCCCAGTGGAAATAAGTCACTTTGACTCTTTTTTGGGGGGTTATTCTAGGATAACCAAAACATTCCCAGTAATTAAATTGCTCAACTGAACTTAGACGTGCAGTGAAAGTTAACTGTCCATTCTCTAAATCTTCAATTTCGCCTGCTTTAAAAGGGCATGTTATTATACAGTAGTATTCCAGCCTTGAGAAAACAAGTGGCTTAAAGAGGATCATCACTGGCTGGGCATCCCTTGTTTTGAAGGTTCTCGTTATCCATTCTATCATCGGAGGAAGTTGTAGAAGCAAGTACCAAACACAGTTTGAAATGGGTGAGTACAACTGTGTGAGTATACACCTAGCGTGTACACACCTGGCGTGTACACACCTGGCATGTACACACCTGGATTGTACACACCTGGAGTGAACGCACCTGGCGTATACACATCTGGCGTGTACACACCTGGCGTGTACACACCTGGCGTGCACACATCTGGCGTGAACACACCTGGCGTGTACATACCTGGCGTGTACATACCTGGGTGAGGCTAGTCATGAAAGTGATCACGTCGACCTTGTCTTCCCCTCCCCTTCCCCTACCTCATACCATTCCCTACGTGTCCCCCTCCCCTCCCTTCCCCACCAGTACCCTACCAACAACCACCTATCCCTTACCACCCCTACACAATCATACCCTTTCCCCCCCCCTTCAATCCCCCCAATCAGCCAACTAGCTCCCGTCCCCTCTACCTCCACTCCCCCACCCCAGCACTCCCCTCTCCCTACACTTCCGACCCCCACCCACAACACTCTCCTCTCTCAACACTCCCCCACTCTCCCCTCAACCTCCACCCCCACCCCTTACCCTCCCCACTACCTCCACCCCCCCACCCTCCCTCTGCTCATGTGTCTCCCTCTTAACTCATGACCCTAATCCTTCCTCATTAATCTACTGAATATCTACCTCCTCATGGTTTCCGGGATCATCCCCTCGTGACCTGGACAACCTGGCTGTTAGTGCTAGCTGCACGCAGCCCACCTCAGTTTACCTTATTTCTAGTATATCTTATTGTACTGATCTTCATACAGTTGAATTACTTGGCTGATTTAACTTTCAAGGTTTAAATAATAAGATATTACAAGGACCCCCATGGATATAAGTCACTTTGATTTTTTTCAGGTTATTCTGGTGGGTAATTTACACATGTTGCTTTGTATGATAATTTGTATAATGTATTTATGTGTACCTGTACCTAAATCAACTTACCACAACCCGGTTGACGATCAACTGACTCTAGGAACTTATTAAATTGCCTCTTGAAGACAGCCAAGGATATATTGTTAATTATCTTGTGTATAAAGGATGTTGAAGAGTCTTGGTCCTTTTACACTTATGAGTTATTTTATTCCCTTTCGTATAAAGGAAGGATGTTGAAGAGTCTTGGTGCCTTTACACTTATGAGCTATGTCCTTGTTGAACTTACTGCACCATTGCTTTACATTAGGGTGAGTTAGAGATCCTGCCAAGACTTCCACTTTGTTGAAAATGGTATAAAATACCGACAAATTGATAAGACACATGTTCAACAATTGGGTGTCTTTATTGATTGAACGTTTCACCTGAACAGGAAGCAAATAAAGAGGCAGCAGGTGTAGTAGTGAAATAAAGATGATGCAATTAGTCCATCAAACTTGGATAAATGGTATTTGAGGTGGTCAGTCCCTTCATCTTTATTTCACTACTACACCTGTTGCCTCTGTATTTGACTGAAGAAGCCTACTGTGTAGGTGAAACGTTTCATCAATAAAGATACCCAAGTGTTGCACAGGTGTTGCACTTATCAACTTGCACCTTCATCTGGGTTGATTTCAGAGGACAGAAGAGAAGATATGTAGCCATTTAAGAGTCAAATTTGAGTTATTTTTGCGTTCTCAAAAACTCGTGTGTTTGAACAAATTCCGGCAGTGAAAGTTCTCTGTAAATTCTTGGGATGTTCAGTTTCTCCTGCCTTAAATGGAGTTGTTAGTGTAGAGTAATATTTCAGTTTAGAGAGTAACATCGATGCCTGGGCCTCACTTGAAGCTTCTAGTTATCCAGCCGATGATTTTCCTGGCAACTGTGATAGCAACACTCTTGTGATCCTTGAACGTACGATCGTAAGCTCCAGTTTTTATCTCATCAAGTTTTCAACAATAGAAGAGTTCAATTTTGTCCTTGTATATGTTTTATGGGGTGCACTTACAACACTGTGCACTTACAACACTGTGCACTTACAACACTGTGCACTTACAACACTGTGCACTTACAACACTGTGCACTTACAACACTGTGCACTTACAACACTGTGCACTTACAACACTGTGCACTTACAACACTGTTTACATCACATTCAAGGTTTCTTGTGTCTTCAGTGGAAAAAACGACTGCAGTGAGTCTGCCTATCTACCTCTAGTTGATTCCAGTATTCATCGTCCCCGCGGCCTGGTCTCAAACTAGGCCTCCTGTTTGATGGCCTGATGACTCAGGCTGTTGGTGCTAGCAGCACGCACCTCAGCGTAGGCACCACAGCCTGGCTAATCAGTAACTAACTCTTAGAACTTATTAAACTCCCCTCTGAAGACAGCCAGGGATGTGTTTATAATTATAAATATACACTTACTGAGTTATTTGTTGCACCCTGGGAGCACTGTGCCCTGAGGAGCAACTTTCTCCATGGAATGCCTCTGATTTGTCATTATTGACCATTACTTTTTAACTTGGGTTAGAAAGTTTAAGATACATCTGGTCAATTTACAGGTCATTCCTTTTGCAGGTGTCTTGTGCTGCTACACCATGATCATACTTGCCCAAGGCTTTCACAATGTAGGTAAATACATCTTTATTCTGTTTGTTTTTATAGTGCATCAACGACCGTGTGGTAGTGGTCTACTATAGTGCATCAACGACCGTGTAGTAGTGGTCTACTATAGTGCATCAACGACCGTGTGGTAGTGGTCTACTATAGTGCATCAACGACCGTGTGGTAGTGGTCTACTATAGTGCATCAACGACCGTGTGGTAGTGGTCTACTATAGTGCATCAACGACCGTGTAGTAGTGGTCTACTATAGTGCATCAACGACCGTGTGGTAGTGGTCTACTATAGTGCATCAACGACCGTGTGGTAGTGGTCTACTATAGTGCATCAACGACCGTGTGGTAGTGGTCTACTATAGTGCATCAACGACCGTGTAGTAGTGGTCTACTATAGTGCATCAACGACCGTGTTTTAGTGGTCTACTATAGTGCATCAACGACCGTGTTTTAGTGGTCTACTATAGTGCATCAACGACCGTGTGGTAGTGGTCTACTATAGTGCATCAACGACCGTGTGGTAGTGGTCTACTATAGTGCATCAACGACCGTGTAGTAGTGGTCTACTATAGTGCATCAACGACCGTGTGGTAGTGGTCTACTATAGTGCATCAACGACCGTGTGGTAGTGGTCTACTATAGTGCATCAACGACCGTGTGGTAGTGGTCTACTATAGTGCATCAACGACCGTGTAGTAGTGGTCTACTATAGTGCATCAACGACCGTGTGGTAGTGGTCTACTATAGTGCATCAACGACCGTGTGGTAGTGGTCTACTATAGTGCATCAACGACCGTGTGGTAGTGGTCTACTATAGTGCATCAACGACCGTGTAGTAGTGGTCTACTATAGTGCATCAACGACCGTGTGGTAGTGGTCTACTATAGTGCATCAACGACCGTGTGGTAGTGGTCTACTATAGTGCATCAACGACCGTGTAGTAGTGGTCTACTATAGTGCATCAACGACCGTGTGGTAGTGGTCTACTATAGTGCATCAACGACCGTGTAGTAGTGGTCTACTATAGTGCATCAACGACCGTGTGGTAGTGGTCTACTATAGTGCATCAACGACCGTGTGGTAGTGGTCTACTATAGTGCATCAACGACCGTGTGGTAGTGGTCTACTATAGTGCATCAACGACCGTGTAGTAGTGGTCTACTATAGTGCATCAACGACCGTGTGGTAGTGGTCTACTATAGTGCATCAACGACCGTGTGGTAGTGGTCTACTATAGTGCATCAACGACCGTGTAGTAGTGGTCTACTATAGTGCATCAACGACCGTGTGGTAGTGGTCTACTATAGTGCATCAACGACCGTGTGGTAGTGGTCTACTATAGTGCATCAACGACCGTGTGGTAGTGGTCTACTATAGTGCATCAACGACCGTGTAGTAGTGGTCTACTATAGTGCATCAACGACCGTGTGGTAGTGGTCTACTATAGTGCATCAACGACCGTGTGGTAGTGGTCTACTATAGTGCATCAACGACCGTGTGGTAGTGGTCTACTATAGTGCATCAACGACCGTGTAGTAGTGGTCTACTATAGTGCATCAACGACCGTGTGGTAGTGGTCTACTATAGTGCATCAACGACCGTGTAGTAGTGGTCTACTATAGTGCATCAACGACCGTGTGGTAGTGGTCTACTATAGTGCATCAACGACCGTGTGGTAGTGGTTTAGTCTAGTGTATCCACAACCATGTTGTAGTGGTAACCTTGAACACTTTGTGTGATCTACTGTTTACACACACACACACACACACACACATATATATATATATATATATATATATATATATATATATATATATGGAGTATACAACTTACCATTACATCATATAAAATCATTTCTTTTTTACCGAGTAAGCTGGCAAGTCATTGGAAGAGCTCGGTCAAATGTCCAAAAGCTAAGTAGGTCCTTATGAGACCTAGATCATCTATTATCTGTTGGTGATTTTAGGGATAATTTTCCCATGGTCCTGTCCTACACCAAGCTTCCTGCTTTAAAATAATCGAAAAATAAACACAAATGCAGTATAATGCGGTCCTTTACTGACAACGTTTCACCCACACAGTGGGCTTTATCAAGTCACAAACAGATCTACCTGGGTAAAGAGTACAGGAGTATATACAGGGCGGAGAGTCAGGTGGAGAATGTTGGGTAGGTTGTATTTATCTTTAAACCCATGTTGCCCTGGGTTGTATAAATGTTGTGTGTTTAACATTCTTGCCTCTCAACCCTTCTTGAAACAGTTTGATCCTGTGTGACGCCATTATTATAGCTAGATTATATAGATTTTTATCACTGTGAATTGGGGTTAATGACGACTTTTAGTGCTTGGGATGATTCCTGTTTACTTGTTGTATATACCAACTGCTGAGTCTGAGGGTCAATGACCCCGGATACGATATTTCAAACCTTTTATTTATTCATTTTTTTATAAATATGGGAAACAACAAGGCTGGGCCTGTGGAATAAAATAAATACACACACAAAAAAATCTCTCTCTCTCTCTCTCTCTCTAGTTACACCAAGAATGCAGACAACCAAAGGCGTGATATTATTACTGCTAATCAACTATATGAAGTGGTAAGCCGTGTGGGTCATTCAGGGCAAAGGGTGGTGGAGGTTTGACCCTCCGTCCAGTAAATGAGAGACTAACACGCTACCTAATTGGAAGAAATAAAAACAAGACGACAAAAACGTAGGAATCAAGGAGAAGAGCTTGGAAAATGTGTGAAGATACGGAGGAAAGCTAAAAGGCAGTTCAACAACGATATAGTCTTAATTAAATGACGAAAAATTAAGAAAATCTACTCCACAGTTGCACAAGAACAAAACTCAGTGAAATACGGAAGATTTAGTGAGGTAAGGCACACCAACACACAACAAAGCCTGACTTCAATAATGGATTAAAGGTGGTGGACATAAAGCAATGGGAGCAGACAACATGGGAGGTAAGAGAAAGAACACAGCCACTCTGACCCTAAAGCGAAAGTCTTCAACCAGGCGCTCGAGATTGGGCCGCTGCCAGACAACTGGAAAAAGGCCAATGACATTCCTATATATAAAAATAAATACAGACAGGAGGCACTGACCTATAAGCTAGTATCACTGACATAGATTCCATCAAAGATTTTGTGGAAGATTGCAAGAAGAATATCGGAGCATTTACAGACGATTTGTTCAGAAAAAAGAAAATCCCGCACAGATTTAGGAATGTCTGTGTCTGTCGGTTACCTGTAGTTGATTGCGAGGGTTACTGTCCCTGCTTCCAGGTCCTAGACCAGGCTTCTGGTGGAGGGTCTAATAAATTGGTCTGTTGCTCTTGGGTGTTGGGTGGGTGCTGAAAAATGCTCTTACGACTTTTACTTAAATAAAACGAAAAAAAATACATGGATGGGTGGCTTGCATCTTCCTGGACTGCAAGAAAGTATTCACAAGGGTACCACACGAGAGAGTAACCCACACACAAGAACAACAGGGAACAATAAGTGTTCCTGTGGTTCAGAGTGAACAAGAAAGACATAAGACAAAGTAACTACAAGGGATGAGTGGTTGGTTGATTTATTAGGTTTAAAACTGTTAACAACACGAGAGTTATTAAGATTGCTTGTAGAAAATGGTATCAAATACCGACAAGTTGATGATTAAGACACATGTGCACAGTTGGGTATTTTTGTTACCTTTGATATACCTTTGAAGCGTTTCGAGAGTTTCACTACTCTCGGAGCCCGGTTATGGGCTGTTGCTGCTGGAGGCCCACTGCCCCACATATCCATCACAGCCTGGTTGATCTGGCATCTGGTGAAGATACTTGTCCAGTTTTATCTTGAAGGCTTCTACACTTGTTCCAGCAGTGTTTCTGTTGTTGAAACTTTTCCCCTACATAGTAAGTTTCTTCAAATAAAGAGGCAGCAGGTGTAGTAGTGAAATAAAGATGATGTAATCAGTCCATCAACCTTGGAGAAATAGTATTTGAGGTGGTCAGTCCCTCAGCTGAGGGACTGACCGAGGAAGCCTACTGTGTAGGCGAAACGTTTCAACAATGAAGATTCGCAACTCCTACACATGTGTCATAATAATTAAGGTTGAATGTCACTTGTACACCAGTCAAATATATATTTAATCCCTAAGATACAGCTTAAAGCAAACTAAAAGTGCATACATATTGACATATGCAATACCCCAAGAATATATACACTGGTGTGCTCAATGTTTACAAATCAAGAGAGATATTCTTCAGAGTGTAGACAAAGAGGAGCCAAGAAGGAGAGTAACGAGAATGCTGCCATCAGCAGCCAAGAAGGAGAGTTACGAGAATGCTGCCATCAGCAGCCAAGGAAGGGAGTAACAGATGCTGCCATCAGCAGCCAAGAAGGAGAGTAACGAGGATGCTGCCATCAGCAGCAGAAGGAGTAACGAGAATGCTGCCATCAGCAGCCAAGAAAGGAAGTAACAGAATGCTGCCATCAGCAGCCAAGAAGAGTAACGAGGATGCTGCCATCAGCAGCCAAGAAGGAGAGTACGAGGATGCTGCCATCAGCAGCCAAGATAGTGATGTACGAGGATGCTGCCATCAGCAGCCAAGGAAGTAACGAGGATGTGCCATCAGCAGCCAAGAAGGAGGAACGAGGATGCTGCCATCAGCAGCCAGAGAGTAACGAGGATGTCCACCAGCAGCCAAGAAGAGAGTAACGAGGATGCTGCCACCAGCAGCCAAGAAGGAGAGTAACGAGAATGCTGCCATCAGCAGCCAAGAAGGAGAGTAACGAGAATGCTGCCATCAGCAGCCAAGAAGGAGAGTAACGAGAATGCTGCCATCAGCAGCCAAGAAGGAGAGTAACGAGGATGCTGCCATCAGCAGCCAAGAAGAGAGTAACGAGGATGCTGCCACCAGCAGCCAAGGAGGAGTAACGAGGATGCTGCCATCAGCAGCCAAGGGAGAGTAACGAGGATGCTGCCATCAGCAGCCAAGAAGGAGAGTAACGAGGATGCTGCCATCAGCAGCCAAGAAGGAGAGTAACGAGGATGCTGCCACCAGCAGCCAAGAAGGAGAGTAACGAGGATGCTGCCACCAGCAGCCAAGAAGGAGAGTAACGAGGATGCTGCCATCAGCAGCCAAGAAGGAGAGTAACGAGGATGCTGCCATCAGCAGCCAAGAAGGAGAGTAACGAGGATGCTGCCACCAGCAGCCAAGAAGGAGAGTAACGAGGATGCTGCCACCAGCAGCCAAGAAGGAGAGTAACGAGGATGCTGCCATCAGCAGCCAAGAGGAGAATAACGAGGATGCTGCCACTCAGCAGCCAAGAAGGAGAGTAACGAGGATGCTGCCATCAGCAGCCAAGAAGGAGAGTAACGAGGATGCTGCCACCAGCAGCCAAGGAGAGTAACGAGGATGCTGCCATCAGCAGCCAAGAAGGAGAGTAACGAGGATGCTGCCATCAGCAGCCAAGAAGGAGAGTAACGAGGATGCTGCCATCAGCAGCCAAGAAGGAGAGTAACGAGGATGCTGCCACCAGCAGCCAAGAAGGAGAGTAACGAGGATGCTGCCACCAGCAGCCAAGAAGGAGAGTAACGAGGATGCTGCCATCAGCAGCCAAGAAGGAGAGTAACGAGGATGCTGCCACCAGCAGCCAAGGAGAGTAACGAGGATGCTGCCATCAGCAGCCAAGAAGGAGAGTAACGAGGATGCTGCCATCAGCAGCCAAGAAGGAGAGTAACGAGGATGCTGCCATCAGCAGCCAAGAAGGAGAGTAACGAGGATGCTGCCACCAGCAGCCAAGAAGGAGAGTAACGAGGATGCTGCCATCAGCAGCCAAGAAGGAGAGTAACGAGGATGCTGCCACCAGCAGCCAAGAAGGAGAGTAACGAGGATGCTGCCATCGCAGCAGCCAAGAAGGAGAGTAACGAGGATGCTGCCACCAGCAGCCAAGAAGAGAGTAACGAGGATGCTGCCATCAGCAGCCAAGAAGGAGAGTAACGAGGATGCTGCCACCAGCAGCCAAGAAGGAGAGTAACGAGGATGCTGCCATCAGCAGCCAAGAAGGAGAGTAACGAGGATGCTGCCACCAGCAGCCAAGAAGGAGAGTAACGAGGATGCTGCCATCAGCAGCCAAGAAGGAGAGTAACGAGGATGCTGCCATCAGCAGCCAAGAAGGAGAGTAACGAGGATGCTGCCACCAGCAGCCAAGAAGGAGAGTAACGAGGATGCTGCCATCAGCAGCCAAGAAGGAGAGTAACGAGGATGCTGCCATCAGCAGCCAAGAAGGAGAGTAACGAGGATGCTGCCACCAGCAGCATTACTACCACCACTCTTGTTTTAATATATGCAAATGACCTGCCAGATGGGATCGAGTCCTATTTTTCTCTATTTGCAGATATGCAGAACTAATAGGAGAGCAAGAGAAGGCAGAGTCAGGTTAAGACAGACCCGGAGGGACTGCGACCTGGCCTGACAAGTGGTTGCTGAAGTTCAATCCATACAGAGTGACTCTGGGTGGAGAAGGTACAATAGAGATGCGGGTTAGAACTGTGTGTATCACTGGGCCGGGAAGGGGCGCTGATTTACCTCAGTGAACAGTGAAAAACTGCAGTGTCTGTACCGCAACGATGTGCGGTCCGGAGAGAGGGAAGAGCGAACAAACCACAAACTTACAAGTGAGAAGCTATATGCATCAGTAAAGTAGGCTCTGGGGGTTAGCACCACATCAAATGTATCACCAGAGGTACATATATAAACATATAAGTTTGTCAGTATATGAAAGGCTATTTAACCTCAAAACAGCATTCAGGAAGCTAAACAAAGAATCATTCAAGAGTTTTCACAGGACCTAGGTTGCACCCACCATCATGTATGTGGCCCCAGCGTGAAGCAACCAGCTGATCAAGTGAAAAAAAAAGCTTGAAAAACTCAAAGATTTGCCACCAAACTAGTCACAAAACTGTGAGGACTCACGTTGAGTTAAAGGAATTAAAATTAATAACTTTGACGGACAGGACCAGGGCAGACGTGATTACGTCTTATATTATTATTATTATTGTTATTATTATTATTATTATTTATTATTATTATTATTATTATTATTATTATTATTAAAGGGATGCCAAAGTATCGGTATCGTTGATATTGGCTAATTTTGGTAGTATCGATTAATTTTCTTGGTATCGGTTAATTTAGTGGTATTGGTTAATTTTGGTGGTATCGGTTAATTTAGGGGCATTGGTTAATTTAGTGTTATTATTATTATTATTATTATTATTATTATAATCAAAAGAAGTGCTAAACCACAAGGGTCTAATTTAGTGTTATTGGTTAATTTTGGTGGTATCGGTTAATTTTGGTGGTATATGTTAATTTAGTGGTATCGGATAACTTTGATGGTATTGATAGTGCCAGGAAAATTTTTGGTATGGTACCATTCCTAATTATATTATGAACATAACATTTATAAGTGAGCACTAAACCAGCAGGGGTCGTACAGCGCCTGGGGAATGGAAAGCAATCTGGTTCGACATAAGGAAAAATCACCTCCATTTCCTCGGATTGAGAACCCATCACAGGCGTTAAGGAAACCTTTGAGTTGAACATAAAGAAGAGGACCAAGGATGTTGATACAATGTTCTCTTGTTGTGCCCACGGTGCCCCTGATTTTCACTGGGTTAACCTTTGATATACATTTTATGAGTTTCAAGAGTCTTTCTACTCCCGGAGCCCTGCCATGGGCTAGGTTCGTCTGGTGCTAGCCTGGTCAACCAGGCTGCTGCTGCTGGTGGCCTGCTGCCCCACATATCCCTCACAGCCTGGTTGATCTGGCTGATCCTCTTGAAGACTTCTACAGCAGTGTTTCCGATATCTTCTGGTGGTAAGATGTTGAATAATCTGGGGCCACGGATGTTGATACAGTGCTCCCTTATTTACATTCTCTCTCACATCTCTCACCCCAGTATGTTGTTATGGCAGTGTGTAGATCTGGGACTACAACCTCATGTGCTTTCCAGGTATATATTATCATGTATGACTCTCCGCTCCAGCGAGCAACAAATATTATCCACAGAAATCATGGAACGGGTGGGGTTTGAATCCATGTCCCTGGCCTGTGAGTTTTAGGACTCACTCACCATGGGTTCAAACCCCACCCGTTCTCTGATTTCTTTGTAATCATGTTATTATGATTTCGTGAGTCACACTATGCACAGTTTCAGAAGATACGATCGAACCCAGAAGGTAGAAATCACTGCAGTCAGTGGATATACACTGAGAGGCAAGTCCAGGAGCCGAGACTCGACTCGTGCATACTGTGTGGGTACAACACAACCACATGGCAGACACAGTGGCACATGTGGGTACCGCAGCACAGCCACATGGCAGACACAGTGGCAGATGTGGGTACTGCAGAACGGCCACAGCCACATGGCAGACACAGTGGCAGGTCAGCTCAGGAGGGCTGGAAAAGTCTGCTTGCAAGAGAAACTTACTTAACCCGGATATTACTCTCCTCCACCCAGCTTCCACTAGCCCTCCACGCGGCCTCCACAAGGTCTCCACAAGACTCTACTAGCCCTCCACAAGGTCTCCACTAGCCTTCCACAAGACCTCAACTACACTACGGTTACAGAACACATAATTCTCAACACCGACACTAGAGGGCTACATGTCTAACAATCTCTACACCCCTCTACGTGGTACCACACAATCTCTACACCCCTCTACGTGGTACCACACAATCTCTACACCCCTCTACGTGGTACCACACTATCTCAAACATGAACTAATTTTTGAATACTATTATTACACCGATTTTAGGGTAAGTTTGTGGTAATGATTCCGAATATGTCATCGCTTTTGCTTGATTGACTCTAGTTTTTGATAAACTTAGCATCTCACTGAAAAGCATAAAATATGTGAAAAATATATTGATCAGGCGGGTCTAACTTACAAATCGCATTGAAATTATTTTTTAGATGATGCAAAAGTCAAATCATATAATAGATACTTGCACTCCAGTCTACGTAATAACAGATTAACATAGCAAGATAATTCAGATAACAAAAGCTGTTTGTATGATTTTCTTCTATGTTGGTCATCAGCACAGTTTCGTTAAGTGCGCAATTGCAAGAACTGCATATTGGTTACCACTGTGCAATAAGACACATTTCAAGCTTCTAATGGAGCTGTCTATAAAAAAAAGTCCAGGGATGTTGTTGCAGTATACAAGTTCTTCCTCTTAGCTGAACTGTAGACAGTTCTTTTCTTTTAGTCTGGATGCTAATGATTCAGATTCTTGCTTTGACAAACTGAGGTCACGTATCAGATCATTGAGTTCTTCTTGGGAGAACTGCTGAAGTGTTGAAATCCTTACTTCATATTCACTTCCACTGTTATCACCTGTGTTACATCCTAAAGTTTCTGCAACATCTGACAATGGAAGGTCAGGCAGTGTTGTAAACACTGGTATGGTAACGTCTTCACTGTGTGGCACAGGTCTCCTTGCTGACTCTAAATCACGATATTCCCACTTGACTTTCTTGTATTGATTGAAACCTTTCACATTCACCATATAGAGATAACATTCGTCGTGGTGGTTTTTCATCTCTCCACACCATAGACACACCCATGTTTTAACTTTTCCTTTGCCTATTTTCCCACTGTCGTAAGCATTCTACACAGGTTTTACAAACTATATGGGGAGCTCAAGACTTGTTTTGTTCTTCAAGCGCCACTACAAAATAACAAGATAAGCTTGTTTAACAAAATCTGTGATTTTTTCTTTGTTTTTGCAAAGAGTATTCACTACAAATGTAGCAAAATGCACTGGGATTGTTTAAGCAATCTTCGTGAAGAACTCAATGTTTATCTGGAAAAAATAACAATAAAAG
Organism: Cherax destructor; assembly: GCA_009830355.1. Taxonomy (NCBI): domain Eukaryota; kingdom Metazoa; phylum Arthropoda; class Malacostraca; order Decapoda; family Parastacidae; genus Cherax; species Cherax destructor. The sequence continues at coordinate 325,001 of WNWK01000851.1, forward strand.
TTACAATATTGCCACGTGATCGATGTTAATACAACTCCTTTCGTTAAATATTAGATAATTTAAAAATAAAATTGTAATTTTTATTTAAATTATCTGTATATACAAATTGTCACTACATATACACGCGTTATGGCTAAGTTCCATGTTAATTGAGGGTAGGTATGCAATGTCACACAAACTAGAGCCAATTTGAAAAACCTACTGCCATTTTCGAATTCAGCAACCCCAAAATACCCTAAATACCTTCAAATATCTTTGGCAACGATTTTTTTTTTTGCTGACCAGTGCTAATTATTCGCAGAGTCAGTAACACGGATATAAACACGTAGAAGAGCGAGGCCCTATATCTGACGCCGTTATGCCCTCGTTAATTAAGACTTCATTAAGTCTATAGTTAATGTATACAAACATCTTATAAACGGTGAGTGGTGAGAGCGTAGTGAGGTGGGAGGGGTGAAGGGTAGTGTGTTTGCAAGGCACACCAGTTGTGTTGATATTACCACACAGTCAATACTTCCTTCGCTGGGGCGCCTCGTACACCCATCAATAAGGCAATATATGCGATTTATGGTATTTTATTGAAAGACCAGCAGCTGTAACACGTCAGTTCTCCAAGCAGCTATAACACGTCAGTTCGTCCAGCAGCTGTAACACGTCAGTTCGCCCAGCAGCTGTAACACGTCACTTCGCCCAGCAGCTGTAACACGTCAGTTCGCCCAGCAGCTGTAACACGTCAGTTCACCCAGCAGCTGTAACACGTCAGTTCGCCCAGCAGCTGTAACACGTCAGTTCGCACAGCAGGGACTGCGTCAGTTCATTCATTAGGATTGTTGCTGCAACACAGGTTACAACTCTACTGCTGCAACACGGGTTACAACTCTACTGCTGCAACACGGGTTACAACTCTACTGCTGCAACACGGGTTACAACTCTACTGCTGTAACACGGGTTACAACTCTACTGCTGCAACACGGGTTACAACTCTACTGCTGTAACACGGGTTACAACTCTACTGCTGCAACACGGGTTACAACTCTGAACTTGGTACAACACGGGTTACAACTCTACTGCTGTAACACGGGTTACAACTCTACTGCTGTAACACGGGTTACAACTCTACTGCTGCAACACGGGTTACAACTCTACTGCAACACGGGTTACAACTCTATTGCTGCAACACGGGTTACAACTCTACGCTGCAACACGGGTTACAACTCTGCTGCAAACGGGTTACAACTCTCTAGCTGCAACACGGGTTACAACTCTACTGCTGCAACACGGGTTACAACTCTACTGCTGCAACACGGGTTACAACTCTACTGATGCAACACGGGTTACAACTCTACTGCTGCAACACGGGTTACAACTCTACTGCTGCAACACAGGTTACAACTCTACTGCTGCAACACGGGTTACAACTCTACTGCTGCAACACGGGTTACAACTCTACTGCTGCAACACGGGTTACAACTCTACTGCTGCAACACGGGTTACAACTCTACTGCTGCAACACGGGTTACAACTCTACTGCTGCAACACGGGTTACAACTCTACTGCTGCAACACGGGTTACAACTCTACTGCTGCAACACGGGTTACAACTCTACCGTTGCAACACGGGTTACAACTCTACTGCTGCAACACAGGTTACAACTCTACTGCTGCAACACGGTTACAACTCTACTGCTGCAACACGGGTTACAACTCTACTGCTGCAACACGGGTTACAACTCTACTGCTGCAACACGGGTTACAACTCTACTGCTGCAACACGGGTTACAACTCTACTGCTGCAACACGGGTTACAACTTACTGCTGCAACACGGGTTACAACTCTACTGCTGCAACACGGGTTACAACTCTACTGCTGCAACACGGGTTACAACTCTACTGCTGCAACACGGGTTACAACTCTACTGCTGCAACACGGGTTACAACTCTACTGCTGCAACACGGGTTACAACTCTACTGCTGCAAAACGGGTTACAACTCTACTGCTGCAACACGGGTTACAACTCTACTGCTGCAACACGGGTTACAACTCTACTGCTGCAACACGGGTTACAACTCTACTGCTGCAACACGGGTTACACCTCTACTGCTGTAACACGGGTTACAACTCTACTGCTGCAACACGGGTTACAACTCTACTGCTGCAACACGGGTTACAACTCTACTGGTAGCGGTTAATTTTCTGGCCAAGCTCTCAAGGTCAATTTAAAAAAAAAATTGTAAATTTACAAATAATACTGTTTATTTCAAGTTAAGGTTAGATTAAGCTAGGTCACAACAACGTTAGAAACCAGTGTATGAGAAAGAAGGCAATTAAGAGCCCGGCTGTGATGGTGTGACCTGACTTAACCAGGACCTGACTTAACCAGGACCTGACTTAACCAGGAAACGTTCAACTTTACACGATTATCACGCGTGATGCAAGAATGTTGGGTCCACGTGTGTGGGGGAGAGGGGATGTAAGGGAATGGAAGGGAGGGGGAAGGGATTTAAGGAAGAGGGGGAGAGAGGTAGGGGATGGAAGGCAGAGGGGGAGGGAGAGGGGGAGATGTAGGAAGGAAGGAAGGAAGGAAGGGAAGAGACACACAAGGTCACTGGGTGGAGTTTGGACCGGAGGGATTTGTTTTTATTTAATAAAACTGGATACATCCGCAGTGTTCTGTAACTTTAGTTAAATAGAGAGTTCAACAGTTAGAAGAAAAGGTGGCCGTGTTTACCTGCCATATTGCAGCACATCTCCAGGTGGAGAGAGAGGGGGGAGACGTCACTGGCTGTGTTTACCTGCTATATTGCAGCACATCTCCAGGTGGAGAGAGAGGGGGGGGAGACGTCACAGGCTGTGTTTACCTGCTATATTGCAACACATCTCCAGGTGGAGAGAGGGAGGAGACGTCACTGGCTGTGTTTACCTGCTATATTGCAGCACATCTCCAGGTGGAGAGAGGGAGGAGACGTCACTGGCTGTGTTTACCTGCTATATTGCAGCACATCTCCAGGTGGAGAGAGTGGGGGGGGAGACGTCACTGGCTGTGTTTACCTGCTATATTGCAACACATCTCCAGGTGGAGAGAGAGAGGGGGGGGAGACGTCACAGGCTGTGTTTACCTGCTATATTGCAACACATCTCCAGGTGGAGAGAGGGAGGAGACGTCACTGGCTGTGTTTACCTGCTATATTGCAGCACATCTCCAGGTGGAGAGAGTGGGGGAGACGTCACTGGCTGTGTTTACCTGCTATATTGCAGCACATCTCCAGGTGGAGAGAGAGGGGAGACGTCACTGGCTGTGTTTACCTGCTATATTGCAGCACATCTCCAGGTGGAGAGAGAGGGGGGGGGAGACGTCACAGGCTGTGTTTACCTGCTATATTGCAACACATCTCCAGGTGGAGAGAGGGAGGAGACGTCACTGGCTGTGTTTACCTGCTATATTGCAGCACATCTCCAGGTGGAGAGAGTGGGGGAGACGTCACTGGCTGTGTTTACCTGCCATATTGCAGCACATCTCCAGGTGGAGAGAGAGAGGGGGGGGAGACGTCACTGGCTGTGTTTACCTGCCATATTGCAGCACATCTCCAGGTGGAGAGAGGGAGGAGACGTCACTGGCCGTGTTTACCTGCTATATTGCAGCACATCTCCAGGTGGAGAGAGAGGGGGGGAGACGTCACTGGCTGTGTTTACCTGCCATATTGCAGCACATCTCCAGGTGGAGAGAGAGGGGGGGAGACGTCACTGGCTGTGTTAGAATAAAGGGAAGGAAGCGTAAGAAGTGGGTGGAGGAGGGAAGAGAGTGTAAGAAGTGGGTGGAGGAGGGAAGAGAGTGTAATAAGTGGGTGGAGGAGGGAAGAGAGGAAGGATGGAGAATGAGAGAGGGAGTGAGGGAGGGAGGGAGAGAGGCTGGTGATCAATGCTAACCCACGCCTTACTTGATGAAGAGGAAAAAGAGGAGGAAAAGAAGGACGATAAAGAGGAGAAAGACCATTGAAGAAGAGGAAGTGGACGAAGAGGAGGAAGAAAAGATAGAGGATGAAGAGGAGGAAGAAGAGGATGAAAAGGAAGACATGAGTTACTCAGTGATAACAACAGTTAGTGTCTTACATTAATGAATGACGTCACTCTTCGCTATTATAATCAATACACTAACAATTCAGACTATTAGTACAGTGTACAGTGTTACTATCCTAACATAGATGACACCAGGGAAATATGTCGCTTGACCTTATGGGGTTATCCTAGGTTATCCATAACACTTGCAATAAGTCACCTTATTGACTTATTCTAAGTTACTTTTATACCTATGACAGGTTATCCATAACACTTGCAATAAGTCACCTTATTGACTTATTCTAAGTTACTTTTATACCTATGACAGGTTATCCATAACACTTGCAATAAGTCACCTTATTGACTTATTCTAAGTTACTTTTATACCTATGACAGGTTATCCATAACACTTGCAATAAGTCACCTTATTGACTTATTCTAAGTTACTTTTATACCTATGACAGGTTATCCATAACACTTGCAATAAGTCACCTTATTGACTTATTCTAAGTTACTTTTATACCTATGACAGGTTATCCATAACACTTGCAATAAGTCACCTTATTGACTTATTCTAGGATAAATCTACATCGTTTGCTTTCTACGTGACCATAACATCTGTATTCCCGAAAAACTATTAAAAAACTGAGCGTTTTGTACATAAAACCTGAGCAAAAAACTAACTCATTAATGTCTCGGAATATATTTAATATACAAGACCTGATCAACCAGACTGTTACTGCTGGCCGCTCGCAATGTACGTACCATAACCTGCCTGGTATGGCTGTGACTAATTTTTCAGAAAGATATACCTTTGATATACCTTTGAAGAGTTTCGAGAGTTTATCTACTCTCTGAGCCCGGCCATGGGCCAGGCTCGTCTGGTACTTGCCTGGTCAACCAGGCTGTTGTTGCTGGAGGCCCGCTGCCCCACATATCCATCACTGCCTGGTTGATCTGCCACCCGATAAAGATACTTGTCCAGTTTCCTCTTGAAGGCTTCTACACTGGTTCCAGCCGTGTTTCGGATATTTTCTGTATCGTAAAACACACACACACACACACACACACACACACACACACACACAAGGGTATGTCCTACGAGGAGAGGTTAAGGGAAATCGACCTGACGACACTGGAGGACAGGAGGGATAGGAGGTATATGATAACATATAAAATACTGAGAGGAATCGACAAGGTGGACAGAGACAGGATGTTCCAGAGATGGGACACACCAACAAGGGGTCACAATTGGAAGTTGAAGACTCAGATGAATCATAGGGATGTTAGGAAGTATTTCTTCAGTCACAGAGTTGTCAGAAAGTGGAATAGTCTAAAATGTGATGTTGTCAGTAGTGTTACTGTGTACTGTGTACTCAGATAATCCCAGATATTTTATAGATAGGTTCTCTTAAAGCTATGTATGGATCCTGCCTCCACTACATTGTCAGTAGTACTGTATACTACACAGTAACACTACTGACAATGTAGTGGAGGCAGGATCCATACAAAGCTTTAAGAAGAGGTATGATAAAGCTCATGGAGCAGGAAGTGACCTAGTAGCGACCAGTGAAGAGGCGGGGCCAGGAGCTGTGACTCGACCCCTGCAACCACAACTAGGTGAGAACTATGTGAGTACACAGACTGTATACCTAAAGGATATGTTGACAAGATAGTGTGGAGCATGATGCTATAATATAGGTATACCCTCATAGTATACCCGCAGAGGTACGGCAGGGCGTACGGTACACCAGCGGCAGTGAGGTACGGCGAGGCACGGCAGGGCCACGAGGAGAAATGGGTAGGGATAGAGAGGAGGGGGTAGAGTGGGGGTTTGTAGCGGTGGGAGTGGGGGGTGAGACGAAAGGAGGTCGGCGTATCCCCAGTGACATCTGAAGTTAGCGAGGACAGCCTATCCCTCAGCCACCCCTCCTATCCGTCAGCCACCCCTACTATCCGTCAGCCACCCCTCCTATCCCTCAGCCACCCATCCTATCCCTCAGTCACCCCTCCTATCTGTCAGCAACCCTTCCTATCCCTCAGCCACCCCTCCTATCCCTCAGCCACCCCTCCTATCCGTCAGCCACCCCTCCTATCCGTCAGCCACCCCTCCTATCCCTCAGCCACCCCTCCTATCCCTCAGTCACCCCTCCTATCTGTCAGCAACCCTTCCTATCCCTCAGCCACCCCTCCTATCCCTCAGCCACCCCTCCTATCCCTCAGCCACCCCTCCTATCCCTTAGCCACCCCTCCTATCCGTCAGCCACCCCTCCTATCCGTCAGCCACCCCTCCTATCCCTCAGCCACCCCTCCTATCCCTCAGCCACCCCTATTATCCGTCAGCCACCCCTCCTATCCGTCAGCCACCCCTCCTATCCCTCAGCCACCCCTCCTATCCCTCAGCCACCCCTATTATCCGTCAGCCACCCCTCCTATCCCCCCTCATCTACCCCGTTTCCCCTCGTGTTCTCACCACTTCCTCTGCACGTCCCCTCACTACGAAACATCCTTCCCATCCCAGTGGGAAAGTAAAGTTTGTGTCTCAGTAACAGACGGAGGATGGAGCCTCTATTATTCCTTCTAACCTCAGGGACCCACGAGGGTTTACACCTTCAAATAACCCCACAATACACAAATAACCCACACATAGTAGAAGTGAACTTTGACAACGTTTCGGTCTCACGTGGACCATTAACTAGCCACACACTAACACACGAAGGTAAGGGAGCCAGTAAAAATACCCAGAGTAATAATACCAATAATAATAATTATAAATATAATAATGGTAATCAATATAATAATAATAATAATTAATCACCAAAAAACAGCATTTAGGAGGAAAACCTTATGAGGACGTTTCGGTCGTTGGTGGACCAGTGTCAAGTCACAATGGTGCAGGAGGGAGTGAAACGTCGCTACGGGTTCCTCTCGTCTCGTAAGAGCGACGCATTGCTGACTTATTCCAGCCACGGTGCTGCTGTCGCCTCGTTATTCTTCATTCCGAGCCTGGCCCATGGCCGGGCTCCGGGAGTAGAAAAACCTCTCAGAATTCATCAAAGGTATATCAGAGGCAAATACCCATACCTCCATGTTCCCCCCTTCATCAAGGTCACCCCCACCTCCCCTAATCCCCTCCTCAGTAGTGGTATTTGGCTAGCCTCGCCAGACTGCGTAAATCCATTAATACTCGCCCCGCCCCGCCCCTCCCCTACCCTCCCCGCCGCAAACATAATCGATCTAGGTTACTCAGTATGAGAGATCCCCCTCCCTCCTCCTCCCCCCTTCACCCCAGAACCAGCTTTTGTTCTTGTATCGCTGTGATGAAGATGTCTCCGGTAGATCAATGAGAACTTATAGCCCAGGGCAGGACTCTCAGCAATGAGAACTTATAGCCCAGGGCAGGACTCTCAGCAATGAGAACTTATAGCCCAGGGCAGGACTCTCAGCAATGAGAACTTATAGCCCAGGGCAGGACTCTCAGCAATGAGAACTTATAGCCCAGGGCAGGACTCTCAGCAATGAGAACTTATAGCCCAGGGCAGGACTCTCAGCAATGAGAACTTATAGCCCAGGGCAGGACTCTCAGCAATAAGAACTTATAGCCCAGGGCAGGACTCTCAGCAATGAGAACTTATAGCCCAGGGCAGGACTCTCAGCAATGAGAACTTATAACCCAGGGCAGGACTCTCAGCAATGAGAACTTATAGCCCAGGGCAGGACTCTCAGCAATAAGAACTTATAGCCCAGGGCAGGACTCTCAGCAATAAGAACTTATAGCCCAGGGCAGGACTCTCAGCAATAAGAACTTATAGCCCAGGGCAGGACTCTCAGCAATGAGAACTTATAGCCCAGGGCAGGACTCTCAGCAATGAGAACTTATAGCCCAGGGCAGGACTCTCAGCAATGAGAACTTATAGTCCAGGGCAGGACTCTCAGCAATGGGTTTAAATCAAACAAATTTAGATTTAGAAATAACAAAAAAGGCACAATACCGTGACTGGAACAATACACACACAACCCGCACATATAAAAAGAGAGGAGCTTACGAGCTGATTTGTCAGTAGAGTTGTGTGTGAGTGGAACAAGCTCCCAGGTAGGGTCACTGGGGCCAGAACTCTGGGTATCTTTAATAAACAGGTTAAACAGACACATGAGTGGGGGTGGGTTGGTGGCAGGACTGTCGAGTCGGCACATAAAACCTTCCACTCCGCCTCCTTTACTTATGGCACCTCCGACTCAGACTCCGACTGCAAACAAACCACGGTACGGGTGGGGCTTACGAGCTGGCCTGGAGTTTTACGACTCACTTGCCGCGAGTTCAGTCCTCATCCGTATCGTTATTGGTTTACATTTTACCGACTCAAACTCCGACTCCAGTAACCCAAAAATTGCTTCCGACTCAGACTCAGATTCCACGACTCCGACTCGGATTCCACGACACCACAGCCCTGTTTGGTGTCAGACCTGTCTAATGATTAAAGAACCCAATTTCCGTAGACGTAAATGCCCTGGATCACAATTAGAATAAAGACAGCTTCATCATCTCTAAAGTATTAGCAAAAATTCTCCTCAAAACAATAAACCCCACCATCACACAGCTGCTACCACTACTATTACTACCACAAGTACTACTACTAATACTACTACCACTACCACCTACAACAATTATGCTTTGCACCTCAATCTGTACCTACATATACCCTCTGTGTCCCTGTATTGTTAGCGCGCCCTTGTCATAGGGCTGCCCCCGCCATAGGGCTGTAAACGGTACTCCACTTGACAGGAATGCTCACCATGCTCCTGCCATAGGGCTGTAAACAGTGCATCACTTGAACAAACTCCCACACTCCTTCGGGAGCTACTGCCGGGTCACCACATGGAGAAGATCCGGGTCAGGACCCGTCCTGACAAACCTACTTGAACATGAACCTGTATTGTTTGTAACTGCTTGACAAAGCTCCCGGAGAGCGAAACGTTGCCACAATAAAATACCGCATTAGTTGCACTTGTGTCCTTTTACCTAACATAGACTTGTCTAGCATGGGTTAGTAGACCTACTGCAGTGCTCCACTTCCTACGGATTTATTCTCCATGTATGGAATAGGCAATTCTCAGATATAATACTGAAAAAAAGAGAAGCTATGAGTACACAAAGAGAAATTGAATAATTATAAAGGGACCAAGACTCAACATGTTCTCTTCATGTATAAGGGATTTGTCAACAGACTCCTGGCTTTATTCACGAGTGAACTTGATAAGCTCTTCAAGTTAGTTCCTGATCAGCCAGGCTGTGGTGCATACGAAAGACTGTCTATGGCGAGTACCAACAGCCTGGTTGGTCAGGTCAGCCACTTGGAGGGCTAGTTGAGGACCAGGCAGCGACGGCGATCACCCCTTTCCCCGAAATTGACTGCAGACAGTCCTAAAAGTTGAAGGCGACCAAAATTCATCGAGTCTAGTTTTTTTGGGACAACGTTTCGCTCTGTGTAGTTTTATCAAGTCTTGATGAAGGTATTCACTGGCCCGAAATGCTGTGCATCCAACGGCCTTTCTGACTGTATATTTTGTATATGCATTGATTTAAAATACTCTGAATCCACATCTGAACTTGAATCTAAGGGTTCAATTTCTCGTCAAACCCCAGAGAATCACACAGCACATGGGGATTGCAATCAGGTTGGATCCCAAGAACCAGAGCCGGATTAACATTTTTATAGGCCCCTGGGCTACAGGTACTATGAAGCCCCATTGATATTTTGAAAAGGAAAAAAAATCACAACAGTTCATCATATACGTGATGTACTAACACTATAATTATAAACTTAACAGCAGTAACTGTGAACACTTAATCTCTAGAGGCCCTCGAGCTGGCGGAGGCCCCTGGGCTCTAGCCCATAAAGCTCATGCTTTAATCCGGCCCTGTCAAGAACGGAAGGTAGTTCCGCATCCTTAGATGAGGAGGCCATAAGGATCATCAAGCAAGTAATGGATCAGCAGCAGCCGTGTTTCTCAACGTGGTGGCTGGCGCCATGCACACCCTCACTGACCTACTTTATCCAGACAGGATTAAGGCAGGTAAACTGCGTTGAACTTCTCACCTCGTCAGATATACCCACCTTCAGCGATATTCATATACAGTGAGAGGTATGTATCTGTATATACAGTGAGAGGTATGTATCTGTATATACAGTGAGAGGTATGTATCTGTATATACAGTGAGAGGTATGTATCTGTATATACAGTGAGAGGTATGTATCTGTATATACAGTGACTGGTATGTATCTGTATATACAGTGAGAGGTATGTATCTGTATATACAGTGACTGGTATGTATCTGTATATACAGTGAGAGGTATGTATCTGTATATACAGTGAGAGGTATGTATCTGTATATACAGTGAGAGGTATGTATCTGTATATACAGTGAGAGGTATGTATCTGTATACAGTGAGAGGTATGTATCTGTATATAGTGAGAGGTGTATGTATCATTTGTATATACAGTGAGAGGTATGTATCTGTATATACAGTGAGAGGTATGTATCTGTATATACAGTGAGAGGTATGTATCTGTATATACAGTGAGAGGTATGTATCTGTATATACAGTGAGAGGTATGTATCTGTATATACAGTGAGAGGTATGTATCTGTATATACAGTGAGAGGTATGTATCTGTATATACAGTGAGAGGTATGTATCTGTATATACAGTGAGGTATGTATCTGTATATACAGTGAGAGGTATGTATCTGTATATACAGTGAGAGGTATGTATCTGTATATACAGTGAGAGGTATGTATCTGTATATACAGTGAGAGGTATGTATCTGTATATACAGTGAGAGGTATGTATCTGTATATACAGTGAGAGGTATGTATCTGTATATACAGTGAGAGGTATGTATCTGTATAGTGAGTATCTATATAGTGAGAGGTATCTATGACAGTGAAGAGTATGTATCTGTATATACAGTGAGAGGTATGTATCTGTATATACAGTGAGAGGTATGTATCTGTATACGTGAAGTAGATTGATATACAGTGAGAGTATGTATCTGTATATACAGTGAGAGGTATGTATCTGTATATACAGTGAGAGGTATGTATCTGTATATACAGTGAGAGGTATGTATCTGTATATACAGTGAGAGGTATGTATCTGTATATACAGTGAGAGGTATGTATCTGTATATACAGTGAGAGGTATGTATCTGTATATACAGTGAGAGGTATGTATCTGTATATACAGTGAGAGTATGTATCTGTATATACAGTGAGAGGTATGTCTTATCTGTATATACAGTGAGAGGTATGTATCTGTATATACAGTGAGGTATGTATCTGTATATACAGTGAGAGGTATGTATCTGTATATACAGTGAGAGGTATGTATCTGTATATACAGTGAGAGGTATGTATCTGTATATACAGTGAGAGGTATGTATCTGTATATACAGTGAGAGGTATGTATCTGTATATACAGTGAGAGGTATGTATCTGTATATACAGTGAGAGGTATGTATCTGTATATACAGTGAGAGGTATGTATCTGTATATACAGTGAGAGGTATGTATCTGTATATACAGTGAGAGAGTGATCATATGTATCTGTATATACAGTGAGAGGTATGTATCTGTATATACAGTGAGAGGTATGTATCTGTATATACAGTGAGAGGTATGTATCTGTATATACAGTGAGAGGTATGTATCTGTATATACAGTGAGAGGTATGTATCTGTATATACAGTGAGATGACGAAGAGAGTATGTATCTGTATATACAGTGAGAGGTATGTATCTGTATATACAGTGAGAGGTATGTATCTGTATATACAGTGAGGTATGTATCTGTATATACAGTGAAAGGTATGTATCTGTATATACAGTGAGAGGTATGTATCTGTATATACAGTGAGAGGTATGTATCTGTATATACAGTGAGAGGTATGTATCTGTATATACAGTGAGAGGTATGTATCTGTATATACAGTGAGAGGTATGTATCTGTATATACAGTGAGAGGTATGTATCTGTATATACAGTGAGGTATGTATCTGTATATACAGTGAGAGGTATGTATCTGTATATACAGTGATACAGTGAGAGGTATGTATCTGTATATACAGTGAGAGGTATGTATCTGTATATACAGTGAGAGGTATGTATCTGTATATACAGTGAGAGGTATGTATCTGTAGACACAGTGAGAGGTATGTATCTGTATATACAGTGGCAGGTATGTATCTGAGTATTTACAGTGAGGTATGTATGTTTATATACGGTGAGATGTACGTATCTGTGTATATACAGTGAGAGGTATGTATCTCATTGTATATACAGTGAGAGATATGTATCTCATTGTATATACAGTGAGCGGTATGTATATACAGTGAGAGGTATGTATCTGTGTATATACAGTGAGAGGTATGTATCTGTGTATATACAGTGAGAAGTCTGTATCAGTGTATATACATTGAAAGGTATGCATATCAGTGTATATATAATGAAAGGTCTGTATCTCAGTGTATATACAGTGAGAGGTCTGTATCTTAAGTGTATACACAGTTAGAGGTATGTATCTCAGTGTATATATATATATATATATATATATATATATATATATATATATATATATATATATATACACTGAGATACATACATCTAACTGTGTATACACTTAAGATACAGACCTCTCACTGTATATATATATATATATATATATATATATATATATATATTATATATATATATATATACACCCAGACGTATATATCTATCATAATATATACACTGAGTGATGTGAATGTTGTGTATATTCAGAGAGAAGTGCGCAGCTCAGTATATACAGTGAGGTATTATCTCTCAATATAAGGACCACAGTTCAAATTCCCGTCCACTCTTATTTATTCACCGACAGTGGATGAATGAGAGACTTGTGCAACATTTGGGTATCTTTACTGCGGAAATGTTTCAGCATACAGTGACTTCATCAGTCCAATACAGAGAAGAACGGTGTAAGATGAGGAGGAGTTTGAAGTAATCAGTCCCTCATCCTGGAGATCATGTGTTCACTCCAGCAATCTTGATGTAGCCAGCCATTACCTGGCTTCGTACAAGCCAGCCAGCGGCTTATATGAAGCCACTGGCTGGCGAAACGTTGCCACAGTAAAGATACATCAGTGTTGCACAAGCAACTCAGTCGTCAACTTGTCGGTTTTCTAAACCATTTATATAATCACTGACAGTACTTTATGACGATTTTTCTTGGGTTTAGGGATACTTTGCTCCCATGGTGAGGTTGTGCTCCCATGGTGAGGTTGTGCTCCCATGGTGAGGTTGTGCTCCCATGTTGAGGTTGTGCTCTCATGGTGAGGTTGTGCTCTCATAGTGAGCTTGTGCTCCCATGGTGAGGTTGTGCTCCCATGGTGAGGTTGTGCTCTCATAGTGAGGTTGTGCTCCCATGGTGAGGTTGTGCTCCCATGGTGAGGTTGTGCTCCCATGGTGAGGTTGTGCTCCCAGGAGTGCCAGTGAGGTTGTGCTCCCATGGTGATGATGGTAGTGTGCTCTCTCATGGGGAGGTTGTGCTCCCAATGGTGAGGGTTAGTTGCTCCATGGTGAGGTTGTGCTCTCATGGTGAGGTTGTGCTCCCATGGTGAGGTTGTGCTCCCATGGTGAGGTTGTGCTCCCATGGTGAGGTTGTGCTCCCATGGTGAGGTTGTGCTCCCATGGTGAGGTTGTGCTCCCATGGTGAGGTTGTGCTCCCATGGTGAGGTTGTGCTCTCATAGTGAGGTTGTGCTCTCATGGTGAGGTTGTGCTCCCATGGTGAGGTTGTGCTCCCAGGGTGAGGTTGTGCTCTCATGGTGAGGTTGTGCTCCCATGGTGAGGTTGTGCTCCCATGGTGAGGTTGTACTCTCATGGTGAGGTTGTGCTCCCATGGTGAGGTTGTGCTCTCATGGTGAGGTTGTGCTCCCATGGTGAGGTTGTGTTCCCATGGTGAGGTTGTGCTCCCATGGTGAGGTTGTGCTCCCATGGTGAGGTTGTGCTCCCAGGGTGAGGTTGTGGAGTCTATCATCGACCTACCCTCATCTTATTACGTTAATTTATTAACGTGCTAAACAACGTCACTTTCTTCAGGGATCTATTATTATTATTACAGTCAAAACTAAGTGCTCAACCCACAAGCATCATACAATAGTTAGGTTCTATAGACTTACCTTCGATGAGTTTCGAGAGTGGACTGATTCATGAGCCTCTTCCTACATGTATTTAGGGATCCCGTATAAGAACTCTAAAAAAAACCCTACAATCTACAGGCTACAGATTCATAGGTGTGAAAACCTTTGCCTTTGTGTATACCTCTGAAGAGTTGCGAGAGTTTTCCTGGGTCAGGCTTGTCTGCTTGAGGGTAAAAATCAAACAAAAAAAGGTCTTGATTTCTCGTGTAATCTTATGTTCAAAGCAAGGATATGTTGTCAGTGAAACCTAGTTGAAATTACTAGGTATCTGAGGAGAGGTTAGAGGGCCCGGCCAAGCCTGCAGCAAGGCGGTAACCTGAGCCTTACCACAGAAAGTTACAGGGGGGAAGGGAGAGGAGGGAGGGAGGGAGAGAGAGGGAGAGAGAGAGAGAGAGAGAGAGAGAGAGAGAGAGAGAGAGAGAGAGAGAGAGAGAGAGGGGGGGGGGAGGGACGGAAGCAGCAGCATGTCATAAACTAGCTAGCATGTACATATAATACTCAAGTATCAGCCTTGACGACCACCCACCCACCTGTAAAAAGGTCATTAACCTAGAGGTGCTATTTTGATTGCCTTGACAAATGTTTGTTGTTTACACGCCAGGAAACAAGACAAGTGTCACCTGACAGGACTGTGTCAAGTGGTGTCCCTTGTATATGGGGAATTACCAACACTCCCCTGGCTGTCTTTAAATGGAAACACCTTCCTCAAGTCAGTTCATGGCCATCCGGGCTGTGGTTCGTACGCTGTATTGCACGCGGCCAGCAGTAACAGCCTGGTTTAATCAGGCGTTGATCCACCGGCAAGCCTGGTCGGTGGATCACTATTACACTCATTTCTTCGCTGATGACAGCAAAGAAATATAACGCTGTGTTCAGTGAGCCATTAATAAGACAATCTGAATGAATTCTTCATGAACGAGACTCAAAATCCTCTCAACATCTCCGTAATTTCTGACATAATCCTAATATCATTGGATTTCGAAAAAGCCACGGACATGCCCATGCACTCTGCTCCACGCCCCGACTCGTGGAACTCCGTGTTCATGAAGTGCAAGAAATCCTATCACGTATCTTAATTATTCTATTGAGAGGGAGCGTAGACATGGTGACCACCCCTCAGTCATTAAAAGCAACGGATACAGCCCCACTCCACAAAGGTGGCAGTACAGCAATAGCAAAGAATTACAGACTGGTAGCACTAACGTCCCACATTATAAAAGTCTTTGAAAGGGCTCCAAGACTGCCAACCACTTGGATTCCCAACATTTGCATATCCCAGAGCAACATAAGTTTAGAGGATGTCGCTCCTGCCTCTCGCAACTACTGGACCACAATAACAGTCTTGGATGCACTGAACGACAAATAGAATGCAGATATAGTATACATAGACTTTACGAAAGCCTTCGGCAAGTGCAATCATGATGTGCTAGCACACAAAATGTGTGCAAAAGGAATAACTGGAAAAGTAAACTTTTGATATACTTTTGACGAGTTTCGCGAGTTTTTCAACTTGTGGAACCTGGTGAAGACAGGTGTCTAAATTCCCTTTGAAGTCTGGGGCCATGGATGTTTATACAATGTTCTCTTATTGTACCCACCATGAATTACCATGAATTAAGGAAAGATCCTGGACATCACCTTACGAAGCAGACAAAGCAAATGCGATAGTAATTATGGACAAGGTAGATTATAGTGGAAAAATGAACATGTTATTAGAAGACAGGGTTACTTACGTGCCCCTTAAGACGTTTCCTGTAATTTAAATGCCTTACTTACTATATACTGGCCGTAAATGATCTTTGCATCTGTTCCAATTCCGAAATCTCTCCTGTTCTGAACAATGCCGTCAACACTGAACAATATTCTAAACGGGAGAAGCACCCTAGCTGTCTTCAAGAGGAAACTGGATAGGTTCTTAAAAGTCAATTCCTGACCAGCCGAACTGTGATTCGTAGGTTGCACTACGTGCGGTCAGCAGTAACAGCTTAGTTCATCAGGCCCTAATCCACCAGGAGGCCTGGTCATGGACTGGGTCGCGGTGGAGTTCACAATCAGAACAGTCGATGTAGACTCCAGGTAGCAGGTACACTTAACCAAGCAGAAATCCTCTGCTCACCTAGGCTCACTACCTAGTAGTGATCTGCTCACCTAGGCTCACTACCTAGTAGTGATCCTCTGCTCACCTAGGCTCACTACCTAGTAGTGATCTGCTCACCTAGGCTCACTACCTAGTAGAGATCCTCTGCTCACCTAGGCTCACTACCTAGTAGTGATCCTCTGCTCACCTAGGCTCACTACCTAGTAGTGATCTGCTCACCTAGGCTCACTACCTAGTAGTGATCCTCTGCTCACCTAGGCTCACTACCTAGTAGTGATCCTCTGCTCACCTAAGCTCACTACCTAATAGTGATCTGTTCACCTAGGCTCACTACCTAGTAGTGATCCTCTGCTCACCTAGGCTCACTACCTAGTAGTGATTCTCTGCTCACCTAGGCTCACTACCTAGTAGTGATCCTCTGCTCACCTAGGCTCACTACCTAGTAGTGATCCTCTGCTCACCTAGGCTCACTACCTAGTAGTGATCCTCTGCTCACCTAGGCTCACTACCTAGTAGTGATCCTGTCACCTAGCTCACTACCTAGGACCCTCACTCACTCCCTAGTAGTGATCCTCTGCTCACCTAGGCTCACTACCTAGTAGTGATCCTCTGCTCACCTAGGCTCACTACATAGTAGTGATCCTCTGCTCACCTAGGCTCACTACTAGTAGTGATCCTCTGCTCACCTAGGCTCACTACCTAGTAGTGATCCTCTGCTCACCTAGGCTCACTACCTAGTAGTGATCCTCTGCTCACCTAGGCTCACTACCTAGTAGTGATCCTCTGCTCACCTAGGCTCACTACCTAGTAGTGATCCTCTGCTCACCTAGGCTCACTACCTAGTAGTGATCCTCTGCTCACCTAGGCTCACTACCTAGTAGTGATCCTCTGCTCACCTAACTTACTAAATAAACTCACGAAAAGAGTAAATCTACACCTATTACTTCAGAAAGTAAAACTACATTTTGAAAAGAGAAAAACGAGAGTAGAGAGAGTAGAGAGAGAGAGAGAGAGAGAGAGAGAGAGAGAGAGAGAGAGAGAGAGAGAGAGAGAGAGAGAGAGAGAGAGAGAGAGAGAGAGAGAGAGAGAGAGAGAGAGAGAGAGAGAGAGTCAAGAGGGAGATCCATCACACGCAGAGGTGAAGGTTTGGCTTACGATAAAAACATGTAGTTGCAGTACCAGTTAGAGGCGCCTAATATAACTTTACCTTTAATGAGTTTCGAGAGTCTTTCTACTCCCGGAGCCCGGCCATGGGCCAGGCTCGTCTGGTGCTAACCTGGTCAACCAGGCTGTTGCTGCTGGTGGCCCGCAGCCCCACATCCATCACAGCCTGGTTGATCTGGCACCTGGGAAAGATACTTATCCAGTTTTCTCTCGAAGACTTCTACACTTGTGCCTGGTTATGAAATTTAATATAGCCATGAAAGTAGAGAGTAACATACGACTGGTGTTGAATTTGTACCTCAGTCATACCTTGACAGCACACACCACTTATTACATACACAAATGTATATATGTAAGATATATATAATATTCGCATGCATGCGATCTTAATAATGCAAGACTAGCCAGGGCTCGTCTTGCATATAGGAATGAGTTAATGCAACCAAAAGTTTACTGAGCTAATTTATTTTTTGTTAGTTTAGGATATGATACATAAACCTATAAGCACGTACATTTTTTAACACTAATAAGCAAATAAAATAATAGGCCGCGACACGTCTGGCAACGAGGTACTTGAAGAGTCCCAGGAAACGTTGAAAATTGCACGAGTATTACTGGTACTGGAGGAATGGTTTGCGTGGAGGTAACGAGAACAGTTTTAGGAGAGTAAGACCAAAACCCCAAACTTGGGCCAACACAGGAAACATTCAAGGACAGTATGAACCCGCCCAGTACACCCGAAAATTATATATTGCGTCACGAATGACACTACACACTCACCAGCGGACAGTGTACCCACCTATACGTGGTTGCAGGGGTCGAGTCACACATCCTAGTACGTTAGTTACCAGTTGTTGTTTTGTAGTTTGTGGTGTGTGTGTGTGTGTGTGTTAATTACCATTTTGTCCTAGGCACATGTCGATTAGACACTAGGCCTGTTGTATATATATGTGTGTGTGTGTATATATATATGTGTGTGTGTGTGTGTGTGTGTTAAGGAAACACTTCGAAATGTTTCGGCCCCGCCGGGAATTGAACCCGGGCCCTCCGTGCGTGAAGCAAGAGCGCTAGCCACCATGCCATATGTGTGTGTGTGTTTTCTCTGGCTCACCTGCCCTGGTAGTAAACGAGTGATGTAATAAAGAAATAGATGGAGTGTATTGTATGTGACAGTGTTCTCAGGACGTCGATGCTTCTCATCACAACCACTGTGTCTTGCAAGCTATTATTATTATCAGTTTTGTTATTAATTTTATTATTATTATTATTATTATTATTATTATTATGTTATATTCTGATAGAGTGCAAAATATTTAGCAGCTTTCCGTTTTATACCCAAATGCGAGAAGGGAATGACCTCCTAGACTGTTGTTGTCTGTCAACCTGCAACTTAGCAGCATCAACATCACACCACACTGTGTGTACACACTCACCCACATTCCTACTCCATTCAACAACTTATTCCTCAAATACGCAATGGGTAGCAAAAAACAACAAGCAAATTCATAACAAGCATAACATAAGAAATCAATAAAAAAAAACAATAAGAGCGGCTTGAATAAACTGCAAAAAAAAAAAGAAATCTGTCAAGTGCTTCACTAACAGCCTGCTTGACCCAATAATTAAGAGGGAGGTCTGTTGATTGTTAGATTTTCCCCTCGGCTTCTTATCCCTTCAATAATGTCTTCTTCTTTGTGCATTTTTGATAAAAGTGTATAAGGTAGCTGATAAATTAATAGTATGTGTTTGTCTTAAGATTTTGTATTACAGTACTGTGGCCTTTCATACAATAAATAGACCTTCTCTAAAGAGTCCTTCAGTTTTCCTTTAACCCAGTGAAAATCAGGGGTGCGGTGGGCACAGTAAGAGAACACTGTATCAACATTCGTGACCCCAGATTATTCAACATCTTACCACCAGAAGATATCAAACACTGCTGGGACAAGTGTAGAAGCCTTCAAAAGCAAACTCTTTAAGTATCTTCAACAAGTGTCAGATCAACCAGGCTGTGTTGGATATGTGGGACAGCGGGCCACCAGCAGCAACCGCCTGGTTGACCAGGCTAGCACCAGACGAGCATGCCCCATGGCCGAGCTCCGGGAGCAGAAAGACTCGGAACTCATCAAAGGTATATCAAAGGTATAAACTTCCCTGAGGAACTCCTCACAACTCACTTGGTGGGTTTAACACCTCAGTCACCATAAGCTGAAGCAGTTGACACAATTATGAAAAACAAAGTGTAAAACCTTGAGACGAGGGCCAGGCAGCCCAGAGACTGTAAACATCTTCACTGGACAATGACTCACTCTCACACACCTCGCATGTTAAATAAGCCTCACTCTCTCGTGGCGGGAGAAAATGCCGGGTGAGGAAAGAGCCTTCTGCTTTACTATCCCAACCTTACCTATCTAGAAAGATTAAGCGAAAGCAAGTAGCACTGATAGATGGAATGAGAGGTATAGGAGGAAGTGCAGAATAGACACAGCAAGATGCAGGGGTACAATATGAGAACACTGTATCAACATCCCTGGTCTGAGAATATTCAATTTGCTACCACTGGAATAAGTGTAGACGTTTTCAAGAGGAAACTAGACCAACACCACCACCACCTAAAAGTGTTTGATCAGCCAGGCTGTGATGGCTGATCAAGCACTTTTAGGTGGTGGTGGTGTTGGTCCAGTGGTGTTGCGGGAACAAGAAAGCTCTGGACCTTGTAGAGTGCCTGTTGAACCAGGCTGTTGCTGTTGCCAGCCCACAAGACTACAAAGCCATCACAGCATATGTAGAGAACCCAAAAAAGTCAGACAAAGTGACTTATTTCCATTGGGGTCCTCTTAATATCTTATTATAATACTATAAAGGAGCTAATATCTTATTATTATGCTATAAATGAGATATACTAGGAATAAGGTAAAATGAGTTATATTTACATGCGTTAGCTGAAAAAAAATAAAAAATCATTCTCCTTCCTTTCTGTCGCTACATTCATTAGGTACCTTTTGGCTCTTGAACTGGGTCATGCTATGACTGGCTTTGACTTGTGCAGGTAGTCTATTCCATTCCTTTATTGCTGTACAATAAAAGGTGTTTGCCTGGCCACTGACTGTGGTAACTATAAAGTTGTGCTCTCTCCCCCTAGTACTATGAGTGCTTTGGTTCCCAGCCTTGACAAAATTGGCAGCAAGATATTCTGGACACTGTTTGTGAGCAATTTTATAAACTTCAGTTGTTTTACTGTCTTCAACATTCAGCATATCCAATTGTTGTAATTCATCCTGGCCTAAATGTTCTCTTGGACTCAGGTCCAGGATGAATCTTACCATTTTGTTCTGGGTGATTTGCAGTCTATCTTTCAGTTGTTTTTTTGTCAAGACAGAGTACTACGAAGAGCAAGCGTAGTCCATATGACATTGTATAAGGGCTAGACATAGGGTCCTGCGAGCCTCAGTAGGTAGACACTGAGCTTGTCTGTATAGGAACTTCAGTCGGTAGAGGAACTTCAGTAGGTAGTGGTGGTTTTGATAAGGACCTGCCTTGTATGGGCCAGTAGGCCTTCTGCAGTGTTCCTCCATTCTTATGTTCTTATTCCCTTTCTTTACTACGCTGTTCCCTTTCAATTCTCCTAACATGCATGAATCAAAGGGGATTCCCAGATATTTTACTGAGGAAACTGAAGTGATGGGTTCCCCATTACACCGGACATTAAAATTATTTGCCCTTCTCAGTTTATGTTTCTTGCCAAAGAGTATGGCTTCCGTTTTCCCGAGGAGTAAACGATAGTTACACCTCGGGACTGCAGGACTTCAGTTCCAGTGTTATTACATTAACTATATCTTGTGGGTATTTACCTGACACTAAGAGAGCACTGTCATCCGCATACAGTAGGAGTTTGCACTTGACACTGACAGGCATATCGTTTACATAAAATAGGAATAAGGGACCCAGAATACTACCTTGGGGAACTCCATTGCTATCGGCAGGGGTTCTGATTCTGTTTTGTTGATTTTGACAATTTGTTTCGGAACCTATGCCGATAGCTTGAAGTTTCTTACATAATATATTGTGGTTGACAGTATCGAAGGCCTTTTGTAAGTCTAAGATTACCATTCCTATGAGGTTCCCTATTGACATTTCAGTTCTCACGTAATCCATCAGATTAATTAGGAAGGAGTTGGTTGAGTAAGATCTCCTAAAGCCTGATTGGTAACTATGAAGAATGTTGTTGTCATTAAGATACTTAACTACTTAACAGTACATCGCCCTCTCTAGAATTTTGGATATTACACTGAGTATACTAACAGCCCTATAGTTGCTGACATCAGACCTACTATTTTTCTTGAAGATAGGAGTAACTCTGGCCTCCTTGAACCCCTGGTACTGTATTAGTGGTGATGGATAAATTTATTATATGAGCAATGGGGATTGGCAATTCAGATTTTTGAGCAATATTGCATTGCGTTTGCTCCTTTTATAAGCCTCTGCACTCTGTTCCTCACCCTCTGGAATTCATTTAGCCCTGCAATATCCTGTCTGTTTGTCTTAAATCTTTTTATCAACTGGTCTCTGAATTTCATATTAACTAATATCTCAGTAGTCATCCAGGGTTCAGTTCTTCGTTTAATCCTAACCTCTTTAACTGGTGCAATATTATCAAGGATGACAGTGAACATTGTTTTGAATTTTTCCCAGGCATCATTTACGTCCGTGCAACTTGTTATCACTGACCAGTCACAATTGTGTAGCATATTTACCAGTGTTTCTTTACTGTATTTTCTAGTTGACCTCATTTTTATTGTTCTGTGTAGGCCTATCCGTTCCCTAGTGATTTTCCTGGTGCAGTAAATGATGAAATGATCACTAAGGCCTGTGGTAATGACGTCTGATACCATCCCCGCGGCCAGATCCTAGACCAGGCCTCCTGGTGGATCAAGGCCAGATCAACCAGCCTCTTACTGCTGTTTGGAAGTAATGATGCATTGTCCCTTTGAGAACTTCTACATTTGTTCCATCAATATTCCTGATATCTGCTGGTAGCAGGGTGTTACTTTTTTAGAGGCGAGGTCAGGAGCTGTGAATCGACCACAGCATGCACAAATAGGTAAGTACAACCAGGTAAACGTTCATGCTCTCTCTCTCTCTCTCTCTCTCTCTGAGTCAATGACCCCGACGCGACGCTGACGATCAATACTGAGAATCAACACTGTCAGTGTTCCTCCTTGCTCCTTTAGTTACTAGTGCAGGCTAACATCACTACACTAGTTACTAGTGCAGGCAAACATCACTACACTAGTTACTAGTGCAGGCTAACATCACTACACTAGTTACTAGTGCAGCTACATCACTACACTAGTTACTAGTGCAGGCTAACATCACTACACTAGTTACTAGTGCAGGCTACATCACTACACTAGTTACTAGTGCAGGCTACATCACTACACTAGTTACTAGTGCAGGCTACCATCACTACACTAGTTACTAGTGCAGCTACACTCACTACACTAGTTACTAGTGCACGCTACCATCACTACACTAGTTACTAGTGCAGGCTACCATCACTACACTAGTTACTAGTGCAGGCTACCATCACTACACTAGTTACTAGTGCAGGCTACCATCACTACACTAGTTACTAGTGCAGGCTACCATCACTACACTAGTTACTAGTGCATCACTATATCCATCACTACTGTTACTAGTGCGCTACCATCACTACACTAGTTACTAGTGCAGCTACCATCACTACACTAGTTACTAGTGCAGCTACCATCACTACACTAGTTACTAGTGCAGCTACCATCACTACACTAGTTACTAGTGACGCTACCATCACTACACTAGTTACTAGTGCAGGCTACCATCACTACACTAGTTACTAGTGCACGCTACCATCACTACACTAGTTACTAGTGCACGCTACCATCACTACACTAGTTACTAGTGCAGGCTACCATCACTACACTAGTTACTAGTGCACACTACCATCACTACACTAGTTACTAGTGCAGGCTACCATCACTACACTAGTTACTAGTGCACGCTACCATCACTACACTAGTTACTAGTGCAGCTACCATCACTACACTAGTTACTAGTGCCACTCTACCATCACTCACTACTAGTTACTAGTGCAGGCTACCATCACTACACTAGTTACTAGTGCAGCTACCATCACTACACTAGTTACTAGTGCAGGCTACCATCACTACACTAGTTACTAGTGCACGCTACCATCACTACACTAGTTACTAGTGCACGCTACCATCACTACACTAGTTACTAGTGCAGGCTACCATCACTACACTAGTTACTAGTGCACGCTACCATCACTACACTAGTTACTAGTGCACGCTACCATCACTACACTAGTTACTAGTGCACGCTACCATCACTACACTAGTTACTAGTGCAGGCTACCATCACTACACTAGTTACTAGTGCAGGCTACCATCACTACACTAGTTACTAGTGCAGGCTACCATCACTACACTAGTTACTAGTGCACGCTACCATCACTACACTAGTTACTAGTGCACGTTACCATCACTACACTAGTTACTAGTGCACGCTACCATCACTACACTAGTTACTAGTGCACGCTACCATCACTACACTAGTTACTAGTGCAGGCTACCATCACTACACTAGTTACTAGTGCAGTACCATCACTACACTAGTTACTAGTGCACGCTACCATCACTACACTAGTTACTAGTGCACGCTACCATCACTACACTAGTTACTAGTGCACGCTACCATCACTACACTAGTTACTAGTGCACGCTACCATCACTACACTAGTTACTAGTGCAGGCTACCATCACTACACTAGTTACTAGTGCACGTTACCATCACTACACTAG
Organism: Cherax destructor; assembly: GCA_009830355.1. Classification (NCBI taxonomy): domain Eukaryota; kingdom Metazoa; phylum Arthropoda; class Malacostraca; order Decapoda; family Parastacidae; genus Cherax; species Cherax destructor. Next base: position 349,414 of record WNWK01000851.1, read on the forward strand.
TTACTAGTGCACGCTACCATCACTACACTAGTTACTAGTGCAGGCTACCATCACTACACTAGTTACTAGTGCACGCTACCATCACTACACTAGTTACTAGTGCAGGCTACCATCACTACACTAGTTACTAGTGCAGGCTACCATCACTACACTAGTTACTAGTGCACGCTACCATCACTACACTAGTTACTAGTGCACGCTACCATCACTACACTAGTTACTAGTGCACGCTACCATCACTACACTAGTTACTAGTGCACGCTACCATCACTACACTAGTTACTAGTGCAGCTACCATCCTACATAGTTACTAGTGCACGTACCATCTACACTAGTTACTAGTGCACGCTACCATCACTACACTAGTTACTAGTGCACGCTACCATCACTACACTAGTTACTAGTGCACGTTACCATCACTACACTAGTTACTAGTGCACGCTACCATCACTACACTAGTTACTAGTGCACGCTACCATCACTACACTAGTTACTAGTGCAGCTACCATCACTACACTAGTTACTAGTGCAGCTACCATCACTACACTAGTTACTAGTGCAGCTACCATCACTACACTAGTTACTAGTGCATGCTACCATCACTACACTAGTTACTAGTGCAGGCTACCATCACTACACTAGTTACTAGTGCACGTACCATCACTACACTAGTTACTATGCATCGCTACCATCACTACACTAGTTACTAGTGCACGCTACCATCACTACACTAGTTACTAGTGCACTACCATCACTACACTAGTTACTAGGCACTATCATCACTGTACTAGTGCAGGTAACATATCACTAGTTTAGTGCAGCTACCATCACTACACTAGTATAGTGCACCTACATCACTACACTAGTTACTATGCAGTACCATCACTACACTAGTTACTAGTGCAACTACCATCACTACACTGTTACTAGTGCACGCTACCATCACTACACTAGTTACAGCATAATCACTACACTGTGACATGCACGTTACCATCACACACTAGTTACTGAATGCAGCGCTAACATCACACACTAGTTACTAGTGCACGCTTACCACACTACACAGTTACTAGTGCAGCACATTCACTACACTAGTACTGCAGTACATCATACCAGTTACTAGTCAGTACCATCACTAGTCTCGCAACAGTTACTAGGCAGGCTACCATACACACTAGACTAGTGCACTACACCTACATGTTTGAAGACATCACTGCACTAGTTACTGGTGAACATATACAAGACTAGCAGCCAATACTGAGTGAACTGACCTAACCAGCAGTACTAGTCAGCAACGTAATTGTACATCGACCGGCCAACTAACTAGAAGGCATGAACAATAACAGAATGCAGTGAACATGAAGACAGCAGACTGGTGAACATGACAGTCCTAGTGAACATATGCAAGATTAACATGAACTAGCAGACTGGTGAACATGAAGCCCAAAAGACTGGTGAATCATGCAAGCAGACATGTCTGGTGAACATATGAAGCAGAACTGTGAACTATGTAAGAGCAACAGATTGGTGAACATGAAGACAGCAGACTGGTGAACATGAAGCCAGCAGACTGGTGAACATGAAGACAGCAGACTGGTGAACATGAAGCCAGCAGACTGGTGAACATGAAGACAGCAGACTGGGAAATGAAGCAGCAACTGGTGAACATGAAGACAACGATGGTGAACATGAAGCACAGATGAACATGCAGTGAACATGAAGCCATCAGACTGGTGAACATGAAGACAGCAGACTGGTGAACATGAAGCCAACAGACTGGTGAACATGAAGCCAGCAGACTGGTGAACATGAAGCCAGCAGACTGGTGAACATGAAGACAGCAGGCTGGTGAACATGAAGCCAGCAGACTGGTGAACATGAAGACAGCAGACTGGTGAACATGAAGCCAGCAGACTGGTGAACATGAAGCCAGCAGACTGGTGAACATGAAGCCACAGACTGGTGAACATGAAGACAGCAGACTGGTGAACATGAAGAGATGAAATCATGAAACCCCGGTGACAAGCCAGCAGACTGGTGAACTATGAAGGCCAGCAGACGGTGAACATGAAAAGTGGTAAAGAGAGAGACGGTGAACATGAAGAGCAGAGGGGAATGAGCAGCAGAGAAGAAGGAGAGGGAAGTAGAAGGATGGATGAAAAAAAATGGGGGAGAGAGGAAAAGGGATAGGAGAGAGAGGAGGGAGTAGGAAAGGAGGGAGGAAATAGGGGAGAGGGGAGAGAATGAGGGAGAGGGCAGGAAGAGGGAGGAGGGAGGGAAGTGGGAGAGGAGAAGAAAGGAGAAGGGAGAGAATAGGAGAGAGACAAGGAGGGAGTAGAGAGAAAGATGGGAGAGGAGAAGAAAGGAGGGGAGAGAGGAAGGTGACAGAGGGCCGCCAGACGCCGCCACTTACTCCCTGTTTTGGAGTGGAGGGAGGGACGGAGGGAAAGGGAGGACTCAGCTTCCAGACACACCTCCTCCCCCCCATATTACCCCTCCAACAACACCCCAGCACTCACCTGGCTGACCAAGACAACACCTTATCTCACAGTACACCTGTCGTAAAGCACTTGTTCCACCTGTGTAAATAACCTGCCCACACACACACACACACGACAACCAGCACGGTTTCAGGGAAGGGAAATCCTGTGTCACAAACCTACTGGAGTTTTATGACAAGGTAACGGAAGTACGACACGAGAGAGAGAGAGGGGTGAGTAGATTGCATTTTCTTGGACTCCAAGAAGGCCTTCGACACAGTTCCTCACAAGAGATTAGTGCAAAAGCTAGAGGGTCAGGCACGCATAACAGGAAAGGCACTGCAAAGGATCAGAGAATACCTGACATGGAGGTAACGAGTCATGGTACGTGACAAGGTGTCAGAGTGGGCGCCTGTGACGAGCGGGGTTCCACAGGGGTTAGTCCTAGGACCAGTGCTGTTTAGTGTATATGTGAAATACATGACGGAAGGGATAGACTCAGAAGTGTCCCTGTTTGCAGATGATGTGAAATTAATGAGAAAAATTAAATCGGATGAGGATCAGGCAGGACTACAAAGGGATCCGGACAGGCTGCAAGCCTGGTACAGCAACTGGCTCCTCGAATTTAACCCTTCCAAATGCAAAGTCATGAAGATCGGGGAAGGGCAGAGAAGACCGCAGACAGAGTATAGGATAGGTGGCCAAAGACTGCAAACCTCACTCAAAGAAAAAGAATCTTGGGGTGAGTATAATACCGAGCACATCTTCTGAGGCACACATCAATCAGATAACTGCTGCAGCATACGGGCGGCTGGCAAACCTAAGAATAGCGTTCCAATACCCCACTAAGGAATCGTTCAAGACTCTGTACACCATATACGTCAGGCCCATACTGGAGTATGCAGCACCAGTCTGGAACCCACACCTGGTCAAGCACGTCAAGAAACTAGAGAAAGTGCAAAGGTTTGCAACAAGATTAGTCCCAGAGCTAAGGGGAATGTCCTACGAAGAAAGGTTAAGGGAAATCGGCCTGACGACACTGGAGGACAGGAGGGTTAGGGGAGACATGATAACGACATATAAAATACTGCGAGGAATTGACAAGGTGGACAGAGACAGGAAGTTCCAGAAATGGGACACAGAAACAATGGGTCACAATTGGAAGTTGAAGACTCAGATGAGTCAGAGGGATATTAGGAAGTATTTCTTCAGTCATAGAGTTGCCAGGAAGTGGAATATTCTGGAAAGTGACGTAGTGGAGACAGGAACCATACATAGTTTTAAGATGAGGTTCGATAAAGCTCATGGAGCAAGAAGAGTGACCTAGTAGTGATCAGTGAAGAGGCGGGGCCAGGAGCTATGAATCGACCCCTGCAACCACAAACAGGTGAGTACACACACGGGGCGAGGAGTTGCGACTCGACCCCTGCAACACACACATATACAGCAGCCTATGAAAGACTGACGACTTGAAGAACCTCGATAAAGAATCCTTGAGAAGTTTGTATACAAGATATATGAGACCATTAATAATAATAATCATGATAATATATCTTTATTTCTACAAGTACATGTACAAGGTATACAGGCATAGCTGACATCAATGATATATTACTATATATATGCTGAGCATTTCGGGCAAATTAGATTAATTTTGTCCCAGGATGCGACCCACACCAGTCTACTAACACCCAGGTACCCACTTTACTGATGAGTGAACATGGACAACCGGTGTAAGGAAACACGCCTAATGTTTCTTCCCTCGCTGAGAATTGAACCCGGACCCTCACCGTGTGAAGCGAGAGCTTTGCCACCAGTGTGGATCCTCCAACTGATGAAGTGCTTCACAAACTTGTATAGACACAAAAATTTGCAATTTGTCTTGTCCCAGAGTAAGATAAGATTTTATTGAGATTTTTAACCCCGGAGGGTTAGCCACCCAGGATAGCCCAAGAAAGCCAGTGCGTCATCAAGGACTGTCTGTCTTATTTCCATTGTGGCCCTTCAATCTTGTCCCCCAGGATGCCACCCACACCAGTTCACTATCACCCAGGTACCTACTTGCTTTCTTGGTGAACGGGGACAGCAGGTGTAGGGGAACCACGCTCAATGTTTCCACCCGGCCGGGGATTGAATCACAGACAGTCAGTGTGTGAGGCGAGAGCGTTGCCTACCAGGCCATGGGCCACCGTGGGTGTTCCTGTGTTCATATTTACCAGACAGGGGCAGCAGTTATAAGACTGTGACCCATAACAGTCAACTAACATCCAGATACCTGCTTACTACTAGGTGAACAAGGGCAGCAGGTGTAAGGAAACACGCTCAATGTTTCCACCCGTGCCGGGAGATCGAACCCGGACCCTCAGTAAGATGAGGGCGCTACCAACTGAGTCATCGGATCCAGAAGTGATGAAATCAGACCCCAAATACACAGTCTTAAGAGTAAGTATGACAAGGCTCATGAAGGCAGGAACCAGTAATCCCGGTCGACCAACATTAAGAAGGGAGGCCATGAGCCAGGAACAGACCCCCGCAAATACAAATACACACGCACAGACACCCTCCCAACATACGCACAGACACCCTCCCAACACACGCACAAAGACACCCCCCACACACTGTCCTTCCCCCTCCACACACCCACACACACATACCATCCCCCCCACACACGCCAACACGCCCGCCCCACACCACACACACACACACACACACACACACACACACACACAAGGCGTTTTGAGCAGGAAGAGAGTGGATCTAGTAGCGAGCAGCGAAAAGACTGAGCCAGGAGCTGCGAATCGACCCCTGCAATCATAAATAGATGAGTACATATAGGTGTTTCCCAGGCATGCGTCTGGTTGACGGTAGTGGAGAGTGTCAGCATGGCACTGAAACACCGTCAGTGACACGTGTACTCAATGCCACTACTTAATCAATGCTCTTCACTCATTGATTTACAAGACTTCCTTTTTTTTTTTTTTGCTTAAAGATTGTTGGTAAGTTTAGAGGGAACGTTGAGAAAGTGGCGTTGTTGCAGGCGTAAGAAAAGTACCGAAGTAAACCGTGGATAGGCTGAGAGAGGAGGAACATACGAAGAGAAAGACCTGGAAAAATAAACACATAAGCAGTATAATGTGATCCTTTATTGACAACGTTTCGCCCACGCAGTGGGCTTTATCGAGTCAAAGCCCACTGCGTGGGCGAAACGTTGTCAATAAAGGATCACATTATACTGCTTATGTGTTTATTTTTCCATTGTGTCGGTATTTTATACCATTTATTTCCAAGAGAAAGACCTATCTGCTGTTTATCTGTAGTCAATTCGAGAGTCATCGCCGTCGTGGCACGGTCCCAGACCACACCTCCTGGCTGAAGGAATGATGAAGTCGTACATGGAAAACCCTGTATATTTTACGAATTCACAAATAACTCCCAGTAAACTAGCCACTTCGGTGGCAAAATAAAACAAAATCACAAGATGACAGGTGATTGTTGACCATCTTCTTGAACTGCAAGATGACAGATGCTGTCTTACGAATCTTCTAGTGTTATATAAGGGAGGAACGGAAATAAAACACTAAAGACAGTACCAAACATGAGACTGATATACACAATGAAATGGCACGCAAAAGCAACAAGGAAGTTGCTCAAGTGTATATAGTAACACCTGGAGACTAGTAGAAGGCAGAGTGCAATGGCAAAGGTATCAGTGACGAATGAAGCCCACAGGGGCCAGTTGATAGCCACAGCAACAGCCTGGTTGACCAGGCTGTTGCTGTGGCTACAACCTGTTGCTGTGGGTTATATGTTGCCATCATCAACAGCCTGGTTGACCAGGCTGTTGATGCTGGCAACAGATAAGCTGCTGGCACCAGATAAGCAGCCTGGCCCAGGGCCAGTCTGCAGTAGAAAAACTCTGGAAATCCGTCAAGGGTACATTAATTAAAGGTTAAGGGATGAATGGGCTGACCTCTACTATTCCTGTATGATGGTAGCCGCTAGCATGGTGGCAACTCGTCTCTATCCTCAATTCTGAAGTGGAAACCCTAACATAAATGCAGAAAATACGGTAACATTTAGGAAACAGTGATACGTTAAAAGTATAAATATCAACCTAGTGCACCTTTCAACAGTGGTACTGGACTATCCATACTTATAAAATAGTTGTGAATAAATAGCTTACAAAACTTACAAGTTACACAAGTGTCTCGTGTATTAACTTATAAATCAGTGGTTCAGAACTAGGCGCAACACTACTGTTAACTGACTGATAAGTCAATATTATATGTTGCCTCTTCCTTGCCCCTGAGAACTTGTACAGGCTCCGGCCCTCTTCTGATATACATAAATGACTTATCGGAGGAAATTACACTGTTTGCGGATTATGAGGAATAAAACCGAGAAAGACCAGAAGAAGTTCTGAAAAAAGACTTGTAGATGCCGCAAGCGGGAACAAGTACATAAAGATATTAAAAAAAAAGATCCCAAGGTTTGCAACTAAGTTGGTAACGGAAATGAAGAGGTATAGACTACGTAGACAATCAAGCAACTGTTTTTAAAACAATAAAAGTGGACTAGATACGATCGTGATATACCAAATACTCTGGACACAAGACAGAGAGGATACTATTAAGTAGACATAAATAGCAGAAAAAGGTACATATGAACAAAGGAATGTTATGAAGTACTTTTTAAATCTCAAGGAGGTTTACGAGTAGGTCAGGGTGATGAATGGTGTTCCATAAGTATCAGTGCTTGGGCCTCTGATATTTCTCATATATATTACTTGTCGGGGGAAAAAAGTGAAATTGAAGATGTATTGGAAGCATGAACCACAATGCAGAGTATGAGGAGTACTGTAGTTATGACAGTCCATGAGGCTACGTCACTACCTCATCACGCTACATACCTGTTGTTTACCAGTAGTCGATTTCGTAGGTCATCGCCGCAAGTGCCGGTCCCAGACCAGGCCCCCTGGTTAACGGTGTGACCAGTGAGGCTGGTGGTGGTAGCAGCAGGCTGGCAACAGTTGGTATAAGGGTGGGTAAATAAAGTACTCAGCATGCCCAAACACCAGCCACTAAGATCGTGACGTCAATTTTTTTTTTTGAGGTTGCGAGGTATAAACCATGGAGGTGAAGTGGCTTCCCAGGTTGTTGCGTCACCTGCAGCCTTGACTGTCACTGGTGGTGGTGGTGGTGGTGCTCCTCCTCACCACCAGACACTCAACTTCCCTCACACACCTGCTCGCAGATACACGCACGCGCACACGCACCAGAACACATACAAACTTCAAGCTAGACAAACTGCAAATACAAGGTTATGAATATTGGGGAAGGGGCCAGAAGATCGGACAGTGAGTATAGACTCAGGGGACAGAGGTTGCAGACTTCACTCACAGAGAAACACCCAGGGACGAACACTGTGCCTGGTACATCACCAGAGACTAACATCAGCCCACTAACCTCAGCAACCACTGCTCGTCTGGCAACTCTTAAGAGCAGCCTTCAGGAATCTCAACAGTCATTCATGGCCCTTTCTACGGTACAACAAATATGTCTGGTCCATCTTGAAGTATGCAACAACAATATGAAAGAGAGAATGTGTGTGTACTCGAGTCATAGCTCCTGGCCCCGCCTCTTCACTGGTCGTGTGTGTGTGTGCTCATTGGGTTGTGCTTGTGCTGAGGGTGAGGGATAAGAGTCTTCACTTCTGGCTACATTTTTTAACCTATAATCGACCATGGCTGATGGTTGCTACACTCTTGGCTTCTATTACGTTTACTCTTAACACTGTATAGAGTCAGCTTCTCCCACTTCCTCCTCCACCTTCTTCTTCTTCACTTCCCTTACACTTCTGTGGCTCATATAGATTTTCACTTGCCATCTATATCCCCTTGTTACCGTCCCTCTCACATCAGACTTACTCTCCTAGTCTGGGACCGGGCCGTGAGGGCTATGACCCCTGAAATCGACTCTAGGTAGATAGACCATGTTAATACCCTGCACGTCTGCCCTGCATGTCTCCCTTTAGGCACTTTTGGTTCAGTTCCTTTAAGCTTTTTCTAACAGTGATCCTCTCGCCTAGTTCTATTTATCTAGTTGTGTCTGTAAGGGTCAATTCATAGCTCCTGAACTCCCTCCTTAACTCTTTTCGACTAGTTTCACTACTGTTTAACCTCCAGTGTGATGTATAGGGACTTCATGTGGCCTTCCCAGAGCCTGGTCATACCTAGTTCTAAAATCATGTATGTTGGTTACTTTTACCACTTCTGTATCTGGTTCACTCCGCTGACTCACTACCCTGGAGCTGAAATCGTTTATTAACGTTCCTATGGCATTAGTTCTTCAGCTGCCAAGTACGTTCTCCGGCTCCTTACCTGGAGACCTGGAGTTTACCTGTAGAGTGTTTCGGGGGTCAACGCCCCCACGGCTCGGTCTGAGACCAGGCCTCAGGGTGGATCAGGGTCTGATCAACCAGGCTGTTACTGCCGGCGGCACGCAAACTGACGTACGAACTACAGCCCGGTTGGTCAGGTACTGACTTTAGGTGCCTGTCCAGTGACTTCTTGAAGACAGCCAGGGGTGTATTGGTAATCCCCCTAATGTATACTGGGAGGCAGTTGAACAGTCTTGGGCCCTGGACACTTATGGTGTTGTTTCTCAGTGTACTCGTGGCGCCCCTGCTTTTCATCGGGGAAATGTTGCATCTCCTGCCGAGACTTTTGCTTTCATAGGGAGTGATTTTCGTATTCAGGTTACCATCTGAAGCATCACACTAGTTCTCTGAGTATTGTGCACATCACGATAATTTATCCTCTGATCTTCCTCTCTTCTCAGATTATGAGATAAATGTCTTTAATACAAGTAGACTTGAGAGTGCGAAATACTGCGGTGTGCCACCAGCATACCACGGGGAAACTCAGTAAGTGTGAAGGGACTAAGACTTTTTAATACCCTTTCTTCATACATAAGGCGGATTAACAGACCCCGTTGGGCTTCGTGCAGCTAACATCAACAGCCTGGATTGCTTTACTTTCATACCTTTGTTTCGGGAGGTTTGGTCTGGGGACCGGGCCGTGGGGCGTTGACCTCAAAAGGCTCTCAAAGTAGGTAGACTCCAGTAAGTCTCTCATCGTAGTTTATTCCCCTAAGTTTCATTACTAATCTTGTCCTATACCTGCGAATGGTTGCTTGTTTGGTTAATGAAGATTAAAGCCTCTCGCCTACACAATGGTGATTAAGGCAGCATGTAATCCGTTCACTACCAGTCAAGAATACTTTAATCCCTAATTTAGAGCTTAAAGTAAAAGCTCAGTATTTATGCATTGAGACACTTCTCGGTGTGTACATCCTGAGTGACCTTTGCATCTTCTCGAATTACTTTATATAACTGATTGGATGCAGGCTCTACGAGGGCGCCGCATACTCTAAAATCTGCCTAAAATGCTCGTTGTAATTCATACCTTCAGATCTTTCTCTTTCTACATATGACGTCTGAGTTGTCCATCCCAGGTTAGTTTTACACATTCTAAACTTACATCGTTCAGTCTTTCCTCTCTCTCTACTATTCTCATTACTTTGCACTTATTAGCATTTAATTCCAGTAGTTTCTTGCCTGAACAAGTCTGCAGAGTGTTCAAGCCATTTGGAAACCTCTCTGTCCTACTTGTCACATACCTGTTATGAGTTTCCAGGGTTGCAGCCTGGAAGCCTGGCCTGAAGCTAGACTTGCGGCTCAGACACTCTGTTGCTTTCTATAGTCATCACAATCTGGCTGATGAGGCACTTGATGAATAACACACGCGCAACAAGTTTCAGTTACTCTGCTATGGAAGAACTGAAGAAATAGACTGAAACTCAAGTCATTCAATAGAACGGAAGCTTCATATACGAGACCTGGGAGTGATGATGTCAGACGGTCTCACATTCAAGGATTACAGCGTTGCTGTTGCTACCGCAAGAAAAATAATAGGTTGGATAACTAGAACTTTCAAACAAGGAATGCTGAGACAAAGATGATACTCTTCAAATTACTTGTTCTCTCCAGTCTGAAATACTGCTGTATACTAACAGCTCCCTTTAAGGCAGGCCTGACTGATGAGCTAGAAAACGTAGAGAACTTTCACTGCCCGTATAGACTCGACCATCTAAACTAATGGGAAAACCTGAAATCCCTTCAATTTTATTCCTTCGAACGTAGGTGAGAAAGGTACATCGTAATTCAAGCCCGGAAAATCCTTGAGGGGTCCGGGCACAAACCTGCACAACGGAATCATTCATATGTGTGAAACCAAGAGACTTGGCAGATGATTCATAGTATCTCCAATAAAAAAGCAGGAGAGTGACAAGTACACTAAGAGAGAACTCGTTGAGTGTCAGAAGTCCCCGACTCTTTAACGCCCTCCCTCCATGCGTAAGGAAACTGAACAAGTTCCTCAAATTAGTTCTTGACCAGCCGGACTGTGGTTCGTACGTTGGACTGTGTGCGGTGGTGGTGTTGACCCCAAGAAGCATCTTACAGGTACCCTTCAGGAACCTTCATCTCCGAAACCTCTCGCCTGCGCAACACAATAACATATAACACTTGGAACATAAGAAGTAGTAGTGTGTGTTATTCAACAACTTGTCGCTACTGTATACCCACAATCATATGAGGAGACATTTGTTTACCAGCAGCCACTTGATGGGACACGCTCGTACCTTGTTGTCTACTTGTATCACAAAAGGTATGGCTGCTAATATTGAAAGAAGCGACTTATTACAGAAGTGTGAAGACAGGGAAACAGGTTACAGAATAAGGTTTATTGAGACAATTCTTCTCCAAGTAGAGCTTCATTCATATGAATAAAGGCTCCAATGGCTTAATAAAGCTCAACACAGAGCGAAACATGACTTAATAAAGCTCTTTGCAAAGTGAAACCTTGTTCTGCAACTTTATCTTTGTCTCCAGGTTAATGGTAATGTTAAACAGATCTTGTCTTCATTCTCATCCAGCATGATACTCTAGATATTTCTTGACCCACTGAAGCACTTATCCTGTTATCCCTGGCAAGTGTGTACCAGCTTCCTGTTATCCCTGGCAAGTGTGTACCAGCTTCCTGTTATCCCTGGCAAGTGTGTGCACCAGCTTCCTGTTATCCCTGGCAAGTGTGTGCACCATCTTCCTGTTATCCCTGTCAAGTGTGTGCACCATCTTCCTGTTATCCCTGTCAAGTGTGTGCACCATCTTCCTGTTATCCCTGGCAAGTGTGTGCACCATCTTCCTGTTATCCCTGTCAAGTGTGTGCACCATCTTCCTGTTATCCCTGGCAAGTGTGTGCACCATCTTCCTGTTATCCCTGGCAAGTGTGTGCACCAGCTTCCTGTTATCCCTGTCAAGTGTGTGCACCAGCTTCCTGTTATCCCTGTCAAGTGTGTGCACCACTTCCTGTTATCCTGTCAGTGTGCACCAGCTTCCTGTTATCCCTGCAAGTGTGTGCACCAGCTTCCTGTTATCCCTGGCAAGTGTGTGCACCAGCTTCCTGTTATCCTGGCAAGTGTGTGCACCAGCTTCCTGTTATCCCTGGCAAGTGTGTGCACCAGCTTCCTGTTATCCCTGGCAAGTGTGTGCACCAGCTTCCTGTTATCCCTGGCAAGTGTGTGCACCAGCTTCCTGTTATCCCTGGCAAGTGTGTGCACCATCAGTCTCTGGTAGTCAACTATGCCAAAAAGGCTTCCAGCAGTCTTAAAATACGCAGTCTGCCCACTCCTCTTTTTTTCCCCTCACCTCATTTCTGCGAGTGTATCGTAAAACTCCGTCATGTCTGTGGAACGGGAATTAAATTTCCGTAAGAGATGCTAATCTTCCGAGGCTTTCAATCTCTCTTCTCGATTATCCTTTCCATCACTTCGGATAGTGACATACCCTGCTATAGGGATTAAAGTCTCATCATATGAGCATATTCGCTATGTGTTCTGGGTATGTACCTGGGTATATGTCTGTGACCGGTTTAAACGGTTATATGATAAACTGGCCCCTACACAGACATTCCTAGTTCATTAACTATGTTTGCGTATATGTAAGTGACCAGAGGGCACTTGTTATGCTAATAGTTACATAAACATTCTCCTGGTTACACTACATCAACGTTGAAAATTTGAAGCCAATCGGTTGACAGACGTTCTCAAGTTATCAACGAAAATTGCTAGAAAAAAAATTAGGAAAGCACTTAAAGATACTTGTTTCAAAGATACCCATTATTAAATGACGGATAACAAGAAGCTGGGAAATTCTGGATGGGATTGGAACCAAATTTTTACACCAAAATTATTCATTACGAATCTAAGAGATAACTTAATTAAGAGGCACTCAAGTTCCCCCGTCTTTTAATAACTTGTTTATTTTTCCACTATAATCTACCTTGTCCATAATTACTATCGCATTTGCTTAGTCTGTTTCATAAGTTGAGGTCTAAACTTCACCTTACGAAACAGACAAAGCAAATGCGATAGTAATTATGGACAAGGTAGATTATAGTGGAAAAATGAACTTGTTATTAGAAGACAGGTGAACTTACGTGCCTCTTAAGCTTAAATGGACTACGACTTTTTCAACACCCTCCCTTCATACATAAGGGAGATTATCACCAGACCTCTGGCTGTCTTCAAGAGGAAACTGGTTATATTAATTCAGTTCCTGATTAGTCGGGCTGTGGTGCCTAACGGTGGACTGAGTATTGCCAGCACCAACAGCCTAGTTGATCAAGCCATCAACCAAGAGGCCTGGTCTGGGACCGGGTCGCGAGGGCCGTGACCCCTCGGAATCGACTACGGGTAACCTACAGGTAAGCTTCAAAACAAGAGATGTTAAGCCAGTGTTTACACTGCTTAAAGAATGTGTACTGTCTAGACTGGAATACTGCTGGATACTAACAGCCATTTGCAAGGCAGGCGAAACTGTTGATTTGGAGGAGTACAGAGAACCTTCCCTCTTCGTATAAATTCAGTCACTAACATTATCTGGAATGCCTAAAACCAACGATATCCAGACTACCAAGATATTTAATAAATTACACCTGAAAAATACAAAAGTGAATTACAATGTGCACGTCTCTTGAGAGTGAGAGGTACGACAGATGCAAAATATCTTCTATGAAGGGAAGAAATGCCACAAGATAACTTAATAAGCATAAATAAGGAGAATTACCAACAAGGAAGACCGTCTGAAAGAGGTTGGTTAGTTGGAGTTAAAGCCTATATATACTACACCAGGATTACTAGGGCTGCCAAAACCCTGTTCATCACCATCATTAAAGAATATTTTCAGCCCTAAAATAGGGATTGAAGTAAACCCTCAGTTAGGGATGCGCCAAGGTATCGGTATCAGCATAAAGTTGTGAATATCGATATTGGTATCGGTAAAATTTTTGGTATGGTCCCTACAGTGAGCGTACATGTCAGTATCCCGTTAAAGAGGGAACTTGACAAGGTCCTCCAGGCTAGTTGTCGTATCATCGTTGAACTGTATGCTGCCAGTATCAACAGCCTGAGTGACCAGGCCATCAACCAGGAAGTCTGGTCTGTGACCACGCCGCGGGGGCGATGACCTCCGGAACTATATACAAGTAATGAATTCATAAACTCTAGTGATACTGTTACTTTGGTCCACCCCCACCCTTCCTTGATCACTTCCCCTGCACCCACACCAGGTCGCCCCCACCCATTACCCCTCCCCACTACTCCCTGTTCTCCCCTTCCTCAAATCCCCAAGATGACCTCCAGTATTAGTTACGAGTTCTTTCCCCCAAGTCAAATGTAGGTAAATTCCAGAGTCACTTCCTTTATGTGTGTGTGTGTGTGTGTGTGTGTGTGTGTGTGTGTGTCACTCACCGAGTTGTGCTTGTAAGGTTCGAGACTCAGCTTCTGGCTCCGCCTCCTAGACCACCTTGATAGGCATCAGTGACTTCTAGCACATGTTGTCTTGAAGGTGTGCCTAGTTTGCCTCCACCACTGCCTCATCCAAGTCATTCCACTTTTCACCCAACCTGAGACGGAGGAAATACTTGCATCCATATGACCCATCTGTGTCTTCAGCTTCCAACTGTGTCCCCTTGATCCTGTCCTCTTAATTAACTCTCTCCCTACCTGTCCTATCACTTTCTCTTAAGATTTTGAATGTCATGATCATATATCCCCTTGTCTTGCTCTCCTCCAAGATTGTTAAGTTCAATTCCTTCAGTGTCTGCTGGGACACCAACAGCCTGGTTGACCAGTCACTAGTAAAGTCTGGCCCCAGGCCGGGCTGCGAGGGTAGAAAACCCCTGGAAACCTGTCACAGGTATATCAATTAGAAACTGTAATTCAACATCCACAGGAAAATTGATAAGTGTTTACTGTACTTTTTACAAATAAAGATATTATTATTATTATTATTATTATTATTATTATTATTATTATTATTATTATTATTATTATATGGCAAAACAAATTACTGTGATGCAGCTACCTAAAACCGGTCTCTATATTCTACCCTACCTGCTGAAGAGGGACTCAAGAGCTCCTCGCCAGGATGAGGGATTGTACTGAGTAATATGTAATGACAGCCAAACCTGCAAGAACCGTGTCTGCCATCGTAGACAGGACGCCATGTCCCTGGTGCGCTATCTTGGGCAGACACGCTTCAACCTTCGTAGAGAGAGAACAGGTCGGTCTGAAAACTTTATGCAAGTGCGAAACGGAAACCTGTTAAATGTTTTGCACTCTGGCAGCAACCATCCAGGGAGGCACTATAATACTGTTGTACTCTTGACAGCAACCATCCAGAGATACTACCCCTACTGTTGTATTCTTGACAGCAACCATCCAGAGAGATACTACCCCTACTGTTGTACTCTTGACAACAATCATCCAGGGAGATAGTACCTATACTGCTGTACTCTTGACAACAATCATCCAGGGAGATACTACCCTCCTGTTGTACTCTGAAAGCAACCATCCAGGGAGATAATACCCCTACTGTTGTACTCTTGACAACAATCATCCAGGGAGATAGTACCTATACTGCTGTACTCTTGACAACAATCATCCAGTGAGATACTACCCCTACAGTTGTACTCTTGACAGCAACCATCCAGTGAGATACTACCCCTACTGTTGTACTCTTGACAACAATCATCCAGGGAGATAGTACCTATACTGCTGTACTCTTGACAACAATCATCCAGGGAGATACTACCCTCCTGTTGTACTCTGAAAGCAACCATCCAGTGAGATAATACCCCTACTGTTGTACTCTTGACAACAATCATCCAGGGAGATAGTACCTATACTGCTGTACTCTTGACAACAATCATCCAGGGAGATACTACCCCTACTATTGTACTCTGACAGCAACCATCCAGGGAGGCACTATCCTACAGTTGTAGTCTTGACAGCAACCATCCAGTGAGATACTACCCATACTGTTGTACTCTTGATAACAATCATATAGGGAGATAGTACCTATACTGTTGTACTCTTGACAACAATCATCCAGGGAGATACTACCCTCCTGTT
Source organism: Cherax destructor (assembly GCA_009830355.1). Lineage (NCBI taxonomy): Eukaryota > Metazoa > Arthropoda > Malacostraca > Decapoda > Parastacidae > Cherax > Cherax destructor. Next base: position 365,429 of record WNWK01000851.1, read on the forward strand.
GTACTCTGAAAGCAACCATCCAGGGAGATAATACCCCTACTGTTGTACTCTTGATAGCAACCATCCAGGGAGATACTACCTCTACTGTTGTACTCTTGACAGCAACCATCCAGGGAGATACTACATGATCCAACATGAGGCCTGGTCACAGACCGGGCCGCAGGGGCGTTGACCCCTGGAACTCTCTCCAGGTAAACTGTTGTACTCTGACAGCAACCATCTAGGGAGACACTACCCGTACTTATGTAATCTGGTAGCAACCATCCAGGGAGACACTACCCCTACTGTTGTACTCTGGCAGTAACCATCCAGGGAGATACTATCCCTCCTATTGTACTTTTGACAGCAACCATCCAGGGAGGTACTACCCTTCCTGTTGTACTCTTGACAGCAACCATCCAGGGAGGTACTACCCCTCCTGTTGTACTCTTGACAGCAACCATTCAGGGAGATACTACCCCTACTGTTGTACTCTTGACAGCTATCATCCAGGGAGATACTACCCCTACTGGTGGACTCTTGACAGCAACCATCCAGGGAGATACTACCCCTACTGTTGTACTCTTGACAGCAACCATTCAGGGAGGTACAACCCCTACTGTTGTACTCTTGACAGCTATCATCCAGGGAGATACTACCCCTACTGTTGTACTCTTGACAGCTATCATCCAGGGAGATACTACCCCTACTGTTGTACTCTTTACAGCAACCATCCAGGGAGATAGTACCTATACTGTTGTACTCTTGACAGCTATCATCCAGGGAGATACTACCCCTACTTTTGTACTCTGGCAGCAACCATCCAGGGAGGTACTACCCCTTCTGTTGTACTCTTGACAGCAACCATCCAGGGAAGATACTACCCCTCCTGTTGTACTCTGGCAGCAACCATCCAGGGAGATACTACCCCTACTGTTGTACTCTTGACAGCAACCATCCAGGGAGGTACTACCCTCCTGTCATGGGAGTGTTTAAACGGAAGCCTGCCAAATTTTTTGCACTCTGGCAGGATTGCTGGTCTTGTACATGTCTCATGATCATGTAAGATAGCTGGTGAATCTTATATCTTTACTCTTTTGTGTATTTCTTAATGGCCCCCGAGACTCGGTCTCAGACCAAACATTATTTTTGCAATAAGAAGTCAACTTGTTATTTTTTTAAATAATTTTTATGAGCTTACCACTTGTTCTATTATTATTATTATCATTATAACTTTATCAAGTCATGATTTAATAAAGCTCTACACAGAACAAAACATAACTTGATAAAGCTCTACACAGAACAAAACATAACTTGATAAAGCTCTACACAGAACAAAACATAACTTGATAAAGCTCTACACAGAACAAAATAACTTGCTAAAAGCTCTAAGCAGAGTGAAACATAACTTGATAAAGCTCTACACAGTGAAACGTTGTGCCAATAAAAAGGTTGTTCCGCATAGTGGGACTATTCTTGACTATCGTCGGCAGTAGTAGTAGTCTATTTGTATCTAGCCCGAGAGGGTCGGCCAGCTGGTCATTTACCAAATCATTAGTCTGGAGTTTTGAGACTCTCTGACCGCGGGTTCGAACCCCACCCGTGGTATGGTTTATAGAAGAGTTTTCCCTAAAATTAGTCCCTTCAACTGGGATAGCACCTGGGTTTCCCTATAATTAGTCCCTTCAACTGGGATCGTACCTGGGTTTCCCTATAATTAGTCCCTTCAACTGGGATCGCACCTGGGTTTCCGTATAATTAGTCCCTTCAACTGGGATCGTACCTGGGTTTCCGTATAATTAGTCCCTTCAACTGGGATCGTACCTGGGTTTCCCTATAATTAGTCCCTTCAACTGGGATCGTACCTGGGCTTCCCTATAATTAGTCCCTTCAACTGGGATCGCACCTGGGTTTCCCTATAATTAGTCCCTTCAACTGGGATCGCACCTGGGTTTCCCTATAATTAGTCCCTTCAACTGGGATCGCACCTGGGTTTCCCTATAATTAGTTTCTTCCAACTGGGAACGTACCTGGGTTTCCCTATAATTAGTTTCTTCCAACTGGGGTGAGAAAAAAAATAATTTTCCCATGGTAGATGAAACAGTTAAATATACTGGAGAAGTGAAAAATGCAGTGTCAACAAGTCAATGGACGCTGGACCGACCACATCGACTCCAGACTGAGGGACTGATTACCTCAAACTCCTCATATTCCACCTTTCTCTGCATTGGACTGAAGAAACCACTGGCTGGCGAAACGTTTCCAGAATAAAGATACAGGACACCAACCAGACATCTGAAAGACGGTCAATTTAATCTGCATATTTCAGAGAGAAGACAAGAGGGAAGCATACAACTAGAGGCCAGTCTCAGAGGAACCCATCTCTAAGTGTAAGAAATGTTCATGTGGGTGTTTGGTAAGTGGTTGTGCAGGGAGTGGTGAGGATGCTCACTCCACCTCTGGTGCTACACACGAAGCAATGCCATCACTCCAGTATAATAGTAGGTACATGGACATAGATGCAACTAATATGACATTTTATTGTGGCAACGTTTCGCTCTCTAGGAGCTGTCAAGCTCCTGGAGAGCGAAACGTTGCTACAATAAAATGTTCCATTAGTTACATTTCTATTCATTTACCCAACATTTTGTCGGTAATTCTACCATTATTATTTATAATAGTATACATATCGAAGAGCAGATGACTAAGATATTTACAACACTTGGGTATCTTAATTTCTAAAACGTTTCGCACTCGCAGCAGACTTCTTCAGTCGAATAGACAGGTGACTAATATGGAGACAGCAGAAGCAGCGGAGAGGTAAAGGTGATGTGGTCAGTCCATCACTCTTGAAGACGTAGTTTTGAGGTGACCAGTTCCCTCAGCACTAACCACCTTAAAGGATGATGGACTGATCACAGCTTATCTGCTTTACTGCTTCAGGTCTCCATATTATTCATCTCCGAAGTCGATTGAAGAAGCTCACTGTGTGTCTTACACATCAACACAATCAGAAGAGAGGCAACACACCTGCAGGCAGCACCATTAGAGGCAGCACACCTGTAGGCAGCAGCATCATAGGACAAGCAACACACCTGTAGGCAGCACCATCAGAGGCAACACACCTGTAGGCAGCAGCATCATAGGACAAGCAACACACCTGAAGGCAGCACCATCAGACAACACACCTGTAGGCAGCACCATCAGAGGCAACACACCTGTAGGCAGCAGCATCATAGGACAAGCAACACACCTGTAGGCAGCACCATCAGAAACAACACACCTGTAGGCAGCAGCATCATGGGGCAAACAACACCCGAAGGCAGCACCATCAGAGGCAACACACCTGTAGGGCAGCATCATGGACAACAACACACCTGAAGGCAGCACCATCAGAGGCAAACACCTGTAGGCAGCAGCATCATAGGACCAACACACCTGTAGGCAGCACCATTAGTCAACACACCTGCAAGCAGCACCATCAGAGACAACACACCTGCAGGCAGCACCATCAGAGGCAACACACCTGCAGGCAGCACCATCATAGGACAGACAAACACCTGCAGGCAGTAACTGATGCTAACTTTTT
>WNWK01000852.1:0-27500 GCA_009830355.1 Cherax destructor
GTTACGTCATCAGACCTGATGTTTGACAGTGTCATCGAGACTCTTCCCTATTCAACACTGGAGAGTTCACCAGCTCCATGATACACTACTGGAGTTCTCCAGTCAGACCTGCGTGAGAATTGCAGTGTGGTGCTGGTGACAAGCTTCCTGATATACTACTGGAGTTCGCCAGTCAGACCTACGTGAGAGTTGCAGACTCGTGCAGTGTGGTGCTGGTGACAGCCTACAGTGCTCCAGTGCAGAGAGAACTGGAAGCTATTCTCTCTAGACTGTGTTACTCGAGAACTCTGTACTTGTGATGTTTGCAAGGCTAAGTACAGTTGATAAGGACACTGTAGAGGAGAGCGGCAAGGTCACCAGAATCTACTAGCTTATTCATCATACTATGTACCTGCGACGATGTACCTGCGACGATGTACCTGCGACGATGTACCTGAGACTATGTACCTGAGATTGTGTTTACGCGTGGTGAATGTCACAGTGGCGTCGTGACACTGAGGTGGTGTCTTGTGACTACCCGGAGATTGTCAGGTATTCAGTGATGTATCAAGAGTTTGTGACGGTGGCACGACACAAGTTAGTTGTCGTGTATTTGGTGTGTCATAACGCGGTGCACAGGTTATTAGAGATGGGTTCATGATGCAGGGGGCGTGCCATGTGGCACAGAGAAGGTGTCGTGTGACACAGCGATGGAGTCTTATGGTACAGGGAGATCGGGTGTCGTGGAACCCCGTAAGTGTGTCATAAGACAGAGATAAGGGTGTCTGAGGACACGGTGGAGGAGTATCATGACAAGGGGTGATAGTGTCCTGTGTGACACGATGATGGCAGCGACTTGACACCTCACTAAATATATGATTGCTTGTGATATTTTATTGTACTCTTTTGTGTATGTAAATATGTTTTTACACATTATTAGTTTTATGATTTTATTCAGATTATATGTTTTTATATTAATAATAATATAATATATATAATCTGAGAGATTATTGGTTATCCCAAACAGTCTCCTTATTACAAAAGTGTTATTTTTGTAATAGAGACTGACTCAGGACAGTGTGCACAGTGTACTTGAGGTGAGATACTGAGTGAGGACAGTGTGCACAGTGTACCTGAGGTGAGGGACTGCATCAGGACAGTGTGCACAGTGTACCTGAGGTGAGATACTGAGGCAGGACAGTGTGCACAGTGTACCTGAGGTGAGAGACTGAGTCAGTACAGTGTGCACAGTGTACCTGTTTGAGAAACTGACCCAGGATAGTGTGCACAGTGTACCTGAGGTGAGAGGCTGAGTCAGAACAGTGTGCACAGTGTACCTGAGGTGAGAGACTGCATCAGGACAGTGTGCACAGTGTACCTGAGGTGAGAGACTGAGTCAGGACTGTGACTGTGCACAGTGTACCTAAGGTGAGAGACTGAGCCAGGACAGTGTGCACTGTGTACCTGATGTGAGAGACTGTGTCAGGACAGTGTGCACAGTGTACTTAATGTGAGACTGCATCAGGACAGTGTGCACCTTGTACTTGAGGTGAGTGACTGAGTCAGTACAGTGTGCACTGTGTACCTGATGTGAGAGACTGTGTCAGGACAGTGTGCACAGTGTACATGTTGTGTGAGACTGCATCAGGACAGTGTGCACCTTGTACTTGAGGTGAGTGACCGAGTCAGTACAGTGTGCACAGTGTACATGTGGTGAGATACTGAGCCAGGACAGTGCACACAGTGTACCTGAGGTGAAAGAGTAAGTCAGGACAGTGTGCACTGTGTACCTGATGTGAGAGACTTAGGACAGTATGCACAGTGTACCTGAGGTTATATTGTGCACAGTGTACCTGAGGTGTTAGACTGAATCAGGGCAGTGTGCTCAGTGTATGTGAGGTGAGAGACTGAGTCAGGACTGTGTACACAGTGTACATGAGGTAAGAAACTGAATCAGTACAGTGTACACAGTGAACATGAGGTGAGAGACTGTGTGAGGACAGTGTGCACAGTGTACCTGAGGTTAGAGACTGCATCAGGACATTGTGCACAGTGTAATTGAGGTGAGAGACTGTGTAAGGACAGTGTGCACAGTGTACCTGAGGTGTGAAACTGAGTCATGGACTTGGGAATAATTATATCTGCTGATCTGTCTTTTAAAGACCATAACAAGACATAGATCACAACAGCCAGGAAGATGTCGAGGTGGGTATTGAGAACTTTCAAAACAAGGAAAATAGTGCCGATGGTGACACTCTTCAAATCACTTGTGCTCCTTCACTTAGAATACTGCTCATTGCTGACGGCCCTGATCGTTTACGGCTCATATTGAGCCATTGAAACATCTTAATTATTGGGAAAGCCTTCAAGTCTTGAACATGTACTCATTGGAGCGGAGGAGAGAGAGATACATGATAATATATATCTTGAAAGTACTTGAGTGCCTGGTCCCAAATCTGCACACTGCCATAACAACGTACTGGAGTGAGAGATATGGGAGGAAGTGTATAATAAACCCATTGAGGAGCAGGGTTGTGGTGGGGACAATACGGGAGCACTGTATTAACATCTGGGGTCCCAGACTATTCAACATTTTACAAGAAGATATCCGAAACACGGCTGGAACCAGTGTAGAAGCCTTCAAGAGGAAACTGGACAAGTAGTGGACCCCCGAGTTTCGTAAAAACTTCACTCCTGAAGTCTGCTCAAGGCCTTTCCAGAACAATTTACCTAAGGAAAATGTCACGTAGTTAGTCTATTTCGACCCCCAATGACTTTCCACAAGCACTTACAATATTATACTAACATATGTACGATTTCCGGGGTTAGAAACTCGGGTCCACTGTATTCACCAGGTGAGATAATCAGGCTGTGATGGATATGTGGGGCAGCAGCCCCCAGCAGCAACAGCGTGCATTGACCAGGAAGCACCAGACTGAGCCTAGGCCCATGGCCTGTCTGGTGTCAAGGATATCAGGACCGTGTGCACAGTGTACGTGAGGTGTGAGACTGAGGCAGGACAGTGTGCACAGTGTACCTGAGGTGAGATACTGAGTGAGGACAGTGTGCACAGTAAAGCAGAGGTGAGAGACTGAGTGAGGACAGTGTGCACAGTGTACCTGAGGTGAGAGACTGAGCCAGGACAGTGTGCACAGTGTACTGATGTGAGAGACTGCATCAGGAATGTGCACAGTGTACATTGGTGAGAGACTGCATCAGGACAGTGTGCACCTGTACTGAGGTGAGTGACTGAGTCAGGACAGTGTGCACAATGCATGAGTGAGATACTGAGTGAGGACAGTGTGCACAGTAAAGCAGAGGTGAGAGACTGAGTCAGGACAGTGTACCTGAGGTGAGAGACTGTGTGACGACAGTGTGCACAGTATACCTGAGGTGAGATACTGAGCCAGGACAGTGACACAGTGTACCTGAGGTGAAAGAGTAAGTCAGGACAGTTTGCACAGTGTATCTGGGGTGAGAGATTGAGTCCGGACAGTGTGCACAATGTACCTGAGGTGAGAGACTGAGCCAGGACAGTGTGCACAGTGTACCTGAGGTGAGATACTGAGTGAGGATAGTGTGCACAGTGTACCTGAGGTGGAGACTGAGTGAGGACCAGTGTGCACAGTGTACCTAGGTAGACTGAGCAGACAGTGTACACAGTGTACCTGAGGTGAAACTGAGTCAGGACTGTGTGCACAGTGTATCTGAGGTGATAGACTGAGGCAGCACAGTGTGCACAATATACCTGAGGTGAGAGACTGAGCCATGACAGTGTGCACAGTGCACTGAGGTCAGAGACTGAGGCAAGGACAGTGTATCTGAGGTGAGAGACTGATCAGGACAGTGTGCACAGTGTACCTGAGGTATGAGACTGCATCAGGACAGTGTGCACAGTGTACCTGAGGTGAGAGCCAGGACTATGTGCACAGTTTACCTGAGGTGAGAGACTGAGTCAGGACAGTGTGCACAGTGTACCTGAGGTGAGAGACTGAACCAGGACAGTGTGCACAATGTACCTGAGGAGGAGACTGACTCAGGACACTAAGTGTATGTTGCATGCAAGAGTATGTAACCTTTAATAATAATAATAATATTTTAGTTTGATGAAGTTACAGAATCATAGTTATTGGTAGACAAATTAACGTAACAAGAGTGGTGCCATATTAGGGGCAGCTTACTAGATTATTCACTAAGTTTAAATATTAGAATTTTTAGTCAATTTGTACACTTAAGTAACTCGAAAATTAGGCTTCCCTCTAACTATTTTAAATGACAGTATGATATGAAAATTGCAACAAGTGTTAAGGACACTTTATTCAGAGCATATTAAACACACCCACATAGGCTTCCTCCAACCAGCGAGCCATCATTAAGGGTTTGGCGATGGGGCCCCATCATCAAATCAACGACTCGGTTCAGCCATTTAAAATGCGAGTTTAACAATGACAAAGGTGACGTGGATACCACTCGCAGTTTGTCATTGGAATTCCTGCATAGAGCTGGTTGTAGAAAGGTTGTCTGTCTTTTGGCTGCTGTTTAGCCTAGACAACCGTGGCGTGCACTAAATACTACGCTTTCTGTATATAGTGTACATATGTGTAAAGCCCTTTTCTTTTAATTGGTGAAGGAAAAGACAAAAGTCTGATATTAATCTAACTGCTTGGTGAAGGAAATACAATTCTAAAGCATCTTCTACTGTGTTTCTTTGCTCCAAGCTCCTTTTTACACTCAGGATAACAGGCCATTGAACCTGAGGTTGTAATATGGGTAGCCTGTCCCGTAGCTGAATTGGAGACTTAGAGCAGGAGTTGAGCCTAGAGTTGAAGTTCGAGCAGGAGCTAGTCTTGTATTTAGCTACCTTGCTATCTGGCATTGCTTACACAAATTTTGTGTCATCTTTGCATTCACTTCACCATGGTCAGCCTGCTATTGTGAGTATCTGCAATTTGGTTTATTGAGTGTCAGCCTTTCTATTGTGTGTGCATATTGGCTTTGCTATTGCGAATCAGCTTTCATATAAGTAACCTGCAGTCTTACCATGCATTTGCGTTACAGCGTGTTAAGTTGAGGGTTAATGCCACCTATTCGAGTCAGACGGTTAGTGTCTGAGTTCACTCTACAAAAGTTGCCCAAACTCTCTCTACAGCGTTGTTGGCGTATCGCTCGTTCTATTGGTGTTGAATACCAGCGTACCCTTACCGCTGCGCAGCTGCGTGATATTATAAGGAGTAAACTACAAACTGAAACTATGGCATATCAGTCTCATGTTTCTCCCTCTACAGGAGCTGTTAACCGTAGGTCCCCATTAAGGTTTCTACAAAATGGGAGAGACAAAACTCCTGAGCAAAACCAGCAAGGCACAGGTGTGGGGTTATCGACAGGTGAATCTGGTTCATTGGCACTTGAACTAGCCAGACTCACTCTTGAACAAACTAGAGAACAGCGTGCATTTGCTAAGGAGGAGTTTGATAGAGAGAAGGAGAGGAGGCAATTCCATCAGATTGTAGATGACTTCAATTTGCAAAGGGCAGTACAGTTTGTTCCTCGTTCTGTTGAAGCAGAGCCTGAACAGTTTTTCGAAGCATTTGAAAACCAGGCTCGAGCTTTAGGGTGGCCTGAGGTTCATTGGGCGTCACTGGTGCATACTGCGTTGTTTGGTAAGGCACAAGAATTTACTTCCATCCTAGGAAATGAACACTTTGTTAACTATCGCATTGAAAAAAACACTGTTCTTGGGGCTTATCAATGTATTCCTGCCAAGTATAAGAAAGAATTCAAACTCGGCAGAAGGCAGTTGGGTCAGTCTTACGTTGACTTTGTGAGACAGCAGACCAGGGCTTTTACAAAGTGGTACAAGGCAAGTGGTGGTGTTGATTTTGAAAATTTGAAGTAGCTCATCTTGGTGGACAACCTGCTGGAGTCTGTTAGTCCAGAGGTTCGAGTCTTTCTGCAAAATCATTCCTTGCCTATGGCATTGGAAGCAGCCAGGTTGGCTGATACTTTTGAAACTAACCGCTCCTTGTCCGAGCGGTCTTATCTCTTTCCTCAACAGCCTGGTGTGAGCAGAGATCATCAAAGAAAAGTTCCTGAGTGGAGAAATAAAGGTCAAGATGAAGGTGAATCTCGTCAGCAGTCAACTAAATCACCTTGTGAGCAGCGTTACTTCACTCCGGGTCAACCTGGTGAAAGACTTCAAACTACTCAACATGGTGATTCGAAGCGGCAGTATCCAGAGTGGCGTAAGCCACAAAATCAACGAGGTGCCAAAGTTAAAGCTGAGATGGTATGTTACAATTGTGGCAAGCCTGGCCACATCAGGCCCAATTGTCCAAGTAAACCCCAACCATTAGGGAAAATTTATAATATCCCTAATGACATGTCCCAGGAAGAAGTAGAGAAGGGGATGGCCCCCTATTATAGCACTTGTCATATATCCCTTCAGGAACATTCAGAGAAAAAGGAAGTTAGAACCTTTAGGGATACTGGAGCATATTGCTCACTTATAAGAGAGGGATTACTTACCCTTTCTGAACAAACCTCTTTGCAGTCCTCAGTTCTGTTAGAAGCTTTTGGAGGAGCAGTATTTTATGTCCCTTTACATCAAATCTATGTGCAGAGTAAATACTACACTGGGTATTTGACTGTTGGTGTCTCAGAGGGATTTTCTATGAAGGATGCAATGCTATTACTGGGTAATAACATTGAGTCTACCAAATGTATAGAACCCATAATGATTAATTCTTCCCCGATGTTGGCCATAACTCGGGCACAATCCAAAGTGATGTTTGATGAGAATGTTAATTCGTCCTTGGACGACTCTGATCTCGGACTGACCAATTTGTTTTACGAGGAAAACTGGCCAGAGCCTCGTAAATTTAGTGAACAGCCCCAGATCAAGCCTTCCTATTCCAGGGTTGCAGGATTGCCAGATGTCTCTGTTTCCATGCCTGAGGGACTGTCCTTTCGGGAGGAACAACGGAAAGACTCCTCACTAAACTCCGCTTTTGAGGCAGCTATGGGTAAATCCACTTCGGGTCACCCGGTCAAATATCTCTTAAAAAATAATTACTTAATCTGCACTGAAACTGGTAAGGAGGTGGAGGGAAAACAGCAAACAGATAAATTAGTGGTTCCCAGAAAGTTTAGGTCTCAGATACTAAAAATAGCCCATAACTCTTCTTTAGGAGGCCATTTGGGAATTACCAAAACTCAATACCGAATAACAAAAGAATTTTTTTGGCCAAAGTTAAGGCAAGATGTAAAGAATCATATTTGCTGTTGTCCAGAATGTCAGCAGGTAGGGAAACCTGGACACCCCATTAAACCTGCACCTCTCATCCCATTCCTGTTAATGGAGACCCTTTTTCAGAATTAATAATAGATTGTGTAGGTCCACTACCTAAAGCTAAGTCTGGAAATCAGTACTTATTCACAATCATGGATAGAGTAACTAGATATCCAGAGGCAGTTCCTATGCGCAGTATTAACACTAAAGCAATCCTTAAAGCTTTAACTAAGTTTATATCTTGCTTTGGAATTCCTAAAACTATTCAAAGTGATCAAGGTACTAACTTCACTGCCAAAGCATTTAGGGAAGCATTAACTAGGCTAGGAATAGTTCATAACCTATCCACTGCCTATCATCCTCAGTCCCAAGGCGCCTTGGAAAGATTCCATCAGACGTTAAAAACAATGATGAGAACATTCTGCTTGAATTTTCCTACAGACTGGGATGAATCACTTCCTCTGTTGCTATTCGCAATGAGAGAAACGGTGCAAGAGTCTACAGGGTACAGTCCTTTTGAGCTGATATTTGGGCACAATGTACGAGGTCCTCTACGTGTGCTCAAAAAAGGATGGATGGGAGAAGACGCCTCCACAACCCGCTACAACCCTTCTTCAAGGTTGCAGGTAGCACGTCAGTTGGCTAAGGCTAACTTGAAGGCAGCTCAGAATACGATGAAACAGAGGTATGACAGAAACTCAAAATTTCGCTCCTTCCATCTAGGAGATAAAGTGTTGGTACAGGAGCCTATACCTGGCCACACCTTGAAAGCTAGATTTACGGGACCAATGCAAATCGTAAGTAAATTATCTGATGTAAATTATGTGGTATCTCCCCTTGACAAGACCTCAAAAAACAAAACTTACCACATTAATCAAATTAAAGCCTTTAATACACCAGATAAAGTTCCAGTAATGACTCTGTCCTCTGCCTCTGATGACCCTGACTCTTTGCACTCTGAGATTAATGTAAAGCTTCCAAATTCGGTCCTCCTCAAGGACCCTAAACCTTTAATGTTGGGTTTGACCAAGTCTCAAGTAACTAGCTTAACTGCGCTCCTACAGTCTTATCCTGATATTTTTTCGGATGTGCCGAAAAAATGTACATTAGGATATCATGATGTAGATGTTGGAAACTCTAAACCTATTAAACTCTCCCCTTACAGAGCTAATCCTGAAAAACAGAGGCTACTTCAACAGGAGGTAGAATTTCTGTTAGAGCATGGGTTAGTGGAGGAGTCATCTAGTCCGTGGGCTTCACCGTGCATCCTTGTTAACAAAGCTGATGGAGGGTTCCGAATGTGCACAGATTACCGTAAGGTGAATGAGGTCACAGTTGCAGATGCCTATCCTCTGCCACGTCTGGATGATGTAATCGACTTTGTGGGTAAGGCTACTTTTGTATCCAAATTGGACCTCCTTAAAGGTTACTATCAAGTTCCTTTAACAAATAAGGCGAAAGAAATCTCTGCCTTCGTAATTCCAGGAGGTCATTATCAGTATACAGTGACCCCCTTATCCATCAGGCTATTAAAGGACTTGAAGGCACGGCCGCTTACCTAGATGATATAGTTGTTGTGTCGGACACTTGGGACCAACATGTGTTTAAGCTTAAGGCTCTCTTTGAGACCTTCCAGAGTTTTCATTTAACTGTTAATTTATCAAAGTCATCCTTTGGCCAATCTACTATTAATTTTTTGGGCCATGCAGTAGGTAGTGGCAAATTGGCCCCTAAATTTGCAAAAATTCTGTCCATTATAAATTATCTAGTCCCCCCTGACAGGAAATCCCTTCAACGTTTTCTAGGGATGGTAGGGTTTTATAGAAGTTCCCTTTAATTGGACCCCAGAATGTCAAGATGCTTTTACGAAAGCAAAGAGATTACTTTGTACTGCACCCATTCTGTTGTCTCCAGACTTTTCAAAACCTTTTTCTTTGCAGAGTGATGCTTGTGAGTCTGGGGTGGGGGCAGTGCTTTTGCAATCTGGGGATGATGGGTTGCAGCCTGTGGAACATTATTCGGCCAAATACCAACCACACCAGAGGGCCTACTCTACTATAGAGAAGGAGGCCCTGGCTCTACTTCTGGCATTAGAGCATTTTGATGTCTACGTAGGCCAGTCCTCTCAGGTGGTCACCATCTACAGCGACCACAACCCTCTGGTGTATATCCAACACATGAAAAGCAAAAATATCAGACTCATGCGTTGGAGTATTAGGTTGCAACCCTACAATGTAAAAATTATACACATCGCTGGCAAAAATAATACGCTAGCTGATGTGTTGTCCAGAAGTCATTGCATTTAGTTAGGATGTGTTAGGGACTTTGGGTGGAACCAGCCCTTTTTTTCCCCTTAGTGGGTTTTTTTTTTTTTAGCGGGGAGGTGCCCTGCTATCGACCGCAGGCACTTTGGACCTACAAAATCCCTACCGTCTTCTGTCTCACTCTTAAGTTTAAAGCCGGACTTTATGCCTCGAGAAAAGTTTAGCTTTATCTAATGAGCGGGATGGTTGAGGGGAAAGGCGGTCCCATTATTATAATGTGCCATGGTGGCACTCTACCCATTTGAGGTGGAAGCCTAGTCCTTAGCCCTCTTGGGGTGGGGGTGTTGCATGCAAAGAGTATGTAACCTTTATTCGGAGCATGTTAAACACAACCACATAGGCTCCCCTCCAACCAGCGAACCATCGTTAAGGGTTTGGCGATGGGGCCCCATCATCAAATCAACGACTCGATTCAGGAAATTAAAATGCGAGTTTGACAATGACAAAGGTGACGTGGATACCACTCGCAGTTTGTCATTGGAATTCCTGCGTTCAGCTAGTTGTGGAAGGTTGTCTGTCTTTTGGGTGCTGTTTTGCCTTGACAACCGTGGCGTGCATTAAATACTACTCTTTCTGTATATAGTGTACATATGTGTAAAGCCCTTTTCTATTTACTTGGTGAAGGAAAAGACAAAAGTCTTAAACAATCATTAATTGGTGAAGGAAAATACAAATTCAAAGCATCTTCTACTGTGTTTCTTTGCTCCAAGCTCCCTTTTACACTCAGGTTAACAGGCCATTGAACCTGATGTTGTAATACAACTCAGTGCTCCATTACCAGCCTGTGTTCTGAACACCTGAGAGGAGAAGCAACTCAGTGCTCCATTACCAGCCTGTGTTCTGAACACCTGAGAGGAGAAGATCTGCCTTTCAGGTTCTGACTGACACTACAGCTGTATCTGATACTACAGTTGTGTCTGACACTACAGTTGTGTCTGATACTACAGCTGTGTCTGACACTACAGCTGTATCTGATACTACAGCTGTGTCTGACACTACAGCTGTGCCTGATACTACAGCTGTGCCTGATACTACAGCTGTGTCTGACACTACAGCTGTGTCTGACACTACAGCTGTGTCTGACACTACAGCTGTGTCTGACACTACAGCTGTGTCTGATACTACAGCTGTGTCTGACACTACAGCTGTGTCTGACACTACAGCTGTGTCTGATACTACAGCTGTGTCTGATACTACAGCTGTGTCTGACACTACAGCTGTGCCTGATACTACAGCTGTGCCTGATACTACAGCTGTGCCTGATACTACAGCTGTGTCTGATACTACAGCTGTATCTGACACTACAGCTGTGTCTGACACTACAGCTGTGTCTGACACTACAGCTGTGTCTGACACTACAACTGTGTCTGACACTACAGTTGTGTCTGACACTACAGCTGTGTCTGACACTACAGTTGTGTCTGACACTACAGTTGTGTCTGATACTACAGCTGTGTCTGATATTACAGCTGTGTCTGACACTACAGCTGTATCTGATACTACAGCTGTTGCTGACACTACAGTTGTGTCTGATACTACAGCTGTGTCTGACACTACAGCTGTGGCTGACACTACAGCTGTGTCTGATACTACAGCTGTGTCTGACACTACAGTTGTGTCTGACACTACATCTGTGTCTGACACTACAGCTGTGCCTGATACTACAGCTGTGTCTGATACTACAGCTGTGTCTGATACTACAACTGTGTCTGACACTACAGCTGTGGCTGACACTACAGCTGTGTCTGATACTACAGCTGTGTCTGACACTACAGCTGTGTCTGATACTACAGCTGTGTCTGACACTACAGCTGTGCCTGATACTCAGCCGTGTCTGATACTACAGCTGTGTCTGATACACAACTGTTCTGACACTACAGCTGTGGCTGACACTACAGCTTTGACACCGCGTGTTGCACTACAGTTGTGTCTGACACTACAGCTGTGTCTGACACTACAGCTGTGCCTGATACTACAGCTGTGTCTGATACTACAGCTGTGTCTGACACTACAGCTGTGCCTGACACTACAGCTGTGTCTGACACTACAGTTGTGTCTGACACTTCAGCTGTGTCTGATACTACAGCTGTGTCTGACACTACAGCTGTGTCTGATACTACAGCGGTGCCTGACACTACAGTAGCGTCCTACACTACAGCTGTGCCTGACACTACAGTTGTGTCTGACACTACAGCTGTGTCTGACACTACAGCTGTGCCTGATACTACAGTTGTGTCTGACACTACAGTTGTGTCTGACACTACAGCTGTGCCTGACAATACAGCTGTGTCTGACACTACAGTTGTGTCTGACACTACAGCTGTGTCTGATACTACAGCTGTGTCTGACACTACAGCTGTGTCTGATACTACAGCTGTGTCTGACACTACAGTAGCGTCCTACACTACAGCTGTGCCTGACACTACAGCTGTGTCTGACACTACAGCTGTGTCTGACACTACAGTAGCGTCCTACACTACAGCTGTGTCTGATACTACAGCTGTGCTTGATACTACAGCTGTGTCTGACACTACAGCTGTGCCTTACTACAGCTGTGTCTGACTGCTAGGTCTACACTCAGCTGTGCTGACACTACAGCTGTGTCTGACACTACAGCTAGGCCTGACACTACAGCTGTGTCTGAACTACGTAGCGTCCTAACTACAGCTGTGCCGACACTACAGCGTGTCTGATACACAGCTGTGTGACACTACAGCTGTGCCTGATACTACAGCTGTGTCTGACACTACAACTGTGTCTGACACTACAGGAGCGTCCTACACTACAGGAGCGTCCTACACTACAGGAGCGTCCTACACTACAGGAGCGTCCTACACTACAGGAGCGTCTACACACAGGTGTGTCTTACTACAGCAGCTCTCACACTACAGGTGTGTTCACTACAGCAGCGTCATACACTACAGGTGTGTCTTACACTACAGCGGTCACCTACAGGTGTGTCTTACACTACAGCTTGTCTACACTACAGGTGTTCTTACACTACAGCAGCGTCATCACTACAGGTGTGTCTTACACTACAGCGCGTCTACACTACGTGTCTTACACTACAGCTGTGTCTTACACTACAGGTGTGTCTTACACTACAGCAGCGTCATACACTACAGGTGTTTCTTACACTACAGCAGCGTCATACACTACAGGTGTGTCTTACACTACAGCAGCGTCATACACTACAGGTGTGTCTTACACTACAGCAGCGTCATACACTACAGGTGTGTCTTACACTACAGCAGCGTCATACACTACAGGTGTGTCTTACACTACAGCAGCGTCATACACTACAGGTGTGTCTTACACTACAGCAGCGTCATACACTACAGGTGTGTCTTACACTACAGAGCGTCATACACTACAGGTGTCTTACACTACAGGCGTCCTACTACAGGTGTCTAATACAGCGCGTCCTACAATACAGCTGTGTCCCACACTACAGCAGCGTCCTACACTACAGTGTATATCTCAGTATATATACAGAGGTGTATGTCTCAGTGTATATACACAGAGTTTAATCAGTTTTAAGTATTAAAGTATTTTTGACTAGTGGTGTACAGGTGACATGCAGTAGTAATGACCCTCATGTAGTAGAGAGGCTTGAAACCCAACAAACCAAGATGAAGACAAATAGTCAAGTCAGTCAGTCTCTCTCTCTCTCTCTCTCTCTCTCTCTCTCTCTCTCTCTCTCTCTCTCTCTCTCTCTCTCCATGCTTAATTAAAACCTCAGTACAAAGTCATAATAAATCTTTAATAAAACATTATTTACTCTTCTCTCTCATTATTCCTCTCTTCTCAGAACAATAAAAATCAGAGATCATTTTTATAAAGGCAATTTGCGATGGAAAGTGAGTTAGAATTGTAAAAAAAGAAAACGGGAAACGTCTGTAACCTTAGGATATAGAAAACGGGAAACATGGAGCTGTAGGATATAGAAAACGGGAGAAACCCACTAGTGGAAGAAACTACCGGCTGGCGAAACATTCCCAGAAAAAAAGATACCCAAATATTGAAGAAGAGTTTCATTTATCAACCTGTTCATCTCTTCTTACGCTGACCCGTGTGTGTTTAGCGCTTTATGCAATGTTTCTTATATGTTATGTCAAGAAACACACACACAAACACACACAACACCCACAAACACACACACACACACACGCATTTTCTTGGACTGTAAGAAGGCGTTTGACACAGTTCCACACAAGAGATTAGTGCAGAAGCTGGAGGACCAGGCAGGGGTAACAGGAAAGGTACTCCAGTGGATCAGGGGATACCTGTCAGGAAGACAGCAGCGAGTCATGGTACGTGGCGAGGTGTCAGAGTGGGCGCCGGTGACGAGTGGGGTTCCACAGGGGTCAGTCCTAGGACCAGTGCTGTTTCTGGTATTTGTGAACGACATGACGGAAGGAATAGACTCCGAAGTGTCCTTGTTTGCAGATGATGTGAAGTTGATGAGAAGAATTCAATCGGAAGAGGACCAGGCAGAACTACAAAGGGATCTGGACAGGCTGCGAGCCTGTTCCAGCAATTGGCTCCTGGAGTTCAACCCCACCAAGTGCAAAGTCATGAAGATTGGGGAAGGGCAAAGAAGACCGCAGACGGAGTACAGTCTAGGGGGACAGAGACTACAAACCTCACTCAAGGAAAAAGATCTTGGGGTGAGTATAACACCAGGCACATCTCCTGAGGCACACATCAACCAAATAACTGCTGCAGCATATGGGCGCCTAGCAAACCTAAGAACAGCATTCCGACATCTTAATAAGGAATCGTTCAGGACCCTGTACACTGTGTACGTTAGGCCCATACTGGAGTATGCAGCACCAGTTTGCAACCCACATCTAGCCAAACATGTAAAGAAACTAGAGAAAGTGCAAAGGTTTGCAACAAGACTAGTCCCGGAGCTAAGGGGTATGTCCTACGAGGAGAGGTTAAGGGAAATCGACCTGACGACACTGGAGGACAGGAGAGATAGGGGAGGACATGATAACAACATATAAGATACTGAGAGGAATTGCCAAAGTGGACAGAGACAGAATGTTCCAGAGATGGGACACAGCAACAAGGGGACACAGTTGGAAGTTGAAGACTCAGATGAATCACAGGGATGTTAGGAAGTATTTCTTCAGTCACAGAGTAGTCGGGAAGTGGAATAGTTTAGGAAGCGATGTAGTGGAGGCAGGATCCATTCATAGCTTTAAGAAGAGGTATGATAAAGCTCATGGCGCAGGGAGAGTGACCCAGTAGCGACCAGTGAAGAGGCGGGGCCAGGAGCTATGAATCGACCCCTGCAACCACAACTATGTGAGTACACACACACAATACACACACACACACACACACAAACACACACACACACACACACACACGGGCGCGAGAGGTAAGTGAAAAGTATACATAATAAAAAAAATACTTAAAAAGGCAATGTAAAATTAAGAAAAAAGTCACAGATTACACAATTCAAGAAAAAAACATACAAATTTTTACATAAATTTTTCCCAAAGGAAACAAAATTCGGAGAAAAATATACATCATGGTAGTACTGTGATAGTAGTGGTAGTACTGTGATAGTAGTGGTAGTACTGTGATAGTAGTGGTAGTACTGTGATAGTAGTGGTAGTACTGTGATAGTAGTGGTAGTACTGTGATAGTAGTGGTAGTACTGTGATAGTAGTGGTAGTACTGTGATAGTAGTGGTAGTACTGTGATAGTAGTGGTAGTACTGTGATAGTAGTGGTAGTACTGTGATAGTAGTGGTAGTACTGTGATAGTAGTGGTAGTACTGTGATAGTAGTAATAGTACTGTGATAGTAGTAGTAGTACTGTGATAGTAGTAGTAGTAGTACTGTGATAGTAGTAGTGGTAGTACTGTGATAGTAGTGGTAGTACTGTGATAGTAGTAGTGGTAGTACTGTGATAGTAGTAGTGGTAGTACTGTGATAGTAGTGGTAGTACTGTGATAGTAGTAGTGGTAGTACTGTGATAGTAGTAGTGGTAGTACTGTGATAGTAGTAGTGGTAGTACTGTGATAGTAGTAGTGGTAGTACTGTGATAGTAGTGGTAGTACTGTGATAGTAGTAGTGGTAGTACTGTGATAGTAGTAGTAGTACTGTGATAGTAGTAGTGGTAGTACTGTGATAGTAGTAGTGGTAGTACTGTGATAGTAGTAGTGGTAGTACTGTGATAGTAGTGGTAGTACTGTGATAGTAGTGGTAGTACTGTGATAGTAGTGGTAGTACTGTGATAGTAGTAGTGGTAGTACTGTGATAGTAGTAGTGGTAGTACTGTGATAGTAGTAGTGGTAGTACTGTGATAGTAGTGGTAGTACTGTGATAGTAGTAGTGGAGTACTGTGATAGTAGTAGTACTGTGATAGTAGTAGTGGTAGTACTGTGATAGTAGTAGTAGTACTGTGATAGTAGTAGTGGTAGTACTGTGATAGTAGTGGTAGTACTGTGATAGTAGTAGTAGTACTGTGATAGTAGTAGTGGTAGTACTGTGATAGTAGTGGTAGTACTGTGATAGTAGTGGTAGCACTGTGATAGTAGTGGTAGTACTGTGATAGTTGTGGTAGTACTGTGATAGTAGTGGTAGTACTGTGATAGTAGTAGTGGTAGTACTGTGATAGTAGTAGTACTGTGATAGTAGTAGTGGTAGTACTGTGATAGTAGTAGTAGTACTGTGATAGTAGTAGTAGTAGTACTGTGATAGTAGTGGTAGTACTGTGATAGTAGTAGTGGTAGTACTGTGATAGTAGTAGTGGTAGTACTGTGATAGT
Organism: Cherax destructor; assembly: GCA_009830355.1. NCBI lineage: Eukaryota > Metazoa > Arthropoda > Malacostraca > Decapoda > Parastacidae > Cherax > Cherax destructor. Next base: position 16,381 of record WNWK01000852.1, read on the forward strand.
AGTAGTAGTAGTACTGTGATAGTAGTAGTAGTAGACTGTGATAGTAGTAGTGGTAGTACTGTGATAGTATAGTGGTAGACTGTGATAGTAGTAGTAGTAGTTCTGTGATAGTAGTAGTTGTAGTACTGTGATAGTAGTAGTGGTAGTACTGTGATAGTAGTAGTGGTAGTACTGTGATAGTAGTAGTGGTAGTACTGTGATAGTAGTAGTTGTAGTACTGTGATAGTAGTAGTGGTAGTACTGTGATAGTAGTAGTGGTAGTACTGTGATAGTAGTAGTACTGTGATAGTAGTAGTGGTAGTACTGTGATAGTAGTAGTAGTACTGTGATAGTAGTAGTAGTACTGTGATAGTAGTGGTAGTACTGGGATAGTAGTAGTGGTAGTACTGTGATAGTAGTAGTGGTAGTACTGTGATAGTAGTAGTAGTAGTACTGTGATAGTAGTAGTAGTAGTACTGTGATAGTAGTAGTGGTAGTACTGTGATAGTAGTAGTGGTAGTACTGTGATAGTAGTAGTGGTAGTACTGTGATAGTAGTAGTAGTAGTACTGTGATAGTAGTAGTAGTAGTACTGTGATAGTAGTAGTGGTAGTACTGTGATAGTAGTAGTAGTAGTACTGTGATAGTAGTAGTAGTAGTACTGTGATAGTAGTAGTAGTAGTACTGTGATAGTAGTAGTGGTAGTACTGTGATAGTAGTGGTAGTATTAGTAGTAGTAGTACTGTGATAGTAGTAGTAGTAGTACTGTGATAGTAGTAGTAGTAGTACTGTGATAGTAGTAGTAGTAGTACTCGTGATAGTAGTAGTAGTAGTACTGTGATGTAGTAGTGGTAGTACTGTGTGATAGTAGTGGTAGTATTAGTAGTAGTAGTACTGTGATAGTAGTAGTAGTAGTACTGTGATAGTAGTAGTAGTAGTACTGTGATAGTAGTAGTAGTAGTACTGTGATAGTAGTAGTAGTAGTACTGTGATAGTAGTAGTGGTAGTACTGTGATAGTAGTAGTGGTAGTACTGTGATAGTACTGTGATAGTAGTAGTGGTAGTAGGGTAGTGAGGATAATCAAGATAGATGGAAGTAATATGGAAGGGGAAGCATGAAGAAGGTAGGAGGAAGAAGACAAGTAATACGAGGTTAAGGTATAGAAGAAACAGACGAGAGAAAGAACGTATAAAGAAAAGGGAGGCATAGAGGAGGGGGAGGAGATTAAATTGCGCTTGTTATAAGGTTAGGTAAGTTTTCTAAGGTTCTTTTGGTACAAAATTATTAATTTTTACATTAATATAAATGAAAAAAATATATCTTTAAACGTATAAAAGAAAATTTTAGAAATGACTTAATTTTAAATGAGTTCTTGCTAATTAACCAATTTTACCTATTCGGCACGACACACACACACATGTATATATATATATATATATATATATATATATATATATATATATATATATATATATATATATATATATATATATATATATATATATATATACACTGCTGAGAGGTTTATTTGTCAGTGTATATACACTGAGAGATTAATCTCTGCTTTAAGTATTAAAGTATTCTTGTCTGGCGGTGTAAAGGTTACATGCAGCTTTAATGAGCCTTAATAAGCCTTAATGAGCCTAGTGTAGTCGATAAGCTTTAAAGCCCATTACCCAACCTATATATATAAATAACGCCTACTAAACCAGACTCCTGGTGTTAGCATCAGGCAGTCTAAGCAAACCTGACAAATAACACTTGTGCTACGACAATAAATAACCTTTACAATGTAACGAGCTTATCACTGGGATGAATCTTGTTCAATCCAGCTGTAATGGGTCGTTACATTACACCTGTCTATGATAACCCTCATCAACCACCGCTTGTTACACGCCCTAACAACCCATTTCCTTTCGTAAGAGCCGCAAGGGGCTTGTTTGCGTTTCTTAAGCAGTTGCTAAGCCAGCCGTTTGGATTAAAATCCTCGCGTTCAACATGGGAACGATCGCTTGCCATCCTGATTGCGAGTCTTGCAAACTTTGCACAGAAATTATCCAGTGATTTACAAAATGAGCCGCAGAAAAATTCTCATATATTATCCCAAGCTCTTATCTGCTGACAGGAGATCACTCTTAATTGTTCAACTTAAAATTGACTAATACACTTTATATATATATATATATATATATATATATATATATATATATATATATATATATATATATATATATATATATATATATATATATATGCACACACACATGTCGTGCCGAATAGGTAAAATTGGTCAATTAGCAAGAACTCATTTAAATATATATATTTTTCATTTATGTTAATGTAAAAATTAATAATTTTATACGAAAAGAAACTTAGAAAAGTTACCTAACCTTATTATAACAAGCGCAATTTAATTTAGCCTAATACAACTAAATATATTTTAGATAAGTTTACAATAATTTAATAATAAACAAACACAATGAAATATATTTTTTCGGTTAAGTTCAAAATGATTTTTGCGAAATTATTGCATACACAAATTTCGCTTGTCTTATTCGGCAAGAAGAGCGTTGCTATTTAGGCCAAAATCGAAAGTTTTACCTATTCGGCACGACATTTATGCACATAAATCTAATAAAGGCTTTATTTTTCTCGTTTTAAACGAGAAAAAACAACTGAAACGGAAAGTATGTTAAACCGGAAGTGACCTTCATTGGACACGACTTACACAGGTTCAGCGCAGAGTAACCGAAGGTACCCGGGGTCGAAACCTACGAGGGAAGAGATGTCTGGGCAAGCCTCCTGCTGCCCATGTTACCTAGCGGTAAATAGGTACGTGGGTGGGTGGCATCCTAGGTAAGTGTCTAACGACCACTGGAAATAAGCCACACTGGCTTGGCCCTCAGGGATAATAGTCAAGTCTTCCCGTTCTGTTTCTTCTTGTTCTTAACTATGGCTTCCCTTCAAAACAAATTAGTAGTAGTATTAATAGTAGTAGTACATAGTTGCTTTTGTTGTAGTACTAGTAGTTGTAGTAGTAGTAGTAGTAGTATTGGTAGTAATAGTAGTTGTTGTTGTTGTTGCTAGAGGCACTACAAGGGTCACAACTGAAGTAAGCGTGGTGGTTAACGTCAGGGTTGACGCAGACGACAGTAGTTGATGGAACACCATAGTAGTTGATGGAGCACCAAGGTAGTTGATGGAACACCAAGGTAGTTGATGGAACACCAAGGTAGTTGATGGAGCACCAAGGTAGTTGATGGAACCTTTGATATACCTTTGAAGAGTTTCGAGAGTATCTACTCTCTGAGCCCGGCCATGGGCCAGGCTCGTCTGGTGCTTGCCTGGTCAACCAGGCTGTTGCTGCTGGAGGCCCGCTGCCCCACATATCCATCACAGCCTGGTTGATCTGGCACCTGGTGAAGATACTTGTCCAGTTTCCTCTTGAAGGCTTCTACACTGGTTCCAGCCGTGTTTCGGATATCTTCTGGTAAGATGTTGAATAGTCTGGGACCCCGGATGTTAATACAGTGCTCCCGTATTGTCCCCACCGCACCCCTGCTCCTCACTGGGTTTATTTTACACTTTCTCCCATATCTCTCACTCCAGTATGTTGTTATGGCAGTGTGCAGATTTGGGACCAGGCCCTCAAGTACTTTCCATGTATATATTATCATGTATCTCTCTCTCCTCCGCTCCAATGAGTACATGTTCAAGACTTGAAGGCGTTCCCAATAATTTAGATGTTTCAATGACTCAATGTGAGCCGTAAACGATCTCTGGATTTGTTCCAGCTCTGCTATTTCTCCTGCCCTGAACGGGGCCGTCAGCACTGAGCAGTATTCTAAGTGAGGGAGCACTAGCGATTTGAATAGTGTCACCATCGGCATTATTTCCCTTGTTTTGAAAGTTCTCAATACCCACCCCGTCATCTTCCTGGCTGTTGTGATCTTTGTCTTGTTATGGTCTTTAAACGACAGATCAGCAGACATAATTATTCCCAAGTCCTTTACGTGTTCCTTTCGTTCTATGTGGTGACCCTCTTGCGTTTTGTATATAGTGTTCCTTTTGAGTTCTTCATTTTTTTCCATACCTAAGCAGCTGAAACTTATCACCATTGAACGTCATGTTGTTCTCCACTGCCCACTGGAAGACCCTGCTTATGTCCTCCTGTAATTTTTCAGTGTCCTCTACCGTAGTGACTTTCATGCTTATTTTAGTGTCATCTGCAAATGATGATACAAAAGTGTGCTGGGTGTTTTTATCTATGTCTGCTATGAGGATGAGAAACAGCAGAGGATTAAAATGTTTGGGGTGGGATTCTCTAGCCTATCCAGATATCTATCTATCTTCCTTAACTGCTCTGTGAATTCCTCCGCAGTTGCTGATGGTGGTTTGTATACTAGGATAATTACTAGATTCTTATTTTCCACCAAGGTAGTTGATGGAACACCAAGGTAATTGATGTAACACCAAGGTAGTTGATGGAGCACCAAGGTAGTTGATGGAGCACCAAGGTAGTTGATGGAGCACCTAGGTAGTTGATGGAACACCAAGGTAGCCGAGACTGAGGACGTGTGAAAACTAATTTGAGAGAAAATTAGTATGTGGGGGGAGGGGAACTTTGGGGAGGCGATGGAGGGGAAGGGGGCGCAAGGGAGGGGGTTTGAAATAAGAGTGAGTGTCACGAGGGGAATTATAATGCAATTGTTTTTAATACAGTGGAACCTCGGTGTTCGGACCTCGAGCAAACCGGAGTCTGAACAATTGTATTCAGAAAAAATTGCCTCGTTCTTTGAACGTTTTTTTTTTTTTAGAGTCCGAACGCGTTGATTTGTTTACAATTCAGTTGTAAAAAAAACTTTACAGGAAAGCCATGTTTCAAAAGTGCTTTGAAGTGACCTCTGACACTGACCTGACTCTCAGGGACTTTTGGAAGAGTCAGTTCAACATCCTCCAGTGTGTGAGGCTCATAATTAAAGCCTGGCAAATACTGTTTACCACATCGAACTTTTCATAGTTCCAACACCACCTTGGAACCAATGAAGTTCAAACACCGGGGTTCCACTGTATATAAATGGTGAATAGTGGTGAACGTCTTACGATTTTTTTTTTTTTGGAACGCCCTGTTGTACTTGTAAGGTTTACATTATACCGACAAGACGAATACGAAAGACGAGGTAATCAGTCCCTCACTCTTGGAGTTAGTGAAGAGTACTGTAGTCTTAAACACTGATCACACACACACACACACACACACACACACACACACACATACACACACACACACAGTATCCGTTCTGAATGCCTCTGTATAAAATATTCAATACAAAGATGTAGGGCATACCTCTTCAACGATGCCTCTGCAACGATAACAAAATTATTAGAAGTACGTATTATGATTATTATTATCAATAAACGTGTCGGGGGACTTTAATGAAACCCAATCCGTGCACCCCCAGGTGAGGGAGAGGTTGGAGAAGGAGAGGAAACAAGAGGAGGAAGAGGGTAAATGAAGAAAGTGGGTGAAAAGATGGGAGAGAGAAAAAGGGAAGCAAGCACTGAACACTCTCGTGAGTAATATGAGTGAGTAATATGAGTGAGTAATATGAGTGAGTGGACGAGTAAGAGTGTGGGTTGATGAGAGAGCGTGAGAAAGAGGAAGGAGTAAGAAGGAAGCATAGTGAACACTAGACCTGTCATCCTGTCTCACATATCTCCTATCATGTATACCTCTTTAATCTATCATACCTCCCAGTCCCCAGACCATCCCAGTACATCCTAACCACCACCCAGACCATCCCAGTACTTCCTAACCACCACCCAGACCATCCCAGTACTTCCTAACAACCACCCAGACCATCCCAGTACTTCCTAACCACCACCCAGACCATCCCAGTACTTCCTAATCACCACCCAGACCATCCCAGTACTTCCTAACCACCACCAGACCATCCCAGTACTTCCTAACCACCACCCAGACCATCCCAGTACTTCCTAACCATCACCCAGACCATCCCAGTACTTCCTAACCACCACCCAGACCATCCCAGTACTTCCTAACCACCACCCAGACCATCCCAGTACTTCCTAACCACCACCCAGACCATCCCAGTACTTCCTAACCACCACCCAGACCATCCCAGTACTTCCTAACCACCACCCAGACCATCCCAGTACTTCCTAACCACCACCCAGACCATTCCAGTACTTCCTAACCACCACCCAGACCATCCCAGTACTTCCTAACCAACACCCAGACCATCTCAGTACTTCCTAACCAACACCCAGACCATCCCAGTACTTCCTAACCAACACCGAGACCATCCCAGTACTTCCTAACCACCACCCAGACCATCCCAGTACTTCCTAACCAACACCCAGACCATCCCAGTACTTCCTAACCAACACCCAGACCATCCCAGTACTTCCTAACCACCACCCAGACCATCCCAGTACTTACTAACAAACTCCCAGACCATCCCAGTACTTACTAAACAACTCCCAAATCATCCCAGTACTTCCTAACCACCACCCAGACCATCCCAGTACTTCCTAACCACCACCCAGACCATCCCAGTACTTCCTAACCAACACCGAGACCATCCCAGTACTTCCTAACCACCACCCAGACCATTCCAGTACTTCCTAACCACCACCCAGACCATCCCAGTACTTCCTAACCAACACCCAGACCATCTCAGTACTTCCTAACCAACACCCAGACCATCCCAGTACTTCCTAACCAACACCCAGACCATCCCAGTACTTCCTAACCACCACCCAGACCATCCCAGTACTTCTAACCAACACCCAGACCATCCCAGTACTTCCTAACCAACACCCAGACCATCCCAGTACTTCCTAACCACCACCCAGACCATCCCAGTACTTACTAACAAACTCCCAGACCATCCCAGTACTTACTAAACAAATCCCAAATCATCCCAGTACTTACTAACCAACTCCCAGACCATCCCAGTACTTCCTAACCAACACCTAGACCATCCCAGTACTTACTAACCAACTCCCAGACCATCCCAGTACTTCCTAACCACCACCCAGACCATCCCAGTACTTCCTAACCAACACCCAGACCATCCCAGTACTTCCTAATCACCACCCAGACCATTCCAGTACTTCCTAACCACCACCCAGACCATCCCAGTACTTCCTAACCAACACCCAGACCATCTCAGTACTTCCTAACCAACACCCAGACCATCCCAGTACTTCCTAACCAACACCGAGACCATCCCAGTACTTCCTAACCACCACCCAGACCATCCCAGTACTTCCTAACCAACACCCAGACCATCCCAGTACTTCCTAACCAACACCCAGACCATCCCAGTACTTCCTAACCACCACCCAGACCATCCCAGTACTTACTAACATACTCCCAGACCATCCCAGTACTTACTAAACAACTCCCAGATCATCCCAGTACTTACTAACCAACTCCCAGACCATCCCAGTACTTCCTAACCAACACCCAGACCATCCCAGTACTTACTAACCAACTCCCAGACCATCCCAGTACTTACTAACCAACACCCAGACCATCCCAGTACTTACTAACCAACTCCCAGACCATCCCAGTACTTCCTAACCACCACCCAGACCATCCCAGTACTTCCTAACCAACACCCAGACCATCCCAGTACTTCCTAACCACCACCGAGACCATCCCAGTACTTCCTAACCACCACCCAGACCATCCCAGTACTTCCTAACCAACACCCAGACCATCCCAGTACTTCCTAACCAACACCCAGACCATCCCAGTACTTCCTAACCAACACCGAGACCATCCCAGTACTTCCTAACCACCACCCAGACCATCCCAGTACTTCCTAACCAACTCCCAGACCATCCCAGTACTTACTAACCAACTCCCAGACCATCCCAGTACTTACTAACCAACTCCCAGACCATCCCAGTACTTCCTAACCACCACCCAGACCATCCCAGTACTTCCTAACCAACACCCAGACCATCCCAGTACTCACTAACCAACTCCCAGACCATCCCAGTACTTCCTAACCACCACCCAGACCATCCCAGTACTTACTAACCAACACCCAGACCATCCTGTACTATATATATATCGTGCCGAATATGTAAAACTTGCGATTATGGCTTAAATAGCAAGGCTCTTCTTGCCGAATAAGGCAAGCGAAAATTTGTGTATGCAATAATTTCGCAAAAATCATTCTGAATCTAACGAAAAAAATATGTCATTGTGTTTATTATTAAATTATTGTAAAATTATCTAAAATATATTTAGTCGGATTAGGCTAAATTAAATTGCGATTGTTATAATAAGGTTAGGTAAGTTTTCTAAGTATCTTTTGGTACAAAATTATAAATTTTGACATTAACATAAATGAAAAAATATATTTTTAAACTTATAAGAGAAAATTTTAGAAAGGACTTTATCGAACTACACAGTGCTTTGAGATATCTGGGATCTGGCTGAGTAGAGAAAGTACTGTGTACTTTGATACCGAGTGTACAGGTTCGAGTCCTGCTGTGGACGTAGAGATAATGTTTGCATATATATATATATATATATATATATATATATATATATATATATATATATATATATATATATATATATATAAAGAGTCAATTAGATAAGAGAAGCGGGTGGCAGCTGCTCTCCAGAGAGGTATCGCCCACTGACATTTTAATCCACTCAAGTACACTCTGCCATTAAGGAAATTGAAGTTGCAGATTTGGCAATAAATCAAGAGTTGACAGGTTGCTCCTCTAGGCCCTGGGATAGTCACCATGCACTCTTTCAACTTTAACTCTGTCTATCCCCTTCCTCTCGTGATGCTCTTGTGTTCTTCATCCTTGGGATAGGAGCTACACCATTCCCCTAGATTAAATCTTTTATTCTTTCTATACTTCTGCGAGTGAACCTTCCCATGAACTCAATAATAATAATAATAATAATAATAAGTTGGCGTAATATGCAAGGATTGCTTAACGAGTATAAACACTGGGTTTCAAACCTATCTACTACACAAGGGTCAGGTTGCATGCCACCTGTACACCATCCATCAAGAGTACTTTAATACCTAAAATAGTAATTAAACTCTCAGTGTATATACTCTGGTATACACACCTTACGGTGGATATACAAACATGTACACACCTCTCGGTGTTTATACACTGAGATACACACCTCTCAATGTATATACACAGAGATGCACACCTCTCAATGTATATACACAGAGATACACACCTCTCAATGTATATACACAGAGATACACACATCTCAATGTATATACACAGAGATACACACCTCTCAATGTATATACACGCCTCTCAGTGTATATACACACAGAGAAGGTACCCGGAAACACCTTTCACTCTATACATATCTCTACTATACAAACAAAAAAATATACATTGACCCCAAAAATCACAAAAAAAACACAGAAAATATACACACAAAAGAAAGCAAACTAACATACAAGAAAAAAAATACAAGGAAAAAATTAAAAAAAAGTTTGTATGCTGAGGCAGACTTAGGAAAATATTCATTAAAAGATTTTTTGAAACAGAAGTCGAAAAATATTTTTTTTTACAGTGTTGCCAAACATGAGAGTAAGTCCTGCAGCTTGTGCAGTGTTGCCAGGTAAAAGATTAGTGCTCATGACCTGTGCATTATGACCAGTTTTGAGACTGATCCAAGGAAATGGAGCTCTAATTCCTATGATCAAACTTGATTATCTATGATTTTGGGGTGTCCTTTGTGTGAAGCGTTAAACCCTTGTGAGTCAACACAATGAGTGGTGGAGGCTTGATCCACCCTCCATGTATGTGTTATTCAACACAAGGAGTGGTGGAGGCTTGATCCACCCTCCATATGTGTGTTATTCAACACAGGGAGTAGTGGAGGCTTGATCCACCCTCCATATGTGTGTTATTCAACACAGGGAGTGGTGGAGGCTTGATCCACCCTCCATATGTGTGTTATTCAACACAGGGAGTAATGGAGGCTTGATCCACCCTCCATATGTATGTTATTCAACACAGGGAGTGGTGGAGGCTTGATCCACCCTCCATATGTGTGTTATTCAACACAAGGAGTGGTGGAGGCTTGATCCACCCTCCATATGTGTGTTATTCAACACAGGGAGTGGTGGAGGCTTGATCCACCCTCCATATGTATGTTATTCAACACAGGGAGTGGTGGAGGCTTGATCCACCCTCCATATGTATGTTATTCAACACAGGGAGTGGTGGAGGCTTGATCCACCCTCCATATGTGTGTATTCAACACAGGGAGTGGTGGAGGCTTGATCCACCCTCCATATGTGTGTTATTCAATACAAGGAGTGGTGGAGCTTGATCCACCCTCCGTATGTGTGTTATTCAACACAGGGAGTGGTGGAGGCTTGATCCACCTCCATATGTGTGTTATTCAACACAGGGAGTGGTGGAGGCTTGATCCACCCTCCATATGTGTGTTATTCAACACAGGGAGTAGTGGAGGCTTGATCCACCTCCATATGTGTGTTATTCAACACAGGGAGTGGTGGAGGCTTGATCCACCCTCCATATGTGTGTTATTCAACACAGGGAGTGGTGGAGGCTTGATCCACCCTCCATATGTATGTTATTCAACACAGGGAGTGGTGGAGGCTTGATCCACCCTCCATATGTGTGTTATTCAACACAAGGAGTGGTGGAGGCTTGATCCACCTTCCGTATGTGTGTTATTCAACACAGGGAGTGGTGGAGGCTTGATCCACCCTCCATATGTGTGTTATTCAACACAGGGAGTGGTGGAGGCTTGATCCACCCTCCATATGTGTGTTATTCAATACAAGGAGTGGTGGAGGCTTGATCCACCCTCCGTATGTGTGTTATTCAACACAGGGAGTGGTGGAGGCTTGATCCACCCTCCATATGTGTGTTATTCAACACAGGGAGTGGTGGAGGCTTGATCCACCCTCCATATGTGTGTTATTCAACACAGGGAGTGGTGGAGGCTTGATCCACCCTCCATATGTATGTTATTCAACACAGGGAGTGGTGGAGGCTTGATCCACCCTCCGTATGTGTGTTATTCAACACAGGGAGTGGTGGAGGCTTGATCCACCCTCCATATGTGTGTT
>WNWK01000852.1:32500-50000 GCA_009830355.1 Cherax destructor
AACACACCACCACAACGCCACCACCGCACCACACGCACCACCACAACGCACCACCACAACGCACCACCACAACACACGCACCACCAACGCACCACCACAACGCACCACCACAACACACCACCACAACGCACCACCACAACGCACCACCACAACGCACCACCACAACGCACCACCACAACACGTCATAACCACAAAATTCCAACTCAATTCCGGCCTAGATAAAAGAGTTAATCTCACCATTCATCTTCGTCAACGATTTCTGTGTTGTTCTCCTGAGCCAGTGAGAAATGTTTCCCATTACTTGCAAAAGCAAGAAAGCAGAAACGTTCCAGGGAGAAATGGGCGAGAAGTTTCTGAGGAATGATGCCTCATTTTCACCAGTAAATTCATTTAAGACATAAAAATATCATAAGACAATGGTATTTTAAACCATCATGGTAGAGGGAAGGGAATGGGGTACCTTGATGCCAGCGAAGGGTTCTTGATTCAAGAAATTGGAGCTATTCTCCCGTTAGATCAAATCTATTATCTTCCCATTCACAAGATATGAAATGTGAAAATTACTTTAGAATCTTTTTTAGGAGCTAGGAGAGAAAAATAATTTTTTTCGACGTTTCGCCCACAGTGTGGCTTTATCTGGCTTCCGGTCAAAGTTAATAATGTAAGGTAGTGACATGTTTCATTGTGATGATTTGCGTCTCATTACAACTCACAGTACCAGTCATCCTGATGCGGATTTGGTTCCAGGTTGATGGACTGATTACCTCATCTTTTATCTTTCGTGTATAGTTCTGCAAGACTGAGGGACTGATTACCTTACCCACTATCTCTTGTGTGTAGTTCAGCAAAACTAAGGGACTGATTACCTCATCTCTGGCTGTCTTCTGTGTATAGTTCTACAAGGGTGACGGACTGATTACCTCTTCTTCTACCGCCTTCGCATATCTCTGTATTGAACTGACGAAAGGTACTGGAGGACGAAACGTCTTCAAATAAAAATACCCAGAGTGCTACATATGTGTCTAATACCTCAATCTCTTGAGTTGTCTTACCCACTACAGAACTGTAGCCGGTATTTCTCTTATCCTACTTCTGCTTTTCTTCTTTTCTTCCTCCTTTCCTGGACTAGCTTCGTTAGTCCAATGCAGAGAAAGTTGGAAGATGAGGAATTTAAGGTAATCAGTCCCTCAACCTGGAATCGATGTAATCAGTCCATCAATTTTGATAAGAATACAGCATATGGGATCTTTATACAGGGAATTCTACGCTTGCCTAACCTATAGGCATGACCTACTTCCACTTGTGGATTTGTCCAAGGTGACACCACCTACTACTGCTTCACTTCACCTGTCTACAGTATATAAGCCCCTTCTCCTCGCATATGCTGTATTCTCATCAAGATTGATGGACTAATTACATCGACTCCAGGCTGTGGGACTGATTACCTCAATCTCCTTCTGATCTTCACTAGTCTTCTTTGTATTGGACTGATGAAGCCACTGTGTGGCGAAGCGTTTCCACAATAAAGGTACCCAAGTGTTGCACATGTGTCTAACTTATCAACACACCTGTGATATGTCAGATGTGCTACGATGAATCTTCTACCCCTGAAGGCACGCCTGAAGGCACACCTCCCTCCTGATTGTGTGGTCAGCCAGACTTGTGCTGGAAGCAGTCCTCACAACCTGCCTCTGTTGTAACGTAGTTTCCACTATCACAACCTGCCTCTGTTGTAACGTAGTTTCCACACTATCACAACCTGCCTCTGTTGTAACGTATTTTCCCCACTATCACAACCTGCCTCTGTTGTAACGTAGTTTCCACACTATCACAACCTGCCTCTGTTGTAACGTAGTTTCCACACTATCACAACCTGCCTCTGTTGTAACGTAGTTTCCACACTATCACAACCTGCCTCTGTTGTAACGTAGTTTCCACACTATCACAACCTGCCTCTGTTGTAACGTAGTTTCCACACTATCACAACCTGCCTCTGTTGTAACGTAGTTTCCACACTATCACAACCTGCCTCTGTTGTAACGTAGTTTCCACACTATCACAACCTGCCTCTGTTGTAACGTAGTTTCCCACTATCACAACCTGCCTCTGTTGTAACGTAGTTTCCACACTATCACAACCTGCCTCTGTTGTAACGTAGTTTCCACACTATCACAACCTGCCTCTGTTGTAACGTAGTTTCCACACTATCACAACCTGCCTCTGTTGTAACGTACTATTGGATGTTGATGGTTGGATTGTGTTTAGTTGTTAATGTTTTCTGTTAGGATTGTTATTGTAACTAAGGTCACCTAAAGAACTGTCACAATACCGTGACTGGAACAATACATAAATAATCCGCACATAGGGTAGACAGAAGCTTACCACGACGTTTCGGTGCGACTTGAGCTTGTAAATGGTGCAAGTCGGACCGAAACGTCGTCATAGGTTTCTCTCTATGTGCGGGTTGTGTATATATTTACATATGAAGAAAAAAGTCACAATATCATGATTTTCTTCAGTTTTCCTTTATTTCTGTTACCCCCAATTGTGACTTGTTAATCGACCAGGACGGGGCGAAACGTCGTCACAAGGTTTCTCTACTACATAATGGGTCATCTATCATTATTGAGACCTGAGATGATGCTCAGGAACTATTGCAATAACCCACATTATTTCTTTATTGATTATTATCTGATAATAAAGATTGAGAGACCCACTGGTCAACACTCATTTTCTGATCAATAATATTACACCGGTTTTAGGGTAAGTTTATGGTGGGTTCCGAATATGTCATCTGTTTTGCTTGACTGGCTTTAATTTTTTATTAATTTGGTGTCCCATTGAAAAAATAAAGGATGTGAAAAATATATTGATCAGGCGAAGCTAATTTACAAATTGTATTGAAATTATTTTTTTAAATCATGCAAAGTCAAATCCTGTAATACACACTAGCACTTATAATAACAGGTTAACGTAGTAAGATACCACTAATTACTGCATATGAAAACGTTGTACGATTTTCTTGTATGTTGGTGATCAGCACAGTTTTGTTGAGTGAGCAACTGGAAGAGTTGCATATTGGTTACCAGAGTGCAATAAGACACATTTCAAGATTCTAATGGAGTTGTTTATAAACAGCCGCCAATCTGCTGGTCAAGTTCCATTCGAAGAAGTACGGGGATGTTATTCCTGTATACAGGTTTTTCATCTTGGCAGAAGGAAGGAAGGAGTTCAACCTCTCTGGTCTGATAAGCTGTTATTTTAACTTCTTGTTATACACAGTTCTTTTCTTTTAGTCTGGATGTTAAAAGTTCAGATGCTTTGACAGACTGAGGTCACGTATCAGATCACTGAGTTCTTGGGAGAACTGCTGGGCTGTTGAAATACTTCATATTTACATCCACTGTTATCACCTGTGTTACATCCTAAACCCTGAGTTTCTTCAACATCAGACAAGGGAAGGTCAGGCAGTGTTGTAAACACTGGTATGGTAACATCTTCGCTGTGTGGCACAGGTCTCCTTGCTGTCTCCAAATCAGAATATTCCCACTTGACTTTCCTGTATCAATTGAAACCTTTCACATTCACTATACAGAAATAACAATCGTAGTGCTGGTTTCTCGGTTCTCTCCACATGATAGAAGCACCGAAGTTTAAACTTTTCTTTGCCTATTTTTGCACTGTGGTCAACATTTTACACAGGTTTGGCAAACCATATGGGAGCCCAAGACTTGTCTTGTTCTTCAGCGCCTCTCCAAAATAAGAAAGTTTTATAAATCTGTAATATTTTTCTTTGTTTTTGCAAAGAATATTCGCCACAAATGTAACAACATGCAATGAGATTGTTTAAGCAGACTCTTCGTGAAGGACAATATTGTCACGTGGTCATTGTTGAAACAACTCATTCCGTTAAATATTAAATCATTTAAAAATAAAATTCTAATCTTTATTAAAACTATATGAATATACAAATTGTCACAACATATACAAATACACGCATTAAGGCTAAGTTCCCTGTTAATTGAGGGTAGGTATGCAATATCTCACAAACCAGAGCCAATTTGAAAAACCTATACTGACAGTTTCGAATTCAGCAACCCCAAAAATACCCTAAATATCTTCAAATATCTTTGGCATCGATTTTTTCTTGTTGATCAGTGATTTATAACATTAAATAAGCAGAAGAAATGAGCCTTACAAGATGGGCGTAACGAGTGTGGGGAAAACGAGTCCTTCAATCACACACACACACACACACACACACACACACACACACACACACACACACACACACACACACACACACACACACACACACATACATGAACATGTTAGGAAATGTGTTTATCGCTAACTGGAGCAGCCGGACAAATGTATCAGGAAACCACCAACCACAAGCAACAGGTCGTTGGTCCATATATCGGCCATCTTGTGTGTGTGTGTGTTTAGCCATAAGTAATTAGGTAATTGAGAGGCGGGGCCAGGAGCTGAGACTCCACCCCTTGCAACCACAACTATGTAACACACACACAAACACAATCACTTTACCTTGCACCAACACCAACAATCTCTCCAATCACCACCACCACCATCGCTACCAGTCTCCAACCACAAACTCCTCCTCAATCCAATCAACCACCATTTCCCTTTAGTTGCTGACCAGCCAGGCTGTTACCTACGTTCACCAAGCATCAACAACATAAGTAACCAGCCCGTGGTTTGGTAGATAACGCTCTTGCCTCATACTGTGTTCGTGGTTCAATCCCCGACACGGGTGGAAATGTTGGGCATGTTTCCTTACACCTGCTGTCTCTGTTCACCTAGCATTAAGTAGGTACCTGTGTTAGTTCCTTACACCTGCTGTCCCTGTTCACCTAGCATTAAGTAGGTACCTGTGTTAGTTACCTTACACCTGCTGTCCCTGTTCACCTAGCATTAAGTAGGTACCTGTGTTAGTTACCTTACACCTGCGTCCCGTTACCACAATAGGACAATTAAGACTAGCAGGTCCTAGACGCCTGTTTCTGTTACCTGAGTGGTACCTGGTCGTGACCCGTGGCATCCTGGGGGACAAGATTGAGGACCACAATGGAAATAAGACAGACAGTCCTCGATGACGCACTGACTTTCTTGAGTTATCCTGGCTGGCTAACCCTCCCTACCCTGGGTTATCCTGGGTGGCTAACCTCCCCGGGTTATCCTGGGTGGCTAACCCTCCCTACGGGTTATCCTGGGTGGATAACCCTCCCTACCCCGGGTTATCCTGGGTGGATAACCCTTCCCCGGGTTATTCTGGGTGGCTAAACCTCCCTGCACCGGGTTAAGAATCCCAATAAATTGCTGAGCGATTCCAGAAAGGTATCCCCTCATCTCAGAGGGTATCCCTGTATCCAATAATCCCAAGCCGATATGATGAGGCGTTCTCGAGGTACGAACGAAAACTCATTTATAGGTATCCCTTCACGTATAGCTAAAGAGGCACGCTGGCTTATTAGGTACCCATAAAAAGGTAATCTCCCCACCAACACAACTAGTCTCCCCACCAACACAACTAGTCTCCCCACCAACACAACCAGTCTCCCCACCAAGGTAATTACCAAAAGATAATTGCAGCTACGTACATACACTCTTTAATGTGTTACTTCAAAAATAACTGATTATTTTAACATTCAATTAAAGGTAAATATAATTGCTAATATGCTGGAAAATCACTGCCTTTTGTAAGGTAATTAACTCTTTCAATTAATAAGCTTGACCAAACACTCTACCAAATAATTGACAAGACTAATTATTAACCCTATATTACCAGATGAGACTATAATAATAATAAAATAATCATAATGATAATATAAAATATAATAATAATATTAAAATAATCATAATATTAACAATATAATGATAAAATTCTAATAATAATAATAATATAATGATAATATAATAATAATATAATGATAATATAATAATAATATAACATGATAATAATAAATTTAGAAGCTAGCTAGCGAGTTAAAAACAGTTAGAAATTAATTTGATTCAGAAGTCAGACTTAAACAATAACACCTGAGAGATAGAAACACTGATAAAGTTAGACAACTATCATTTGAAAGTTAGATCCAATGTTAGAACTGTATCCGAAACACACACGCGCACAGCTTCAAGAATAGATATGATAGGGTTCATGAAGTCAGTAAACACAGTAGCAGCCAGCTTGAGATGAGGGGCCAGGAGCTGAGGCTCTATCCCGGGAACCTCAAGTAACAAGTATCCTCCGTGACATAAAATTTTGATTTCTCGGTCTATGATCTTGAGTGGTAGTGTATATATTCTGATGACATGTTTCCTTCTCTCTCTCTCTCTCTCCCCTCCTGCGTCTCGTCTCACCTCTCTCTCTCCCCTCCTGCGTCTCGTCTCACCTCTCTCTCTCTCTCTCTCTCACACACACACACGTAGTGGAGGCAGGAACCATACATAGTTTTAAGACGAGGTTTGATAAAGCTCATGGAGCAGGGAGAGAGAGCCTAGTAGCAATCAGTGAAGAGGCGGGGCCAGGAGCTATGACTCGGCCCCAGCAACCACAAGTAGGTGAATACTAACTCCCCAGATCCTCCCATCTCTCCTTTATATTTACATTTGTATCAAGTGACATAGCTCCTGGAACTGCTACTTGCTAGTTAGAGCCACCCTTCTCCCCTATATCTACCCACTACAACTACCCCCTAGAACCTGCCTCCAGAACTCCCTCTTGGAAGGCTCCCTGAAGGGTGCTGGAAGTTGGTGAGCTTGTTCAGTCAGTCGTACAGGAGACTTGAGTCAAACATTGAGTAACAGCGACTTGTCTCTCTGACTATCATATATAGCAGACCCATACCATCATGTATTATGTGTGTTGTGTGTGTGTGTGTGTGTGTGTGTGTGTGTGTGTGTGTGTGTGTGTGCGTGTGTGTGTGTGTGTGTGTGTGTGTGTGTGTTGTATGTGTGGTTGTATGTGTGGTTGTGTGTGCGTATATGTGTATGTGCTCACCTAGTTGTTCACCTAGTTGTGGTTGCAGGGGTCGAGACATAGCTCCTGGCCCCGCCTCTTCACTGGCCGCTACTGGGTCACTCTCCCTGCGCCATGAGCTTTATCATACCTCTTCTTAAAGCTGTGTATGGAACCTGCCTCCACTACATCGCTTCCCAAGCTATTCCACTTCCCGACTACTCTGTGACTGAAGAAATACTTCCTAACATCCCTGTGATTCATCTGAGTCTTCAACTTCCAACTGTGTCCCCTTATTGCTGTGTCCCATCTCTGGAACATTCTGTCTCTGTCCACTTTGTCAATTCCTCTCAGTATTTTATATGTCGTTATCATGTCCCCCCTATCTCTCCTGTTCTCCAGTGTCGTCAGGTCGATTTCCCTTAACCTCTCCTCGTAGGACATACCCCTTAGCTCCGGGACTAGTCTTGTTGCAAACCTTTGCACTTTCTCTAGCTTCTTTACGTGCTTGGATAAATGTGGGTTCCAAACTGGTGCTGGTGTGTGGTTGTGTATGTGTGGTTGTGTATGTGTGGTTGTGTGTATGTGTGGTTGTGTGTGTGTATGTGGTTGTACTCACCTAATTGTACTCACCTAATTGTGGTTGCAGGGGTCGAGACTCAGCTCCTGGCCCCGCCTCTTCACTGTCCGCTACTGGGTCTCTTCTCTCCCTGCTCCATGATCTTTATCATACCTCGTCTTGAAGCTATGTATGGTTCCTGACTCCACTACATCGTTTGCTAGACTATTCCACTTCCTGACTACTCTATGGCTGAAGAAATGCTTCCTAACATCCCTTGGACTCATCTGAGTCTTCAGCTTCCAATTGTGCGTGCGTGTGTTAGTTAGTTAGTTACCATTTTGGCCTAGGCACATGTCGATTAGACACTAGGCCTGTTGTATGTATGTGTGTGTGTGTAAGGAAACACTTCGAAATGTTTCGGCCCCGCCGGGAATTGAACCCGGGCCCTCTGTGCGTGAAGCAAGAGCGCTAGCCACCATGCCATCGGGGCGTGTTGTGTATGTGTGGTTGTGTGTGTGTGTATGGTGGTGTGTATGTGTATGTGTGAAAGAGAGAGAGAGAGAGAGAGAGAGAGAGAGAGAGAGACTCCACATGACTTAATATACTTTATATATTATATAAATTACCTCAAACTCCTGATCTTCACCATTCTTCTTTGTACTGGACTGATGAAGCCATTGTGTGGGGCGAAACGTTTCCACAATAAAGATACCCAAGTGTTGCACATGTGTCTAATTTATCAACTTGTCGGTTCTGTGAACCATTTACCTATATTCTAATGGCTTGTCTGCCGAGCGCCGTGTAAACAAAGACTGTGGCCGCCAGAGTCAACCAAATTTCCCGATGAAACGGAGCTCATTTTTGAAGTTAGTGCATAAAATATAAATAAGTGGATTTTTACTGAAAAATAGCGTTGGTACATTTAACAAATCCTAAAGAAAATAGTGTTGGGAGGACGAAGTGGAACATAGCTCGATTAACAGGGCTCTCAGCTCACACAATGAGGTCGGTGATTCGATCCCCGGTAAGGGTGGAAACATTAGGACGTGTTTCCTTAAGACACCTGCTGTCCATGTTCACTTAGCAGTAAAATAGGTACCTGGGTGTTAGTGGACTGGTGTGGTCGCTCTGCATAACAAGAGCTTTCAATATAGTAGTATGTCATTGATGTCAGCTATGGTCTGTATAAGTTCTATCATGTACTTGTAGAAATAAAGATTATTATAGATACCACAGCTTGACTAAACAGCTTATGACTCGAGAGAAACTTGATGTTTCTTCTTGAAGACACAAAAGCTAGAAAATATAAACTAGAATGCAGTCAGCTGTCTTATAAACCTCCTTTATACAGTGCTATCATCTCCTAAATGTGATTGAAAAAGTGTATTGAACACTGAATATAACTTATTATGAAGGTCTTTCCATGTGTATGTACTTTTTCGATCACATTTAGTCAACGTCAGAGTCAAAAATTATCTCCACATGATACAATGTTTGTACAGAGATGGGTGACATTTGGTCGTACATGCAGAAAGCCCATGGTTATGCAGAGTATTTCGGGTAAAACTGCACTATATCTAAGAGATTTACAGGAGAGGTGACTGTACAAGTATGTTTCAAACAGAGAAGTCTCTATACCGACTCTTCAAGGATAAAAGCCTCATTTTCAGGCTGATTTAATCCAAATTTACACAAGGCAGCTCCAGCGTGCCCAGAAAACGGGACGACTTATACAAACATGAAAACAGAGTGGTGTTGCCGTCTTCCCGGCAGTCATATGGATTATTTGCTCACATTAATGCCTCCCTTCGTATCTGGGGCCATCAAACGCTACCGAATTGGTCTGCAGGAAAGGCACTCACGTTCCATCAAAGGCTCGGCGAGGTATTTAATCTGATGGATGCCAAAAGAGCCTTGTTGAGCAAAGGTAAATAGGTTTGTTTACCCTGGCAGCTGTTCTATTGGTCGTTACTTCCCGCCATAACATCATCGCAGATATTTGGCGGGAAATCACTACGCTGCATGGAGAATTTTGGTGGGAAATAAGTACGTATAATTTTGGATTTTGGAGGTAAATTAGCAAGATAATTGGAAGCTTTTTAGGGAACTCATTATGCACGAATAGACATCAGTTGGGAATTATTACGCAGGAGAGGAATTTTGTTTCGAATCAATAGGATATCTGTGCTTTTGTTGCGAGAACAATATATATTTTTTAATCAATAAAATTAATATAACCACAATATTTTTGCAAATCAAGAATAAGTGAGAATTTTTAAGTATATTGTGAGAGGAAATCCCACAGGCGGCAAAAACTAAGAAGTATGGTAATGTAAACATTTAGACCTCCACACAGAGTTGTCAGGAAGTGGAACAAACTGGAGAGTGATGTAGTGGAGGCAGGATCCATACATAGCTTTAAGAAGAGGTTCGATAAAGCTCATGGAGCAGGGTGTGAACCTAGTAGCAACCAGCGAAGAGGTGGGGTCAGGAACTGTGAATCAATCCCTGCAACAACAAACAGGTGAGTACACACACATATATACATACACACAACACACACACACACACACACACGTCATTCACAACAAACCAAGTGTCTATCGAGACATGCCTTTGACAACTACTAACTAACAATTATTTACACTAGGAAGTTAGTATTTTCGGGAATGTGAAGGTGTGTGGGCCGTGATTTCTCATATTAACCTGGCGATACATGGTAAAACTGGAGGTTGTGAGGACCACTGCGAATTTTCGTCACTGCGTAGCCCAGGTGTAAGGTGACTGACACTCAGGTACCTACTTACTGCTAGGTGAACAGGGACAGCAGGTGTAAGTTGACTAACGCTCAGGTACCTACTTACTGCTAGGTAAACAGGGACAGATGTCGTCTTAGAAATACTTGAAAAATCGCTTAGAACTATAGACAAGAGATCTTGCCCTAGAAATTATACTAGGAAAATAAACCTAGAACTCTTACTAAGAGCGAAAATAGAACTAGAAGCATCAAGAGCACCCAGAAGGGAATGATGGTGAATGTGCTTCCTTTATTTCGGATCGCTCTACCTCGGTAACATTCTCTTCCTTGTTCCAATCGTGACTGACTCCTATTCCATCATAATAAAAATAACCGTCATAATAAAAAAAATAATAATAATAATAAATCGTCATACACTCAAAAATATCTCTGCCTGGTCTTCAAGAACGGGCTTGCGTCTTCAAGAACGGGCTTGCGTCTTCAAGAACGGGCTTGCGTCTTCAAGAACGGGCTTGCGTCTTCAAGAACGGGCTTGCGTCTTCAAGAACGGGCTTGCGTCTTCAAGAACGGGCTTGCGTCTTCAAGAACGGGCTTGCGTCTTCAAGAACGGGCTTGCGTCTTCAAGAACGGGCTTGCGTCTTCAATAACGGGCTTGCGTCTTCAAGAACGGGCTTGCGTCTTCAAGAACGGGCTTGCGTCTTCAAGAACGGGCTTGCGTCTTCAAGACGCTTGATACAATAAAATTTTGTCTGCTTTCAGTGCCATGTGTACATGTGAGTGCCCTTCCTAGGCAGGAAGCAACCAGGGTATGAGAAGGAGGGAAGGAGGAGGTAGGAAGGAGGGAGGTGGTAGCAGGGAAGGAGGAGGTAGGAGGGAGGGAGGAGGTAGGTGGGAGGGAGGTGGTAGGATAAAGATGAGAATGGAGGAGATTGTAGGTTTACCTGGAGTCTGTTGGAGATTGCTGTATAAGAAGAGGAGGAGGTGGAGGATGTTAGAAAGAAGGAAGAGGCGGGGAGAAGGTAAGCGAGGTAAAGTGAGAGGGATAATAAAAGTGATAGGAAGGAAAGAAAGAAAATAATGCGAATAAAGAGGATCAGAGAGAAGGCCTCTTAAGTCTTCTTTAACGACGGTCACCAAACTAAGGTACTGTATGGCATTAAGTTTTATTCTTTCCATCTCAATCCTCCCTCCCCGTCAATCCTCCCTCCCCGTCAATCCTCCCTCCCTGTCAATCCTCCCTCCCGTCAATCCTCCCTCCCCGTCAATCCTCCCTCCCCGTCACTTCCATGCTCCCTTCCACTCTTCACCTTCTCTTTATCACTTCGTCAATGTTATTGATGCCTGTCCTACCCATCCTCCTTCCAATTCTTCATTTTGATTCCTTTCCTTACATGGTTCTGCCTTCCAAACACCCTCCTTCAGTCTCTTCCTGTTCCTCCATCCCTTTCTACCTCTTCCCCTGCCTTCCTCCTTTCCTTCCCTTTTGTCTGTCTCTCCCTCCCCCCCCCCTGAGTCAATCATACTAAGTTAGTAATTATATTGAGGTACAGGTACATAAAAATACAGTTACAGAAATCATCATATACACTAACATATTGTAAACAATCGCAGACAGGCTCTTAACTATGCAAGCAAGCCACGGGACATCTTTACTCAAGTACTTTCACACTTCTCAGTGCTCATCACCTTGCAATGTTGCAGCAGCAACGGAAGGAGGAGAAGTTTTCGGGGGGGGGGGCTTCTCTTTATTTAGGTACTAACTAAAATACATTCCCGAAATCATCTAAGTATAATTTATTAAAAGTACAAAAACATCTAACTATCAGACAACCACGATGGAAATCTTTAGCTCAAGTACTTTCACACTTCTCAGTGCGTCATCAGGAGCTATGCAATGTTGCAAGGCAGCAACGGAAGGAGGGAAGTTTTCTCAGAGTAGAGCAGTTGCTGCCTTGCAACATTACATAGCTCCTGATGACGCACTGAGAAATGTGAAAGTCCTTGAGCTAAAGATTTCCACTCCCCCTCCGTGGCTTGTCTTACACAGTAATATGTGTAAATTATTCACCAGGACAACCCAAAAAAAAGTCAAAGCAACTTATTTCCATTGTTGTCCTTGTAATATCTTATTATTTAAACCTTAAAAGTTAAATGTGAACGTTCATAATACTCGGGATGCCAGGATTCCTTCACAAACACTTCGACATTCTTACTAGTCACTAAAAGTCCACTGTATCTTCGCTAGTGGTCCCATGGTCAGAGTGGTGGTCCCATTATCTACCACTGTGCCATTTTGATGTACAAGGTAATTAATTGCCTGTATACTCTTGATAAAATGTCATTACCCCGCCTGAAGATATGATTGTATTCACTAATTGCTTCAATTAAAGACGATAATTACCCCATTTTTTTTTCTTAAGAGTTTTCTAGAGAAGCGAGGCATCACGCAAGTACAGCCAGTAGAGCGTCCACCACGCAACCGAAAGGTCCAGGGTAGAATCCTGGGTGGGGGTAGACGTATAAGCAAGACTCGTGCTGACTCTGTTACCTAGAAGTAGACAGTTACTCCAGGGAAGTACTGATAAAAAGGCACGACACTGGAATTAAACCACACTGCAGAATGGTTTTCTTGGGTCATTCTGGTGATTCAGGCAGATGAATCCTATAATGGTAAATCCTACGATGGTGAATCCTACAATGGTAAATCCTACGATGGTAAATCCTACAATGGACCCTTCCCACCATATATCCACTCTATAAAAAACTTAAATACGCCTTAATGACACAATATATCTTTCAAAATGGAGTTCACCTAAGAGTTCTCTCTCTCTCTCTCTCTCTCTCTCTCTCTCTCTCTCTCTCTCTCTCTCTCTCTCTCTCTCTCTCTCTCTCTCTCTCCCTCCAGTTACTTAACAAGGTTTTAACCCCCCACTGCCAACTTCAGGTCAACGTAATCACCTCCGGCAATTTTCAAGAGATGACAGGTCATTAACAGAGTCAAACCTCTCGTTTACATAACAAGTACAACCAGCCACAGCAAGAACATAACAACCACACCCACGACAACATGAACATTCGCAAATATATCAAATTACCGTGAGAGTTAAAACGTAAATTTCATGTTAGGGCCTCCGTATCACCTCGTTACGTTTAATGCGTTCGGTTTTTGGCCGTTTAAACTTTCCGAGGAGGGGAAAGTAGAGATATTTTTAAAGGATTTATTGTCGTAGAGTGTCGACAGGAAAGTGACAGGTTTGACGGGGGAGACACAAGCTCTGACAGTAGACGGATGCATGCAGAACACAAGTGACAGACGAGAATCACAAGAACTCACAGTAGACAGACAGACGCTTACTGAACACACTGACAGTAGACAGACACAGTCTGACACCAGACAGACAGGTTCCGTCAGATTTCACACACGGGGAAAATGCAGACTGCTCAAGCATGAAAGACAGCCGCTAACAGGATAAAAACAGGCAATGACAGGAAAGACAGCAGTGAGAGGACAAAGACAGCCACTGACAGGACAAAGACAGCCACTGACAGGACAAAGCCAGCCACTGACAGGACAAAGACAGCCACACACAGGACAAAGCCAGCCACACAAAGGACAAAGACACCCAGTGACAGGACAAAGACACCCAGTGACAGGACAAAGACACCCAGTGACAGGACAAAGACAGCCACTGACAGGACAAAGACACCCAGTGACAGGACAAAGACACCCAGTGACAGGACAAAGACAGCCACTGACAGGAACAAGACACCCAGTGACAGGACAAAGACACCCAGTGACAGGACAAAGACAGCCACTGACAGGACAAAGACACCCAGTGACAGGACAAAGACACCCAGTGACAGGACAAAGACAGCCACTGACAGGACAAAGACACCCAGTGACAGGACAAAGAACCCAGTGACAGGACAAAGACAGCCACTGACAGGACAAAGACACCCAGTGACAGGACAAAGACACCCAGTGACAGGACAAAGACAGCCACTGACAGGACAAAGACACCCAGTGACAGGACAAAGACACCCAGTGACAGGACAAAGACAGCCACTGACAGGACAAAGACACAACAAGCCAGTCATTAATTTCACATACAAGGAATTTATTGCTTTTTAATTTCATAAAAATAATCCGATACTTTCCCCAGCACGATTAGCGAATTATCAAAAGTAATTTCTGCTTCAAATTATATTCAGAGCTGGATTATCACCACGCTAAATTATTAACGTTATAAGTATTGGATTATTTGGCGCTGTAAATTATCCAGGCAAAGAGAATTAAGAATAATTATAAATGATTATTAATTATTTTTGCGACAAATTATGAGGACAAAATAATTATTATTTGTAATTTACGTATTTCTTAATTACTTTAAAGTACTGAAGAACAGTTAAGACAGGAGTCTTCAAGGGCGTTGATGCTGGTGAAAGGCTCTTGATCCGAGGTGTTTGCGCTGCCTTCCACTTCCTCAGATCGAACCTGATAGCCTCCCATTCCCCAAGTACTGTATGACCCTTACGGTTCGGGGCTTCCCCATGAATAATAATAATAATAAAATTATTATTAACACGATCCTAATGATACGTAAGTACGTATACACCTAACACTCAGGTGCCTAATTACTGCTAGGTGAACAGGGGTAGCAGGGGCAGCACAGGTAGCAGGGGAGGCATTTAGTAGTGTCCCCTGAAACTGATCCCCCATTTTTCGATTATAAGCTGTACAATAAACTAGCACAATAAACTAGCACAATAAAGTAGCCACTACCATCCGCAGGATGGATATGTGGTGCACAAACTAGCCACTACCATCCGCAGGATAGATATGGGTGCACAAACTAGCCACTACCATCCATAAGATGGACATGGGGTGCACAAACTAGCCACTACCATCCATAAGATGGACATGGGGTGCACAAACTAGCCACTACCATCCATAAGATGGACATGGGTGCACAAACTAGCCACTACCATCCATAAGATGGACATGGGGTGCACAAACTAGCCACTACCATCCATAAGATGGACATGGGGTGCACAAACTAGCCACTACCATCCATAAGATGGGCATGGGGTGCACAAACTAGCCACTACCATCCATAAGATGGACATGGGGTGCACAAACTAGCCACTACCATCCATAAGATGGACATGGGGTGCACAAACTAGCCACTACCATCCATAAGATGGACATGGGGTGCACAAACTAGCCACTACCATCCATAAGATGGACATGGGGTGCACAAACTAGCCACTACCATCCATAAGATGGACATGGGGTGCACAATAAACTAACCACCTCAGGTAGACTCCCTCACTTTCCTGAGTGTGGTAGGGCAAAGTAGGGAAGGGAAGTACCAGCCCAGGCAGTGTGGCTGCTGGAGGTCAAAGGTCAGCTGTCGGGTACCGCCCTGTGGGATGACCTTCAACCATCGCACGTGGGTCGTCTTAACCACAACCACACTACCAACCACCTGCCCCCAACCGCCCACACACACACACACAAGTAATAAAACTTAAGGGAGAAGGAGAAGCCATGAGGAATGAGAAAAACATGTGTGGGAGAGTTGAACTATCAATTTAAAGAAGTTTTAAAGGAATGAGACACATATACAACCCCTGGGTAGGTTGAAGACGTTTCGCCCAGCAATGGCTTTTACAATTCAATGCAGAGATGATGTACAAAGATAGAAGATAGAATTATCTGTGTCAACAGGAACAACACTAAAGTCAAAGACAAACGGCACACCAACGGATATCGAACACTGTACACACAACAGGATAAACGGTGAGGAAACTACCGAGATGGATGCCTTAATGGTAATGGGAGCAATGGCACCATGGGAGTTCACTGCCCTATCCCCCAGTCTGAACACTTAAACCCAATGTTCCCGTCCAGTGATCACCCAGCTATCACATCCTGGAAGAGAAGGACACGAACATTTATATATCTGCTGCCCAGGTATGTTGAGGGATGATATCCAACACTCACATACGTAGCTAACTTAACATTCTTCTTCAGTCATAGTGATGTCAGGAAGTGGAACAATCTGGAGAGTGAAGCAGTGGAGGCAGCATCCATACACAGCTTTAAGATGAAGTTCACGGAGCAGGGAGTGGACCTAGTAGCGACCAGCAAAGAGGCGGGGCCAGGAGCGAAGACTCGACCCATGCAACCACAAATTGGCGAGTACAACAGTTAAGTACGTGTCCATACCTCAAACCGCTACACGTACTCACACTCGCTGGTTAATTGTACCCAAACCTTAAACTCATATATATGTCCAAAATCTTTCACTTCAACATATGCTCAGACCCAATACTGCCATAGGTGTCCACACCCAGCACTGCTGCACGTCCCCAAGCCCAACATGTACCAAACATGTTGTATCTAGTAAGTATATCGTAGTCCTGAACACCTCCGTGAAGATACACTGAAAAATACAAATCTCTCGGTGTATGGAAAATTTACTTGTAACAGATAAGTGAACTGTAGATATAAATCTATATGTACTCCTATTAATCCCTTTCGGGGCCTAGTTCGTAGGCCTATTGTGTATCCATAATATCTTGCGCTACCGTCCGCACGATGGATATGGAGTGCACAATAAGCTAGCCACTTCGGTGGCAAAATCTAAAAATGTGCTCTCGGTGTATATACACTGAGCCACGCCGGTGTATATACACTGAGCCACGCCGGTGTATATACACTGAGCCACGCCGGTGTATATACACTGAGCCACGCCGGTGTATATACACTGAGCCACGCCCATGCCTCTCTATACCCTGAAACACCCACGCAATTAAGTGTCTACGTAAAGCATGCAAATTTTTAACAAAACGTAGAAAATTCTGAATTTCAGGCTCTCTGATGAGCATATTAGCACAGACGACCAACTCATTTGGCATACATTAACCTCTAACACAAGCGATTAGCTGTGTACTTTAGCTGGATGAGAAAATTTGTTGACGTCTCTACAAGACGAGAACACAGATGGCCACAGATGGACTAAATGTTTCACTGTGACACTGTTTTACAGTGCCTCCGTTTGTTACTACAGGTGGCTAGCGGCTTAACAAGTATAAGGGGAATTACTTAACAGCCTGATTGATCAGGCCCTGATCCACCGGGAGACCTGGTCATGGACTAGGCCGCGGGGGGCGTTGATCTCCGGAACACCCTCCA